>NW_006496517.1:901569-913773 GCF_000471905.2 Amborella trichopoda | reverse complement strand
ATTTAAATAGGTTGGGTCCAATTAGACCCCGTCCTAGACCAAGGTCGGATGCGTTCGGATCATTAGCCTCATACCAGATGTAATGGTAGGATTGAGATGGATATATAAAAAGTATATTTTATATGTTCTATAATATGTAAAGAGAAAAGTTTATATAGAGCCGAGGCTCGAAACAATCAAATTAGAGCCTACAAAAAAAGAATTCACTAGAGGAGGTTCTTTTGATTCCCAAATATCCTCAAATTGATCATCTCGACATCAAGATGCATAAACATGAGAAAAAAATGGATTTTAAGGTTTGGAATTTGTGTATTGTGCAACACGTTTTTGGACCGTCAATTTTCAAGATTTTTAAGTTTTCATAGATCTGTCAATCTACAATATTTTTGAAGCTTTAAACTTTATAAATAAATATAAAAATATATTTTAAGGCTATCACAAAGAATTACAGTATTGAAACCACATTTCTTGACACTAGTTGAAAGTAGGCTCTAATTTGATTGTTTAGAGCCTATGCTCTACACAAACCACACCCATATGTAAAAAGTATATTATTTATGTAGGCCAGAGATTTCATACAATCGGTTATATTATAGTATGATGCAACCATTGTGGTAGTATCATGTCAAAACAACAAAAATTATGGACTTGTGTGCATATCAAAATCAATTATCTCATCGCAATTTAAACTTTCTTTAGACTTTAGAAAGTAAATTTATAGTATAGGAATGATTTGCTATAGAAATGATTTGCAAGGTTATGAAGACATTCACATTGTGTCATACCTAAAATACATTGCCCTCGCTAAGAAATGATGGATTTATATAGGAGCCACAATTTGACATAGTCGTTCGTTTGAATTTCTCTCTCTTATTTTAGTACATAATTTAGTACAACTGCACTATTATAGGTTGTATATTAAAGTGTTATCCCTTTTTTATTAATGAAAAAAATGGGCCTTTTCCCCAGTTATCCAAAAAAATGATGCAAACATACTTCTAAAATACTATATTTGTAGTATTTGTATGATCCAAAATTTTACACACACTCTCTCTTCATCTCAATAATAAGTAATAATAAAAAAAAGTTAAATTTGAATCCTATATATGTTTTAAAATGAATCCTTCACAACAACAAATCTAGACCATTCATTTGGTGAATTTCAAGATCTTAGCCTGTAGCTACTCAAAATCATTTTTTTTTTTTTGTAACATTGTCCATCTAATAATAATAAAGCTATCTAAAATAATTGGAAAAAAAAATTTCCTGTTAAGATCTAGATCTAAGAATCATTCCTATCAAAATGAAAGGCTGATGTTAGTTAGAGGATCTAAGGTCGTAACATAGTTTTCTAAAGTTGTTGCTATAGACCGTTGCATAAAATCAGTCCCCTTTTATGTACACATGGCATAACATGGAACAGGAAGACAACCTGCTAGGTCCTTAATTCAGTCCAAATCTGAACCCTTCCAACGGTTCCATCCGATCATATGGTCAACCAACGCTAGTGGGATCTCGATGAGAGTTGACCTAAAGTGAACCGGTGATGTATAAAATTTCACGCGTGGATGTGTATTATACACCACGTGAGTATGCTATTTACCCAACTTAAACCCTCTGTGTGGGAAAGCTTAAACCCAATAACCTTGCATGTACTGGCGAGTGCAGCTGAACGGCATGTGAGCTCGATGCCATGGCGGCTCTGAAACTGGCCCTCAACCAATCTCGCCGCCATTGCTCCTCGCTTTCGACCTTGAAACTCTTTTACTTCTCTTTCTCTCAATTTCCAGGGATTCAGCGTCTAACTCCTCCCATTTCCTCTAATCTAGGGTTTCATCAATGCATATCTTCTCTTTCTTTAGGTCTTGGGTCTCAATTCGCCCCTTTCTCTTCATCTTCTGATTCAGACCCTCAATTAAAGCTTGAACCGGAAGCTCCTGAGAAACCACCTAGGGTTTCTCCAACACTGAAACCCGTTTCTTACCCTGTAAAACCTAAAGATCATGCACACGAAGAAGTAGAAGAAGCCCCAAAAACCACCTCTAGAAGATCAAGAGAACCTCGGCATTTCGTGTCTCAAAGCTTTGAACCTGAATCTGAGTCCAAAGCTGAACAAGATGCAGAGACTGAGGCTCGAAGATGGACCAGAGAAGACATTCGTTATGTGAAGAATGTTCCAAATATTTCTCCTATTTCTTATCCTACAAAGGTTGCTCCTCTTCCTGAAGATAGGAGTAGCGCAGATGATGGTGTAGAGAGAGAAGGGGATGGGAAAGAGGAGCCGAGGAGAGATAGGGCTGAGGAAGAACAAGAAAAGGAAGATACTTTGATCTTTGAGAGTAAAGGTAGAAAGATTGATGCAGAGACAAGGATAAGAAGGGTTCTGAGAGTGGAGGAGGAAAAGGTTCCATTTCCGACATTGATCAAGGTGGAGAAGAATAAGCCCGCGACCCCCATGGAGTTGCAGGAGGCCATTAGAGAGGTCAAGGTCAGTGTTTTTGAGTTTCCCCAATTGGCTCCAGTTTGTCATCATCAATATTGTCATTATTATTGATAACCTTGGTTTGAACCTGCAACCTCAACTTTGCAACTACTAGTACATTCCAATAGAGTTAAGAGGACATACTTCTTACTAGTACATTCCAAGCCATCTGCCGTATTTGCTGGATGGGATGTGTTAGTCCTCCACTCAAAGTCCGTTAAATGGATTTGAAGGGCTGTTTTAAAAATGTAGTGCGTGCATTGTGTCTGCTCTGTATCATCATTGTTGTTGTTGATGTTCTTGTTAATGCAACAGCACTTGTGATGGAAGCAGTGTTCGAACCTGAATGGTTAATCAGGACATGGGCCTGGAAGCGGTTTAACCGGCCGATTCAATCGGTCTAACCGGGCAAGTCCTGGGGGGTAAAAAAAGCGATGAATTTTTTTAAAAAATACAAAAAAAAATCTACTAAAATATGAAAAACATATAAAGAATGATTAAAACAAACACATTCAAATGAAGTTGAAAATTAATTAAAAAAAATTGGATTTTAACCCATTTTATATTTTCGAAGGGCTATTTTTAATTTTTTCTAAAATAGATGGGAAAATATAAAAGTGAGTATTAATGACCAAAACAATTTTTAATCTTACCATAATGTAAAGAATTTAAAAATGTATTACAAATCAAATTCCTTATTTTTTAGAATTTATATACATTTTTTTTGAATTTTTTTTTTAATACCGGTTGATCACCCTAATCGCCCAAAACCGGAGCCGGCCACTGGTCAGTTCCGATCTAACCGGGTGGTTAGTGGTTAGATTGGGCGATTTTGCGAACGATGGATGGAAGTCATTCTTGATTTATGAAACAAAGAGACATTAAATATTTTCTGGGTGCGTGGTGAGTATTTGCATGTATAGTGAGATCCTTATGAGCACACTGCAAGTTCCTATATTTTTTGCGCTTGTCATACATGGGCACATTCCCATCTAGGGGTGTCAACTGGCCAAGCCAGCCAGGTAAGACAAGCTAACAAAGTGAGTTTGTTTATTGCTACACGCTTCCTCCATACATGGTAGATCATCGATCTTTGTATACATTTTGTTCCATAAGATTCTCACATGGAATACATTCAAATATAAAATGTTTTTAGGCTTAAGATCAAGCCAAAAGGCATGATTGATGGACAATAGGTGAATATTCTTGTACTAGCCCTTGTTAGTCTTGAGGGATGGGAGAAGCTAGATTAGCTGTAAGGGTAGCGGAAATGGCTTCAGTCAATGTCCAAGTACTAGGTGCTATGGTGCTGAAGTAATCGACGCCATACTCCTAGGAAAAGCGCAATCGACCTTCAACAACCAGCACAAGTGGATATGTAGGTAATGATTGGGGGCATGAGCAGTATTTTAAAAAATGCCGGGTGGTGCCTAGGTGGGTGCCTAGGGATTTGGGTGGACCAGGTTTAGTGCCTAGGGATTTGGGTGGACCAGGTTTAGCAAGGGGCAGGGGTGCCTGGGAATCCTGTTTTAGGTCTAGATTTTGTATATAAATGCATATTCAGGTATTTTTAATATGTTTTAATGTGGAATCATGCCAAATCCAAATCAAAGTATATGACAATAACACATCAGCACATCATATCACGTAAGAGGAGGAAATAAGAAAAAAAAATGTAGACTTGAAGACTAAAGAAGACATCGAAATAGCACAAAATAAAAATCTCAAATATGAAGTTTCTTGACTAACCTTTATGGTCGATCGTCAATCTTCAATCTTCAATGTTTGCGTTGTTTGCCATTCTCAAAAGCTCACTAATAACCTCTAATAAGCTTCCAAAATGGATGAAATTGAATCCCAAAAAAAAGGATGATGTTTGGATCAATTTTCGGAACTTCAAATTCAAAGTTCAATCCCACCAAATTCTAAATTTGATTTTCTCTTGAGTTTTTTTGGGTCTCTTAATGCTAAAAATAGTTTTAGGGGTTTAGAACTCCCTTTCCCCTTGTTTGGGGAAAAAAATGACCTAAATGCCTGCCCCCACTTGAGGGCCATTTTCGCCCCTAGGTGGGCCAAATCCCTGGGTGCCTAGTTGGCCCGCCCAGGCCTGCCAGGCTCGCCTCGGCGTTAGGTGGGCCATTTTTTGGATCACTGGGCATAAGACAACTCTATCTAAGGACCTCTGCAAATAGCCCCATAACTTTGGGAGAAGGGGTGCCTTCTCACAATGGAAGATCAACTCTGCAATCGGTTATTGGAATCAATAGATATTCAAATTGTTCACTAAATTGAAACCTTTCTTATTAGATGCTTATGATACTTACTAAAGACTGAAATTCTTGATCAATGGAGGAACACTAGCAACATGTTGAATCAATAAGTTAGCATAGTGGATGATTGACTTGTTTCATACTAGGCATAACCGCAGGAGAGATTTTGAGAACACAGGTTCTTGTTTCTCAGTGATTTCCCACAATCCAATTTGACATTGGATTTATAAATTTTTGGACAATCCTTGATCTTTATTTGGTTGAAGCAAATTATAGTAAATGACTTGTATTTTGTGGACCAGGATGAATTGGTGGTTGTACCAAGAATTTTTTTGTGTAATCCATTTTTAGTTTGTTCATGAGATACTGCCAATCATGGTTTTAAAATGCAGCCGCATCGCCGCATATGCGGCCGTATAATGCATTATGCGCTGGGCACCGCATTGCATGAGGCCGCATATGCGCATTGGAGAGATGCACTCGTATATGCGCCGCATCTCTGCACATATGCGGCTGCATCCCGCATGGCCTTAAACACATGCGATCAGCAAGTGATGTGGAAAAAACCCCCTCGAGAAGGGGTATTTTTGACCATTTGAGCCCTGAAACCCCCCAAATAACCAAAAAAAGCCACATCTGTGGCCTTTACTTCATCAAATCAATCAAGAAAAAAAATGGCGGAAATTTATTTTTGTGAAATTTTTAGATTTTTGTCTTGGTTGATCTTTAGTTGTTGATTTTTTCTTTTGGGTGTTGATTTGAGGAAGTTTTGGTAAAGTTTCACCAAGATACTTCTACAAATGACCAAGCTTCGGCAGCAGGATGGTTCTTCCTCTAGGAGGAATTTCTCAATAATAGATATTCTGAAAATCGACACATAAATATTTGAAGAGTTTAATGGGAAGTCTGACTGAGACAATCATCAATAGACATTGTTTTGTAATTTAGTGGAAGCAAAAACTAACCCTATCTTCTGCTCTATATCGTGCATCCAAGCAATAGTGCCGCATGAAAATGCTGCATAACATTCCTTTGCAAGCATCCACGAAAGATAGTTGCTGTGCTTAAATTGGCAAGCAATGTAATGACATAGTGAATATTTACTGAATGTATAAAACATGAACAATAAATAAAGTCCACTAGTTATTGACTGGTTCAACTAAGTATGGATTGCAAGCACGTGAAAATATTACAAGTCTACTATCACATAAATCACTTCCATATTTTTTTTATGCATTAGCCATATATTTTTTAGATTTTTTGTTAATATTTATTGACGGCATCGAGGTGATACACCCGCATCTGGATTGCATCAAGCCGCATCCCACATTTTAAAACACTGGTGCGAATATACTTTGATACCTTTCAACAGGTTAGATGAGTCGTAGACATTTTTATGATTAATTGAATTTACAAATTACTCAAAATCAATGAAATTCTATAAATGATAAAAGATTGATTTATAATTTAATTAATTTTGTTTGTTATTTTTGGTTGAATTTATAAATTCATTGATCCGGCCTAGGGTGGAAGACTATGGTGTCCATCCTAGGAGATGGAGTGGGCCCCACCCCAATTCCCTTTGACTTTTTAATCTCCACGTGGCACCCATATCCAGTGTGTCCATGTGGGTCAAAGGAACGTTTCCCACATGGACACAAAACCTGTCCCACTATGGGCCATCCACATGGCCCTCAATTCTCTCCATATGGTTCCTAATAAAACAAACTAAAAATTTTAAGGTCTTTGTTATAAATAAATGTTTTATTTCAAAAAGATCCTCTGTTTAAATAGAAATTTCACCCAAAACATTTTTGGTGGTTAGATTAATTTATTTTCCTCAAAAAACCTTTGGAATGAAAAAAATGGAAGAGTATGCTAGCATTAAAAGTAGATTCGATACCAGCCACTCCAAGACTACTCTAGGACCGTATCTAGACCCTAAACTAATCCAAGACCCATAACCCACATGTCTCTTATGCAATGGCCCCGTAACCTATCAAATCTGGCCAAGGTTTGATAGGAGTTCAGTGTTCTTGTATAGGAGTTCCTAGGTTTCCTGTTAGTGTTCTTGTATAGGAGTTCCTAGGTTTCCTCCTTGTGTGAGGGAGTTTATCTCAAATGCATTCTAACAGTCAAATAGACCCAACAAAACACTAAGATCACACAAATCTGAGTCAACCAGTAGCATACATGCTGTGTCGGATTTCCATTGCCGAGGTACACTTCTCCTCACAGCCTCTAATTATCCTACATAGCAGGAGCCTCTTTTATCTCTTGGCCGACCAAAGCCTCTTTTATCTCTTGGCTGACCAAACAATATCCACCCTAATTGCAGCTGATCTTGAGAAGGTACCCATAGACCCTCTTCGGCGATGCACATCATGGGACCAAACATAACCAGCCTGGGTTGCAGGTTCATTCTTCTAGCCAAGCCCTAGTTGCATGCCAAGGCGAAGTATTGTGCTCTAGATAGCACCCAACTTCCTACTTATTCCTTGCTTCAGGTACCCAAGTAGAGCATACTCTCACTCAAACACAGAGTAATCGATAAATATAAAGCATTGACACATCCACGTAGAAAACACAATAGATATTTTATTAAATACCGTGTTAACATACATTTAAAGGCCACAAACCCCAACATCTCCGAGTTGGCCTTCGAAGGCTGGTAGAGTCACATGGACTTACTAGCTCTCTATCCCATCTCATGTACATGATTAACTATTTAACCTAATGGCACCAACCAAACTAGGGTACTTGGGCCTTTCACATGGAGTCCAAACTCCCACTCAATCCTTTTGTCAAAGGATATGCTATCATGTGTCAATGCGAAAGAAAGAAACCTCAATATCACCATCTCGTATCAGGTTTCTTACTTAATGATTTAAATCAGCATGCAGATCATGACTCACAGACTTAACAAGATACTTGGATTTTCACCAGATTTTCATTAATAGTACATGGATCACATAGGTCTCCTAGATCACACCTGGTCTGGAAACATTGGACTATTCCAGCCATACAAATCACATGTTTTGTTCTCACAAAACTCATACAGAGTTGTTCTGACTGGGCTCACACCTCAAATCACTGGCGTTCAACTGAGCTGCCTTCTTGGCTGTATTTCTCAAGAGACCATGGAATTTAACACATATGTGCCAATGCTACTTGCAACTATTCTCAACCTCGAAGAAACAGATGTCCACCAAGCATAAACCCTAAACCACACTTTACAGGTCCCACTGAATACTCACAAAGATCCATGTAGCCTTGCATCTATACAGTGGTAACCAATAACATAGTAATTTCTACGCAATTCTTTTTCCCTATAGTTATCTGAGGATTCCATCAACTAGTTTACAATATATTGGGTCTTACGTTATTTGACTTTTGGGAAAAAAACAAGTTAAGCAAGGTGCCTAGCATTGCACACATGCGAGATCTGGCTTATGCTTATGATTATGCCTTCCAGAAAATCCAAGATCCATTTTTTCCCCCACCGGGCATATTTCCCTGGCTTGGTACAAAATAAAAAACCCATAGAAAAACACACTAGCTCATAGTTTTTATGAAGAGATCACCTAACGACCTTCTAAAAACCAAGAGACATGAAATATTTTACAATGTACACTGCATCTAGTATGACATATATCACAGGAACATAGGTTGCCTCTTCCAGATCCTGCATCTCAATTTTTGAGATGACAAGGGTTTTGGTTCAAGAGCAAGGTAATGACAGGTTCACTATCTGGTTATCTGTTTATCCATTTTACCATGTCACTGACACTGACCTTGACACTCCTGCAATTACTTTATTGCCAATAGGTATTTCAATAAGCCCATAACCTTTGTCAAGGTATCATGGGGCTTGGGGTATCAATACTGTGGAAACATCTTGAGCCACCATTGGTATTTCAATAAGCCCATAACCTTTGTCAAGGTATCATGGGGCTTGGGGTATCAATACTGTGGAAACATCTTGAGCCACCATTGGGATTTATGAAAAACTATCTCCCAGGTTTTTGTATTCCCTCTCATCTTAATCCTTTTGGAGTGTTCTCTTGGAAAGGTAATGATTTTTTATTGGCACTAGCTTACTCAATCTTTCTTAGAGACAATAGTTTAGTAGATTAGCTCTCAACCTCGCCGCTGCCTTGTCATATGAAACTGCTTTTCTCAAGTTGTAGTAACTATTGAGGAATTTCTTCCTCAATAACCAGGCGTCTCTAATCTCAAGGACTGCCTTGTCATTGAGGTTGGAGAAATGAAGTTTTTCTTACTGCATTTTAGGGTTTAACCAACAAGTTCACATCAGTAGTGTCCGAAAATTATGTTAAATTTGATTTTTCGGGTTAGTCGAGTAGGAAGACCGCAAAGTTTTTAAGAAGATACATTTGCTACATGTTTTGAGGAAGACCATAAGGTACATTACATGCCATTCTGTGGTCTAAGAAATTGGGCTATCTAAGTGTGGACAACACCTAGGAATCTTAAAAAAAGGACCAACCCTGGCTTCCACTTCATCACCCATAGTCATTATCTTGGCATGGGGTACCCTTAGGACTGAGATGAGATTCTTTCTCATCTCTTGGGGCATATGATGTCTCCCAAAGGACCAGTATTCAAAAATTCGGATGTGGGCACCTAGATGGCTGAGCGCCTAGAAACCCAGGAGGCCTTAATGGGAATTAAGAGGGTTTATGCCCTCTAGCGTATTCATAGGGGCATTGATTGGATCCCAAACTTACCATATGAATATATATCTTTTGGACTTCTGTGTGTTATTGTGTTGTGCTTTTTCAAATTTATATATGAATTGAACTGAAAATTGAATTGAAATGCTACAACCTTATAAGGTTGACAGTTGCCCAAAATCTATCTTAAGTTGCATTTCATTACTCATCAAAATGCCAATATGCAATAGGTCGATAACCAACAATCTACATCAACATTGGACAGCCATGGCCCTTGTGCTTGCTACCATCAACTAGAAACACACATAAACATATATTCTATACACATTAACCCTACCTTTCCTATGATTATGTCCTAGCTTTCTGCACCAATAACTTCCCGTGCCTGCCACGACCTTTTTCTGTAGACCCTTACTCTGGGCTTGTAGACCCTTCTCTTTCATGAGTTCTTTTGGCTACAAATATGGTTATAGTATCCTATTTCCCTATTTGACCTAAATCCGTGCATAAGGGATTTGTTACTTGCCTCTTATACCGCTTGCGCCACATTGCATTTATCTGGTCTTCCTTCTGCAATGCACCTTCACTCCTCTGCCTCGAGGATGTTAATGAGCTCCTATACAAGGGCCCTGCCAGCCTTGAGAAGTCCTTTAAACTTCCGGTTGACAGGGAGGATACTTCAGGTTACATGCCTGGAAGTCTTCTTCTAGCCTGGACTGCCAAATCCATTAAGGCAAGCATGTTTTAAGTATTAACTCTCTTTCTTGCTAAATTGACCTTGAAGCTTGTTTCTTTCCTTTGTATGTCTTTCTTGATAAGCATTATGTAATATGAATGAATGTGTGGGTGCTGTACATATTAACTTCACAGTAAGAGTGTTATCATGGGCATCATGGGTGTGTCCTATGCAGCAACAAAAAAAAGAAGAAAAAGGGTTCCCTAATTTTCTTTTTATAGTGCAGTATTCTTCTCTATGTTTTGAAATGTATTCACATATATCCTGAAACTGAATGTTTTTAAGCTATGCATATGGTAGCTGTAGCCTATGGAATCCAATTGAAAGCAAAATGTGTTTGTCCACCAACAAGTGATTTGGGGCAAGCATACCTCATTGAATGAGAAGAAAATGGAGAGTTCTGTAGCTTTATGAGCTTTGAAAAGTCAAGAAAATAGTTTGCATACTTTCTTGTGATGGAAGAGTTGCAGAGATTTCGTTATCTCAATTTATTGGTCATGTCAAAGCAATTGAAAATCCAATAGTCTTAGAAGGCATGTTAACTTAATCTCAATTTATTGGTCATGTCAAAGCAATTGAAAATCCAATAGTCTTAGAAGGCATGTTAACTGAATCCACCCCATGTATGTATTTACCTTTTTATTATTGTATGAAAGGTGCATGGAGCTGGAACTGGAGAAGGGCTCTAGGCAGTGGTGGTCAGGTACTTCCACGTGACATCTAGAGTTCCGATCTCACCAGGTTCCAAGTTAACATTCAGAAAAAAAAGGGAAAAAAAAGAAAACAGGATGAAGTAGCTGAAACTGTAGATAAGCAAGTATGTGCAGGACAAATGTAGACAAGTAGAAGACCACAGTGGTTGCATAATTAGAGGAATAAATGTTTATTCCTATGCATTGGGTAGCTATAGCGAGAGGTGCAAATTGAATTTACCTTATTCTATTGCTTTTTCTAATAGTATTTCTTAACTTGTTAGGCTTGCATATGGAATATGTTATTTTTCTATTTTAATAATGTATATGGCTATTCCTGGTATTATAATTGCTTCTGTTCTGCTTTTTGTTTCCTAGTTCATTTTTTGGAAAGTTTCATACTTACGAATATCTGTATGATTTCTAGCCTTTGTCCAGGCCAATGCCCGGCAGAAGTTTGTTGAAACGGTTGAAGCGCATGTAGTATTGGGTGTTGACCCACGTCGTGGTGATCAGGTTAGTTTTAATTATTTATGGCTGTAACTGCATTTATTATCAATCTTATAGATGACATGTGATGATAAATAATATCATTAAACATGATACATAGTGGGCACATTTAAATAGACCAACAAATTCTTACTTTAAGGAAAAAAAAACGACAAATTGTGATCCATATGGCCACATATAACTTTCCTAATTGGTTTTTGAAATTCGAATTCAAAATTTTATTGGGTCTTAGAGATGTACTTTTGCAATTTTGGACGGTTAGCTTGGGACCTTCTCCTTAATGTTGGAGAAATCAGGGCATTCTACAAGAAATCTGAAAGAAGAAGATGCATCATTGAACTTCACAGGCAGGTTCAGATATTCCCTACCAGACCAAAGAAACCAGTTCAAAAAGTTTCTATGATTTTGAACTTGAGTGGATGAGTGACCAGTGAATTAGAACCTTCTGACCCGAAGGTGCAATGATGTTGCTCGTGCTAGTCCCAAACCAGTTTCCATATTGATGGTGGACTAATGTAGCAGGAGAATGTGTTGATGATTTTGAGCAATGTATGACTAAGATTTCCCCTAGAATGACAAAGAAGAAGAAATATTTAGGAAAAAAATGTTTTCTTGTTATTATATTTATAAGGCTAGGCAAGATTGTTAATGTTCTCTTGTGCCATTAAGGTGAAGTGCCACATGTTTCCTCTATGTTTGGCTAGCCACATATCACATTCATATCAGAACACATTCTTATTAGAGTACAATATGGTCATACTCAAACATGCCGACAATTCACATATCCTTTAGCACTATGTGATAAAGGCCCATGTGG
>NW_006496517.1:885548-896219 GCF_000471905.2 Amborella trichopoda | reverse complement strand
GTAGTAAGGTAAGGTAGGTAAGGTAGGTAAGGTAGGTAGGTAGGTAGGTAGGTAGGTAGGTAGGAGGTAGGTAGGAGGAGAGGAGGAGAGAGAGAGAGAGAGAGAGAGAGAGAGAGAGAGAGAGAGAGAGAGAGAGAGAGAAGAAGAAGAAGAAGAAGAAGAAGAAGAAGAAGGGGAGGCGAGGGGGGCTACAAGTTGTTCCTTCTTCTGCCTTTTTGGGTTGCTGCGAGGAGCTTCCACCATTCCATAGAGGTTGAAGCAAGATGCCATACTGCTTGAATTGCACTTCCCTACTCCTATGAACCGATGTACACTACGTTATGCATTCTAGATTCAAAACCCTAACGAAATGAGATTCATTGCATGTGGAATCATGTATCACTTGATGTGGACTCAAGATTCAATCTTTGCTGGAGTTAAGATTCAATATATTTGGGAACGACTTTCCAAAAATAATGGGTTCAAGATTCTAAAGATGTACTAAAATGAGATTCCTAAATTAAGGAATTGAGATTTCCTTGGTTCCAAGAAACGGTTTTGGTGAAGATTCCTTAACGAAATTGCCGAATTGGGTTTCCAAACCGGAATCATGGGGTTGGCAAAGAGATTCTGGTAACTATGGGGGGGGACATACTCAGGCCCCTTGACATGCTCATGACTTTAATGAAGTAGAGGTGTTGGCCCTGCTATCTGGTTTACAAAGCTGGATTGATCCTTGGAGTGGTAATTGAGGGTGATTCAGTGGGGAAGTTGATGAGCAGAGTATCCATGAAGGCTATCTCGCATTTATGAAGAATTTTTTCATCTAGTTAGTACACTAATGGTGACTTTTCAACATGCTTGGAGGTAGGAAAATATAGAGGCTGTTCCATTGGCCAAAGATGGGGTGGGAAAATAGAGGCCTTGTAATTACAAAGTCCGTAAAATTGATGTCCCATTTTATGCAAGGAGATCTCATTTTTGTGAAGGATATACATGTATACTCAATTTTTACGGAGTTAACAATTTAAAAAAGAATTCACATTTTGAAGCAGCTGAATTTCGACTTTAGCAATTGATCTACTAGACAGTGTATAACTTCTAGTTCGAATGCTTATACAATAGAGGGGCTTACAGATTTTCAAAAATCGCATAATTGACATCTAAGATTAAAAGGTTTCGCTGATTGACATGTTTGGGTACATTATCAATTTCAAGAACTTGCAACTCATTGAGATTAGCTCTCTTTTCTATGTAGTGGAGGGTTAGTCTGGATTGTGGAAAATCTTCCAGAATAAACCATATTCTTCTAACGACTCTTTTTCTTGATAAGTCTGTATATTCATAGCCTGCTATTATTGTTGCTGCTCATGAGGGGAACACGGGCCATATTTTGCAGGTCGATTTCTCTGATGAAGCATTACGTGAAAACATTGGGGCTTTTGTTAATGCTCTTTTGGAAGCCAAGCCCATAGGTCTAAAGAAGAGTGGGTTCCATATTCCTTACTTCTACATAGTTTTCTTGGATGGAAAGTTGGAATTTTTTTTTTTTGCTTATTACATTATTATACCCCAAAACATCCTCTAACTCATTCCATTGTTTATAAATACCTTTGTTGGAGATGGTGTCTTGCCCTGTTCTGTTTGGGTTCCCTTACTACTGTGTCATCTCTCTTTACCTCTCCCTCCATGTGTATGTGCATCTGATATGCTGATCTCTTTTGCAGCCTCAAAATATGCGGGGTACATGAACTCCTTCACTCTATGCTCTACGGTAAGTTCATCTAGCATCAACATGCGTGTCCTCTCCCTTTATTGATTTGTATCCTGGGGTTCACTGACCTTGGATTACAATTTTGTTGTGCAGATGGGACGTGGATTTCCTGTTTCAATTCAGTCCCTTTCTCTGGCTGCAGATCAATACACTAGGTTGAGTCCCAAGTGATTGCTGTTCATGAATATTAGTTTCTCTTCATGGAAAGAGGAAGAAAAATGAAATTTGCGAGCTTTGCATGTCTGTGTGCATGTATTTTAGTCCTCGATGGATGTGTGCCACCAGTAAGCTGTTTATGGCCATGGCATGGGTGACAATTTTGATTGCGAGATAAAATCTCAGCATTTTTCTTGAAAAAGATGAATAGAATAAAAGACAAAAAAACATCTGGAGTCCTACTGATGATTCATTTTGGAAACAATTTTGTGGTTATTTAGTGGAAACATTTCTTTATTTCTATGTAGAAAAAGTACACAGTTGGCTTTGGAGAATTCAACATTCAATTAATCTTTAAGGGAGTCATTCTATGAATGATAGTACACTCATATGCAAGAATATTTGGTTATCAGTTCTTAATCACAGTCCAAGAGTCATAGTCTCATAGACTATAAGATGATCAAGTTTACAATTTTCTGAAATGTTAAAAGAGAATTCTATGCATCATATAGTAACCATGACAGGGTTGGAAATTTCATTGCTTGGGCTGTGTAATTGAAAAACATTGGAAGGCCCAATCAATATTCATAGTCTTTAAAGGGTATAAATAGTGCATGTGAAATATTTGATGGAATCAAGGTTTTTTTGTTTTTTTTGTGTGTGTTAAATAGAATAGATATAAGATGTGGTTGGTATGGTTGGAAGGATTTCTAGGAAAGTCGTGTTGCCTCTCTACTTTTAATTATGTCCACTACCTTGGTGCTTTCACCCAGTTGTTGATGGTTATTAACCTGTGTCCGACTGAATAACAAGATTCTAGAAACTAGAATCAGGCAAGTGGTCCGATTATGATCTGATTCTAGAGATTCTCAAGTCGAATTGTCGTATTGGTAATCAAGGAGAAACAAGGAAATAAAGTACGGTAATTCGGGGATCGGGGGGTTCTTCCAACTAAGCTCGTCTGTCTGCCCACAGGTTCTGAGCCAGCTTAGGTGGTTGAGTCTGCTCGGTGATTTTTAAAACCCTGCTAGAAATGCCACTCTTAGCAATGTTAAGAAATTGCAGTGTGAAGCCCAATCATCAATGAACCGGGGGGTTGCCCGTTCCAAATGGGCATGAACAGGGAAGTTACATCGGTTTGATTGGACGGTTCCTTTAACTGCTTGATTGGTTGTATGATTTTATGATATTATGTCTGCTTATTCTTTGATTCGACTTGTGTTGGGTTCATTTTATGATACTTTTTTTTAATATATTTCTACAATAAATATTTATGCGTATTAAGAATATAACTGGTAAATTTAGTCCTTATTTTATCTAGAACTAGTTATCTCATCAGCTAGGTTATGTATCTTTTCAATGATTTATTCCAAAAAATATTTTTTTCCTATTTTAATTGAGGAAACCTTTCACCTTTTATTTTACCATTCATTTTTTTGTAATATAGGTTTTTACATCATTGTTAGTTTTCGCCTGATTTTTCACATAATTTTCGTTATCTTTCAAAAAATCTTTGCTGATTTTCTAGGTTTATCAACTCTATATTAAATATTTTCTATTTTTCTTTACGTAATTTTTTTTTCTTTAATATCTTGTGGTGTTTTATGGTTTAATGATGCAAATTCCCACCAAAACATGTTTAGTTTGGGATGAAACAACACTTTCTCCTAAAACAAATGGTGTTTCCCTGATTTGTTTGGGGTATTATAATATTTTCTCATATTATATTTAGGGCAAGCTTTTTATGCTTTCCCTACTGTATATTTCCCAATCCAACCTACCATTCTGAATGGAGGGTTAAGATTGCCCCAATCACAATGTCACGTCTTTATATTATTTTATTTTCTATAAACTATTGTTACATCAAATTTTGTACGTCCAATCATCTATTAACTCGCACCAGCGAAAAATATAAAAAAATATTTTCAATAAAATAAAATGATCAAAATATCCTTGAAAGTTTCAAGTGGTATTTTGGTCATTATATTTTATTGAAAAATTATTTTTAATATTTTTAGAGGTGCGCCTCAATGAGAAGATGTCACGCACCAAATTTCATATTCATACAATTTGTATAAAAATAAATAAAAAATAAAATACTTTGAGATGTTGGATCTAAGATCAAATGGTAAGTGACTCTCTTGATCAAAATTGGACGGCTGGTTGGTAGGGAAAGTATAGATCTTGTAGGGGAAGTATAGAGACCTTTCCCTTATATTTATAGTAATTAATGCATGGTTTATCAATTTTTTTTTGTGAGTATTTATAATTGGAATGCTCTGTTTTTCTTATTTTATTTCTCTGGGTTTAAGTTCTGTCTACTTTTAGACTTTTAGAGGAGTTTCAAAGCCTAGTGAGGAACCTACATGAATAGGGTTGGACTACATAAAAAATATGATCTGGTACTGTTGGGCTTGGACAATTGCCCCATTATATATGAGCTTAGTGGGCCATGCTTAAATAACTAAAGTGCGTATTGTGAGTTTAAGCAGATGCTAAAGAGAACAGAGAGTCACAATCAATATTGATTGCTGGAAGGACATGAAGGGAGTTTTCCTAATTTCTTGGTGTATTGCTTATGCAGGAACATTTACATCGTTCCGCAACAGTATATATGTCCCAGGAGCAGTGAAGGATGGCAAACTATTACCTTGTTGGATAGTTTAGTGAGGCAAGCGGGTGATATGTAGGTGAAGTTCTTTATCATCATCATCATAGTCTTTCCTCAATAAATTGGGGTCGGCTACACGAATCTTAGTCTGCTATTCTACTCTATTTAAAGCTATACTTTCAGTGCGGCTATAAATCTCCATATTTATATGAGGTTTAAGTTATAACTAATAATATGGGTAATTACGTTAGTTACAAAAAATAACTAAAACACTGCTTTTTATTTTGCATGATCTGGCGATTTCTTTTCGGGGTCGTAGTTGCAAAGAATTAAGGCAAAACACAAAATGCTGCATTCGCAATCGCATTCACATGTGATACATAAAATTTTAAGGGGGAGATGGACAATCCAATGACTCAAATGGATAACAAAATTTGTGAAAAGAACTTCCAAGTCAATCAACAATATTTCACCCTTGAATACAATAAAAAGTTGATCAAGTTGCAAGTCATTCTTATGGGGATCAGAGTGGAGTAGGGAAACCACTTATTCAACTTATTTTATAGTGGAGGATTAAATGGAGATGGCCTCATCAAGGCTTTAAAGCTTGGGTCTCGATGGGAGAGTTGCAGCATTTGCAACAGCTTCCACTTGGGGCAGGGCTGCAACACACAGAGGCAGGGCTGCCTTGGCCTTCCAATAATCTCTTCTGAAAATCTAACATGAAACATCAAAAGCATTTTATGAGTATATGGAAATATGCAAAAAGAAAATTCTCATGGTGCATGTTATCTAATGTTCAAGAATAAGAAAATGCACTTAGTGAAAAAAAGAAAGAAAAGATGATGAAAATCCATATAAAACCAACAAAGAAAAAGGTGCTGTTGTGGTGTCTTTAGCACAATAGATGATGCACCATTTTTGTGCATTTCGATCGAAATGTAATGGAAACCTTATGTTTTCTATGACTACATAGCATAATTAGGTTGAATTAATCGCTTTTGATTTTGCTAAATAGATTTAGAAAAATTATCTTGAAGTGCAAGGTTAGAATCCCATCTTGGCTAACCCAAAATAATGTATAGGGAAAATTACATAAATATCTATTTTATTTTTAATTATTACGGAAATAATTAATATTTAATGTTACTACATCTATGTTCATTGTTTGAACTTCGTAACATTTTTTTTTAAAAATAGAGGAAACTACCAATTTTTTGTTTTTCAAAAACCAAAATGATCCGCCCTTTTAACCTTGGCATTTAGTCAATTTATCAGCTTTAGACCATTTGAAATACCTAAAACGACGCGTCCTCTTAACCTTGGCATCTGGTCAATTTATCAGCTTTAGACCTCTAAACGGGGTTTTCCAATACCTGCCAATTTATCATCGTGTACAAAAAGACCAACCAAACAAAACTTTTTAGCATCATCTTACAGTCTAGCAACTACAAAATTACAGTATAGGGTTGCTAAAAACTTTATAGTAAAGACTTACTTACGAATTATCTTCTCCACGATGGCCTGGAATGGTAACTTCCTTGTGTCGGTCTTAATTATACATCTTCATCCCCCTTTGCACCACTACTCGTATCAGTTTTCGATCCAGTATTGGAAAACACCTCTTCATCATTATGATCTTCAAGAGGATATTAAAAAGTGCTCTTACAAGCAAGATTTTCAGTCATGGATTTTGAGACCTTTAGCATCGCATTGTTGATCACTTTAACCAATAAAATCGGAAGACCTTGACTTGAACAACCCTAAATTTGTAAGCAAATGACCAAATTGAGATCTTTCGATCTTGGGGTGATGAACCCTCGATCTCCATTACTAGATGGCAATGCTGAGCCCTTGCTCTTAGCACCTTTACCCGAACGATCCTTTGAACCGAGTTATAGAAATAGGCAATTCTCCATGTCTTATTGCTGGTGCACCTTTACCAGAACCACTACTACACAAAAGTTTTTCAAACCCTAAAAGTAAGTCATTAGGTCTCAATGGAAAAGATTTCAATCTCGGGGTGGCTGATGCTTGATCTTGATGACCAGATACTAAGGCTTACTTTTGCGTGAAAATTTTTGGTTTTTCAAAAATCGAAAAACAAATAAATTCAGTTTTTGAAAAATTGAAATTATTAAAATTATTAAAATTTTTGTTTTCAAAAAATAAAAATTTTAAAAATTTCGGTTTTTGAAAAGCTGAAAATGGGTAATTTTATTTTTTTTAAAAAATTATTATGAAGTTCAAAAAACAGATATATGTGTAATAAACTAAAAACATATAGTTTTAGGTATTTTTCGTAATAACAAAAAAGAAAACATATATTTACGTAATTTTCTCTATATATATTTATATTTATGTATGCATGTTTGTATGTTTGTATGTGCGTGTCATTTAAAAGTAATAATAATTTGATATTCTCCAAGTCGGCTAGGAGAATTATTTGATCCAGATTGACTCGGTAATCGGCCGATTCATCTGGGCGATCCGGGTGTTAACCATGGTATGAAACCTTAGGGACTCTTGTCATGAGAATTGACAATCAAAGTCCCACTTAATTTTATTATTATTATTATTTATTTTATAGTTTAATATTTTGACCCTAGAGGAACAATTGATCCAAATTAGAATTGTTGTTGTGGACAAGAAAGTCTACCCATGACTTGATTTTTGGTCTTGTGTATAAATCCCAATAATCTTAAAAGGGGTTGAACCAATGGTTTAAAAAGCGGATCGGTGACTCGGATCGGGCACCTCAAAAACAGATCCGGATCCACGAATAGGCGATCCGGATAGGGAATCGGTCAGAATAAAGCTTCAAAAAAATTCGAAAAAAGTATTAAAATTCATTATAAATATTGTTTTTTAGGAATTCAATAACAAATGAGGGTACTCTATCAAGAATTTTCATGTTTTTGCATGAATATGCGAATGTTGATATGTTCTTTCCCTGCATGAGCTACTATTCGGCATTTAATTTACATCACACAAAAGGATAAACATAGAATTATCATGGAATAATTATATCAACATACATCGACTACAATAAAGCATACAATTAGTAACATACGATTTAAAAATAAAATGACAGATGACGTTGTTGTTCTTCTTGGTCACGCTGGTGCTATTGATTGAATTCGTTTGACAATTCATTGATTCGATCTAAAAACGAATCATCGATATTAGCAAGCGTCTGACTGTACCCAAATCCCTGAGCGTTAGTGTTTTGTTGTGTTCCCAATCCAAAATCCCTGAAGCTTGTCCATCCTTCATGCTCACCTACACTGTCGTGTTCATCCCTACATTGTTGCCGTTGGGACTCGATATGTGAATAATATGGCAGGGATAGAGTGGCCTCAGAATCATCGTCTCTCTCATTTTCTCTTAGACCCCCTTCCCACTCTCCCTCATTAGGTGCCATATCACCGATATCTCCGACGAATTGTGGATACGTTGACTGGGTGCTTCCTCTTTCATGCTGCTCATCACCTTCTTCAAGATCTTCCTCACCGATAGCCTCAAGGAACGCTCTCTTGTGCAACACTGGCTCCTCCTCTTCTACTACCCATTGGTCTGCTGTGTCTGTGACAAATATTGTGTTTAAGTCTATCGGCCCATAGTCTTCAAGCTTCCTTCTTATTTGTCGCTCTCGGAGGTTTAAATTATAATGAACGTCACTAGTTTATGAAGCTTCCCAGAAGCAAGTCGATTCCTCCTAGTAGTGTGCAACCATTGGAACGTACTCTAATTGCGCTCACAGCCAGTGGCAGAACATGTATGGGAGAGCACCTTGATTGCTATCATCTTTAGGTGAAGTGCATCAGTACCATATATCTCCCACCATTTAGCTGGATTTAAATGCAAAAAGCATTGTAAGGGCAAGAACAAAATATTAACGAGGGGATAACCTGGATCCATCATAGTTCGAAAATTCCTAGCAAGTCTAGTTCCGAAGGATCCTATAGCATCCCTATACATAGCAAGCTAAAATAAATATATTACGTTTTAGTACATTATTCCTCACAAATATAACAACTCAATAAAGTTCTTACCCAAACGTTAAATAATACCTCTTGTATTGCTGCTATTTGGTTTCGATGGCTTCTTTCCAACCTTGCAATAATGTATCTGACCCCTTCCATAATCTTGTGAGGATGTTTAAGTGTCAAATAGAAAAATTTTGGGTTGAAGTAGTAACCTACAAAATATATAGATAGAAAAATGTCATTTACAATTTCATAAAAAAATGATTTAAAATGAAACATTGTAATGATATAAATATATATTTACCAGCATAATGAATTGGACGTCCAAATTTGGTGTTCCATCTCCTTTCTATAATCTCGATCACTTTGCTAGCAAAACTATACTTCTCCCCAATAGCTGATTTCGCCATCTCAATACCTTCATAAAGGATACCCAAGGTAGCTTTCTTGTCAACATCCACCATTCTTAACGCCGTGACCAAAGGGGCAGTGGCCTCTACAACACTGGAACATCGAGACCAGAACCACCTATTTGAGACTATGTTATCCACTTTTATACCGGTACTAGACTTCGAGAGGTGATCATTTAACCACTTTTCATAGGCAAACAATCTCTTTAATGCACATTCAGATTCTCGAATGGAGTCCACAGCTAAGTAATCGATCGCAAAACGGGTTATGGCAAGCCTGATTATCTCTTTTTTCTTAGAGTGTTCTCTAAATAGAAATAAAATTTTAAAGTGGTTGTATATAAATCTCAACACCAACCTTGCTTCCTCTAGAGTCTCCTTCACAATTTTGATCTCACCAATCTCTTCTAACATAAGATCGATGCTGTGTGCAGTACACGGGGTCCATACTAGATGCTTCATCTTATCCATCAACTTATTGCCCGGAGAAACACATGCACGCGCATTGTCCGTAATAAACTGGACTACATGCTTATCTCCCACCTCCTCCACTATCTGATCATATAGTCGTACGTAGAAGTTTGCATCATTCTTCGTCCTTGATACGTCTTTGCTAGACAAAAAAGCTGTACCTTTTGGGGAATAGGCCAAGAAGTTTAAAAACTCATTTTTGCTAACTTTATTCAACCAACCATTACTCATAAGAGTAATGCTTGTCTTTAGCCAACTCTGTTTATATTCGTCAATCCACTTTGTAACTTCCTCCACATCTTCATCTAATATTGGCCCACTGAGCTCATATGCCATTAGGGGTTTTACCCCGGGGCCGACTCTCTGGATTGCACTAACCATAAGTGGAAAATATGAGCTATTGGTTGCATCAAACGGAATCCCTTTATCGTAGAACTATTTACCAACATATCTCCCTAACATGTTTCTTGTACTTTTAACCATGCCTTTTAGGGTCATCTGTTGTGACTTAGGCTTTGAGAGAAATAGGTCTTTACGACCATGACCTGCAATACTAGCACTCCTAAGTAACCTAGAAACAATTTTTTCAACATCTGATTCTCCTTGATACATATTGCCACCAACCCCTCCATGCATATTTGAGTTGGGCCTGCCATACATGCTCGAGCTGGGCCCGTCATGCATGTCTGAGCTAGGCCCACCATGCATGTCTGAGCTAGAACCACCGGGTATTCTAAACTCACGTTCCCTCTGATATTGTTCATGTATACTCAATCTTGTGGCCATGTTCAGGTCATTATTATATTGCTCTTCTGTATCATTCCTGCTTGATGGCGTATATAAACTAGCTATCTCCTCATTCATCCTATGTTTGACAATTTTTTTACCTTTGTTAGCATTAAGAATTGCTGCCATCTACTTTTTTACATTACTAGGGACATTAGTGCATGAAGAAACATTTCCCTTAAACCCTGCCAAGTGTTGCTTGAACCTATGTACCCCACTACTTATCACTCTTTGACAGTAATTACAAATAATTTTGTCTTTCTTGTTGGGATCAAGTCTGACCCCATGTTGCCATGCAGGGTCTTCTGCAGATCTTGACATGATTCAACTATTTTAAGATGTAAAAAGTTAAAAATTAACATGACAGTTCAACAAGAAAAATAATCACCATGTGTAGTGATAATATGTTAGGGTAGTTCATGTAGTCATATTTGTTGTTATTTGTTATTGCAAAATACCTCTATTGACAATAATACTTTCGTACATATCAATTAC
>NW_006496517.1:836103-884939 GCF_000471905.2 Amborella trichopoda | reverse complement strand
GCTCAAATTGAATAAATCTAATTATAAACAACACTATAACGATTAAAAACGTTAGAAATCTAACACATTATTTGTAATATATCATGAACAAAAAATCGAAAGGCGGAAAAAGAAAAAAAAAAACAGCAGAAATGTTTTTCACAGACTTCACTGTGTTCATCTAAAAAATCATGCTGTAATTGACCAAATTAAATAAAATTGAATATGTTAAATCATAATAGACACAATAAAGATTAAAAACCCTACAAATTGAACTCATTATCTTCAAAATATACAGTGAAATTAATCATATGGCGAAAAAAAAAAAAACTCAAACTTCTTACCTGGTTTTGTGAACCCGAGCCTTTAATCTCCAAATAACTCTGTTTTTCTCAACGATTATCACAAATTCGTAACAGAAGGTTTTGATGAACAACTTTACGATCAAAATGCCTACAAATTTTGACAGATTCATGCCCTATTTTTCATGAAACACAAGGAAAGGCAGAAACCCTAAAAACGTAACTTTCGTGATCCAAAAACACAAAATTTCTCAACCATTTAATCCGTGAAAAAGCTGTTTAAAGCCTGCATATTCGATCACATGCCAAAAAGAACAAGAAAAATGATAAAAAAATGGCAAATTTTGAGGAATCCCATGACGAACACTGTGCAGCCCGTGTTCTTCACGAGACTCGCCGATGCCGTACAGTGAATCGGAGAGTCACTGTACGGAATCTAGAACAGGGCGATTCCCGATTTTTTGAGCGATTCGAGAGAAATATGATCGATTCTCGAGTCGAACAGGGCGAGTCCGGTGCGGTTTTTTAAACACTGGGTCGAACAGTTGTTATGATTTCGTTTCAAACAGAAATGCAAGATTGAAGAAAACTATACATACTAATTTTGCGTCTCAAATCCATTTTCTTGTAACTAACATAAGGGAAAAGTGTTTTGTGCGTCGGAGGCTGCAATTCTACACAAGTATCCCCCTGGTGCATCAAACATTAATTTTAAAGATGGATGTAAAAGTAGTGTTCCCACCAAAACTTCAAATTAATGGTGTAAAAAAACTACATACAAAATACTATGTTTTATTTTAAAGTTAATTTTTTATATTCATATTATTCTCAAGTCCTAAATTTTGGATTTTAGAGGGAGGACTTATATGAATAGATGAGTTGGCAGACTCGTCAAAACCTTGGCTTTAAATAAATAAATGATGCAGCTTCTGTGAGGCCTACGCATTAATAAAAAAAGTAAAGCGTCATGTCAAAATTTCATCCCGTAAACACTTAGGGTATGAAAAACCTCTACGGCTCTAAAATATATTTCTACTATTGAATATGAAATTTATAGCTCAAAAACTAATAAAGATCTAGGTAAGTGAACATTCGATAATCGATAGGTTTAGTTAATGTATTATAAAATACACTATTTTTAGAGTTTGAAATCTTTTTTTTTTTATATGTATAATGGTCAAAATTGAGATGATCGATTTGAAGGTTTTTTTAATCCAAAACTACAATTTTAAATGAGATTTGAGATGTGGCTTTACTTCTTACTGTAAAACCTAGGCCATATTTTAACTTTTTTCATAAATAAGAGAAATTCACCTATGGACGATATTGGGGGGGGGAGGGGGGAAGGGGGTCAATTATCAAATGGACTCACATTTGCCTGAAATTACAAACACTTATCTTGGGGTATTTTTTTTCCCAAATTGCTCTGTAGTTTTATATCTTTAAAAAAAAAAAGCTCCGTAATTTTATATCTTTAAAAAAATAAATATTGTCCGGTATTCCAAATATTAGATAGCTTCATGTCCTTTAAAGGTCAAAGCGCTGCTCGTTGTTTCAATTATCAGACAGCTCTCTGGTTTTGAATGCCAACTACTAATTAGAATTTTATCAGAAAATAGCTGAGGACTCTTTAGGAAACAAAAAGACACCCAAAACTAAGGATTGCTTCATGCTGGAGTCACCTATCTTTTCTGGCGAGTTTCCCGAGTATGGAGCTTGGGGTGAGGAGCACCCTTTCTTTGAGGAGAAACACAATGATTATTTTCAGGTGGGGTGTGAAGCTTCTATCGAATTTGAGGGAAAATTCATCTATTGCTTTGAAAAACGTATCCTCTATATGAACAAAATAGAGATCAAATATGTAGAAGGAAGAAAAGAGGAAGGTAGAAGATGGTGATCTCTTTACCAAAAAATTATTGGAGTTTGCACCAAAAAACTAGATTCGTGGATTGATTATGCAGGAGATCAATGCTTTTAAGGTGGAGAATAGGTCGTTGGGATACAAAAAAAGGCGACGGAGGATATTAGGGCTGAGGTGAAATGAGGAGAAAAATGAGAGCTATCCAGTAATTGAAACATATAATAGATTTTTTTACTTTTGAAAAACATTACCCCTCTTATTTGGTGTTTGTGTTATCGAAAAAAAAATAAAAAAAATAATGGAGTGGTGATCCTCGTAATTTCGAACACAGTGAGTTTAGTTTATCTGACAAATGATCCCAAATAGTATTCCATATGTAAATTTCTCATGGCAAAGATCTCTTCTAGCACGTGCAAATACGCACAGTCGTGGTCCCCACTATGTCGCGTGTGCGAAGTGTGCAAATAAATATCCAAGTTTTGAAATACTAATTGTGATGCTTTTCTTTATCAGAGAGCGCTTTCACCTGTGTGTGTATTGGGAACTGGTGATGCACATAACCAGAGAAGAAATGACCACATTTGTCACCTTCTCCTTTCCACTTTTAAATGCCATTCATGCCCTTCTTTTTGTCCAATCGAACCGTACAAGCACCTGCAACCAGGAGGTATGCAGTACCGTGTGCAGTGCCCCCATCACCAGAGCCCCAAGTTTCAGTTGTCGGCCCCTGTTGCGGCACCTCACACTGCAAATTTGCTTTCAAACCCTAATTTATGGGGGCTCCAATCCTATTTGTAAATTGTAACGATTGCTTTCAAGAACCCTTAATTCTGTTTGCTCTCTCAACTCCTTGTTTTTCATCTGCTATGCTTCTCGTTCTCTTTGACGAGATGAAGAGGCTCTCTGGGAATCTGATTTCAAAACCGTAACTAAGGCTCTGGCGGCTTCTCTGCTATTTCTGCTCTTTGACGAGATGAAGAGGCTCTCTGGGAATCTGATTTCAAAACCCTAAGTAAGGCTCTGGCGGCTTCTCTGCTATTTCTACTTGTTCTGAGACCCTTTTATTCTTATCTCTGTAACAATCGGAGGAAATGAAGAAGCTCCATAGAAAGCTACTTGAGAAGGAAGTGTATGGAGATAGCAGAAGGGCTGGGGTGGTCCTGCTTGTCATCTTTGTTCTCGCTGTGCTTGCTGTTGTGTCTTTGCTTGTGGCCCTCAGCTATTACTGCTACATCAGAAGCAGGGTCTCCAAACGCTCTAGGGATCAGAAGAGTGAGCCTACTCTTACTTTCTTCTTCTTCCATTACTGCGAGTGTAGTAGTGGGTTTTTTTTTTTTAGCTCTCATTTCCATCTTTTACGTCGATATTTGTTCTATGAACTCCTATTGTTCCATGCCTGCTTTCTTGTTTCAGGATTTTGTAATATTGGTCGTTCTTCTTAGCATCATGACTCTGTGTTTTTGCGAACCATCAAATATCACAATTTTGTGTTAGTGTCCATCTTGTTTGAAGTTCTTCTGGTCTTTGTGTCTTTTGACGTTTGCTGCCTCAAAATTGTCCACAGTATCATTTATTGGTCTTTTACAATTGGCTTCAGCAAGCTTTATGTTTCCTATCTTTGCTGTTCTTTTTTGTTTCTGCATATATTATTGTCGTTGCTTGTATGTCCTCCCGTTTTGTATAAGGGTGGCAACTGTCCGAGCCAAAAACAAGGCCGAACCCGGCTGGCATTGGCCCTAGCTGACAATCGAGCCACAGATCATGGCCTATGCCTTACCTTTTTAGGGCCGGGCAAGGCTGCCCAGCCCATTTCCTGCCCTAACTTTCGTATTCAAGTGTTTTCTATAAACTTTAACCTTGTTGATTTTGGATTTCCATCTGGTCCACTTGGTGGTTTGGTGATTCTGTCTCCTTCAATTAACATGGGCCCTTCTGTTTGTGGTGGGAATGTGCAGATTAATTGAACCATATGGCTATTTATCCTTTGGACCGTTGATTTGTGTAATTCTGTTTCCATTTTGTTGTTTTGTTGTTGTTGTTCCCGGTACAGTTATTATTGTTTATTCAGGTATTTAGCCATATTGTTGGAGGATAAGAGATGCCAACCTAAAGTACTATAATAATTTGTTTACAACGCAAATCCGGGGAGACCTTGGATGAAACCTCACCGAATTTGTACTCTAAATGAGTTAAAATTAAGATCAATCGAGAATAGTGGGGACCAAATTTATGCTCTAAACGAGTTAAAATTAATATCGATAAAGAATAGTGGGGTCCTTCAAATTACGATTCAGAAACCAGATCTTAGAACATCTGGGTTCTTTGAGAATCGTCGGAAGATTTGGCTCAAGATCACTTGGAATCCTCAATAGAAAACCCTGAAACAAAGACTGAAATAAACTAAATTTAACTGAATTAAAACAAAACATATAAAAAAACGAAAGGAAATAAAAAGAACTTACCTTGCTGGGCTGATGTGCCCGGCACACTGAAGACCCAAAATTGGTGCCCGTATCCAACCGCGGCTTGTTTACACTGTGCTCCTTCGCTTTTTCTTGAAGATTGCCTAGGGAATTTACATCCTAAGGTTTAGTTTACCAATGAAAATTAGAGTTTGACTATAAAGGATTGAAATTGGTAGGGTTTCCCCTAAGGTTTAAAATTTTCCTAGATCTAGGGTTTAGGATAGGGTTTTCTAGGGTTTTATGATCTTTGGAAATTAGGGTTTTGGGGCTCTAATAACTAGGGTTTCTAGAAATCTCAAGATTTGTTGAATTCCATGTTTAGGGTCCTTTTAAAGACTGTCTTCACATGTTCCAATGTGTCATCTATCATTATCCAATGTATTTCTCTTGAATTTTTGAATTTATCACAAAAGAATGGTCTGGATGATGGTTCCACGTCGTTTTTGGGGTTGTGGTCAGATGATGATCTTGCTGTCATTGCTATTGTTTAGGATCAAATTGGGCTGCATTGGGGCTGGACAACACTGTGACCATCGTGCAAAATTTTTGAGCTGGACGACAATGAGAGTGTCATATGGAACTTTTTGGAATTTCTTGCAAACAAAATTGTATGGGCCATAACTTTCAAACCGTATATCAGACTTAGGTGATTCTTGGAGCGTTGGAAAGCTTGTGTTCTCCTCTAAAAATTCAGAATCAAATTTGGGCTAATTTGAGTGAAATTTGAGGGGTCTACAAGGCAAGGACTTTAGGGTATTGGTTTTAGGTTTCTAGGGGTTAGACTGGTGTCATGTTAGTCTCGTATGCTTATTAGGCTTAGGGCTATCCAGAATTACCAGCTTGGGGTATTAAGTAGGTTTAAAGTCTATGTTTTAGGTGACTAGGGTCTACTATGTTGTTGTGGTCCCTAGTGTTAAGGAACTTGGAAAAAATTAACCAATTTCAAATGGAGTGTCTCCACAATTCTATAGCTATATGTTACCAAAGACCGTGTTTTTCTAACATGACTCAGGCAGCGGGCCCGATCCTGAGTTAGGTCTGACAGATTGAAGTCGGAGTTGGTCAGATTTGGACAAAAAAAAATGGGAGCCAGCTAGATTTGACTGGTTCCCATGTGTTTGTGTTCAGACTCTGCAGCCTTCTTGTCGAGTCCGAGTGACTTGGCTCGCACTTGTGGAGTTTTCATTCGCTGACTAAATTAAGCTTTAATGGCCTGCTAATCATCTTGTTGTCGCTATCATGGCTTTCAAATATCCAACCATTATGTTGCATTGATATCTGTTCTTTGTTCTTGTCTTCGATGTTTTGATGGGATCAGGGTTGTTCAACAGATTGCCATATGTAGATGTTTGTTGTATTTCACCTATACTAGAGCATTTAATTTCTTTTCTCATCTCCCTTTTACTTCTTTGCTTATTCATATTAAAGATATGAATTATCACTTGATGTTGTGGTGTTATGGAATCTACTATTGGTGGTCCCCTCGCCTCCCAGGTTTGAGTTTGTAGAACCAGGTTGAAATCAGAAATTTCAGTGACATGAATTTCCCATAAAAAATATATTTGATAACAATGACTGATATAGTCCTATGAAATTACTACGTTACGATCATTGAATTGTCAAAATCCAAGAATAATTCGAATTTATCTATACAATTCTTCAATCATTTTGTAGTTGCTCCTCAACCATATGGTTTTGTGTGCTGTTTTGAGGTGTCAATCTTCCCCATGAGTTGCATTTGCATACTATTGATGTTCAGTGCTGTTGCCTTCATTTTGGGGCTTATAGGTGAGCATACCAACTAGATGTATGGGGTTTTTCTGTTGTACTTGTGTTTCTATAATTTTCAATTCTCTAAAATGTTAAAAATGACATTTTGAAAAATGGCTTAGTCAACTTAGTGAACATGAAGCAACTTGTTCTTGCTTCGGACCATGTCTTCTGTTGGCTTGATAGTTAAACAGTGCCATGTGCTAAAATCCTCTGCTTTCCTGTCTTCCTTATGCTTACTTTTTTTTTTTGTTGGGAGATTTATCAAAATACAATTAACTTTTCAACAATTTAACAATTTACCATTTTCAAGTATTCCAACCCATGGGCATGTGTATCTTAATGGGTATTTTGAAATTAAATCAGAAGACATGGTAAAGTGTTAAATAATTAATCTGTCGTATGAATTTTGATAAATTTCCCTTTTTTGGCTAGCATATTGTTTTCTGCTACGTTGGGATAGTGAGTACAAAATAAATCCATCCGATCTTTTTGTCAGGAACTTTCTGTGACTACTATAATCTACAACCTGGAGATATTGAGTACAAAGTAAATAAGTAAGGCCTTTTTGGTTGGGTCTTTACATCACTACTGGGTCTATTCATGCTAGCAATGCCAACAATCTTCACACTAAAGCTGTTGACACCACCATCATGTCCTCAAAACAGCTATAGTCCTACTAATTGAGTCCTTGTTTATGATTTTTTCTTATGTGGACTCTCCATATGTGTTGTCCTTGGATTTTTCCTCACAAACTTCTCTACAAGAATTAGGAATAACACTTTTCTTGCAAGGTTTTTGATTGGGTAGATGTCCGTGGTTTTGACCTGGAAGCTCATTGGTTCCTTTCTTCTTGTAGAGTTAGAAGAAATCTTTCTATACTTGTGAAAAGACATTGTAGAAGACCTTAATAGGGTCCAAAGACGAAGGACAGTTGTCCATGTGGAAAACCTTATGATAGATGACCACAATAAATTTATTGGTCATAATATTATGGCATGACACTCTAGTTGCTTTAATTTTTTCTCTGCGTTTGGATGTTGATGTTATTTTTCGTTTGAAATGGTTATTGATTCTTGTTTTGATACTGTTTATAGTGAAGGATGAAAAAGTTGGTTCTGCAAGTGTCAAATCTGGTACTGAGAAAGGAATTCAGGTATACACATATAAGCAGCTCTATTCTGCAACAAATGGGTTTAGTTCAGGAAACATTATTGGCCATGGTGGATTTGGATCGGTCTACAGGGGTGTCCTTCCAGATGGGAGAAGAATTGCTGTTAAATTGATGGATAGATCTGGGAAACAGGGGGAAGAGGAATTCACAATGGAGGTACAGAAATCTCCAGGATTAGATCTATACAGTCATGATTATTCAGTGATAATTGTGGTAACATGTAAAGAATATTTCTTTGCTTATTATTCTTTTTTTTTTTTCTTTATTGATATTCATGTTTAATATTTTGATGGAAAGGTGGAGCTACTTAGCCGTCTCCGTTCTCCTTATCTTCTGGGTCTGCTTGGACATTGCTCCGACAACGAACATAAATTATTGGTCTATGAGTACATGGCAAATGGCAGCCTGCAAGAGCTGTTGTATTTGGACAACGGTACACCCATGCTCTTGCCATGTCTTGGTCATTCTTATATATTTGGTTATTTCTCTTACTGAACTGATATTGGAGTGTAATTTATTGTGCTGGACTGTTGAGTTTTTCATTCACTTTCTTGTAGTTTTAACCAGGTATGGCCAGGTAATCTTTTATTGTTTATAAACTCAAATTGACTTTCTCGATATGTTGAACTAAACGTACTTGGGGAGTATTTTTCAACTATAGATGCTTGGAGTGAAAATGAAGGTCTTGTGAAATATTATTGTGAGCAGTTATATTGATTCTTCTTCTGTACAACTTCCACATGCTTTAGCATCATAGTTTTGAAGTGTTTAGTGAGTGGAAATGACTTCATGCCAAATTTCTAAATGCTCTGTTGAAAGGTAGTACTTTTTTGGTAAGCATTCAGGATCTCTGGAATCTCTGTTACTCACAAGTTTTCCTTGTTATTTATAGATGCTGAGTTCTTGCTATAAGGCATTGGTATCTTTAATTTTCTTTTAATAGAAGGCATTAGCATCTTTAATTTTAATTGGTTCATAAGCCATAGCCACAGTTTAACTGTAGAACCAAACTTTAGTATGCAGAGAACCATACTCTTAGTGTGCAAAATAACTGCTCCATGGAAGTGATGAGGATTCTCAATCTACATGGAGATCATGGGAATATGAAAGCTGTGAAACATCGAGAAAGGCGTGGGGGGTCTTATAAGCCCTAATGAATGGGTGCAACACATTCCTTTTGAGGTCTTTGGTTTTTTTCCCTTCTTAATTTAGTGATGTGTTACTGGGGGTTGACATTAGAATGATGTAGTTTTAGTCAATTTTTCCAACCCTATCTGCTGTTGGACTAATACTAGTTGTCCTTTTGGATGTTCTCTTTGGATTATTCAGTTGCATGATGCTAAACAAGACTAGTTGTTTTCCATTGTTTGTTAAATCTTCCAACCTGCTTGTTATTGGTTCAGTCAAATGAGGCTTGCCTTGTCAAAGTTCGTAAATGAAGTGGAACATTGTGAACGGAAGCATGTGCATGGAAACTCCTGGGCCAAATGAAAGACCTTCCATTGTGACAGCTAGATGTGACCTTTTTTATTATACTTGGTGTACAAATAATGGTTGGTTGGAGGCAATGGCAGTGTAAATAGGAGTGTAAATGGGTCGGATCCAGGTCGGGTCTGCCTGGACCTGATCGTAATATACGTTGGGGGCACAAAGACTTGGACTTGGAACCGGACCCATTCAGGTTCAAACACCCCCTTACCCAGTCTAAGCAAGGGTGGAGTGTAGAAGACCCAGGTCGGGTTATGTTATAAGAATGATATCATATGGATATAATATTATGATATCATATAATGCATTATATATTACATATAATGAAATTTTTTTTATTTTATGATATAACCGGGTTGGGCTGGCTCGAGTTAGACTTGAACCGGGGCCAGCCTCCTCGGGTTCAGAAGAAGGAACCTGATGCAGGGATAAATAATAATAAACCAAGAAAATAAAAATATAAATTAAAAACAGTTGAGAAAATATACCTTTTCTCAAGGTTTGCAAATAAAAATATAAAATAAAAAAGGTTAAGAGAATATACATTCTCTCAAGGTTTTTAAGGGAATCCACCCCAAAAGATCTTTTCACAAGATCAACTTTATTCAATTCCAATCTCTGCTGTTTACAATGAGGGACTTCTTCCCTTTTAAATACTTAAAAAGAACCCACAAAAATTAACTCTCTCTCTTATGTGATTTTCTCTATCCCTATCTTCTCTCTCTTAACCTTATGTGCTTAAAAGATTTGCTTCTAAAAGATAGCCCACATTTTACCTAATAAAAAGCTTTCCCTAAAAGGCAAAACGTTGCCTACAATTGAGAAGATAAAACCCGCTCTTGATAAACCCTATCCTATTTAGATTTATCTCTTTAAAAACTAACCAACCCAATTGATCAAAACAAATTACGCACCACCCTAATCTCTAAAACAATTCACGCACAAAATCCTTCTTCTCCCCCTCTTAACAACTCATGCACTAAAATCCTCCCTCCTAACTTTTCCCAGCTCTTCCTATTCCTAAGAAAAATAAACAAAATAATAATAACACTAAAATTTTGATTTTTGTCTATTTTTTTTTTTGTGACAGAGCTAGAGCCAAACCAGGCTTGGGTCAACCCAACCTGTTAAGCTCTCTATGTGCAAATGGGTAATGCTAGCTTGGTCTTTGTCGTTGGGCCGTCTTCAAGGTTTAAACGCTTGGACTCCATCATACCACTGGAGACTTCCAAAACTGTAACAAAGGCCAAGTAATGTTTGGTATTGACTGATGGTTGGTGGTGACTAGTGTTGCAAAGTAGTGGAGATTTCATGTTTAATTGTGTAGATGGCCAATTTTGCTTGCAAGCATTTCTGCTAGAGCCCTGAGGGTGTGTGGTTACGGTAGACCTTATGAAGAGTGATGCTTAATTTCTTCTTGTACTAAGAACTCTTGTTTTAGATTTCAGGCTCTAATGGTGGTGCTTCAAAGTTAGAATGGGAAACAAGGTTGAGAATAGCTCTTGATGCTGCTAAAGGACTCGAATACCTCCATGAACATGTCAACCCGCCTATAATCCACAGGGATTTCAAGAGCAGCAACATTCTCCTGGATAAAAATTTTCATGCTAAAGTATCGGATTTTGGTTTGGCTAAGCTTGGATCAGAGAAAGCTGGAGGGCATGTGTCAACCAGGGTATTGGGCACCCAAGGTTACGTTGCACCGGAGTAAGATCCTCCCTCCCCCTGCTGGGCAACCAAAACGAGGCTCTCTCTTCTCTCTCACACACACTCACACACAGATTTTGATGGATGCAATCAGCTTTTCATATGCCAGTCATAATCTCTGAAATCATCAATTGATCTCAATCTTATGCTTCATGATATATTTAATGGTAAAGCAGTTTAGGAAACCTTGGTTACAAATGTCTGTTTCCCATCTGGGTGAACCACCATGAAATGAAAAACTGAAACTGCATTTGTCTACAATTTAAATACTTGGCTTGGGCTTGGGACTGAGCTCCTCCCCTACCCAAGTAACTCAGGAGAGTCCAAGTGGACTGCTCCTCGTAGTGTAGACTTAAACAAAAAATAATAAAAAAGAAAATCCCAAAAATTCAAAAAACGAGAAATAAATTTGTGGAGAGAGAGAGAGAGAGAGAGAGAGAGAGAGAGAGAGAGAGGCTGGCACCTCCTTTTTTTCCTATTAGCAGTACTTGTATTAGTACTGCTAATACTCGTAGAGTACCCAAGTGGTTACATGGCAACTCGTCTTGGCCTAACTCGGCCATGTCCTAGTCGACTGGGCTGTGAGTTTTCGAGCATTGATTGTGTGATTTTATTTTATTTTTATTTAGAACGTACTCTAGTTTCTTGAATCAATGTGAGGCTTACCTGGACCTAACTGACAAGAGATATTAAGCTTAACCTATAACCTCGAATAACCTTTAACAATTTTTGGGAGATTTAGCTGAACATTTTGATTCTCTGTATGAGTAGTACAAGCTTTTTAATCTTTTCTGCGTTATCCTCATCTCCATTTCTTTAAATGGTACCCTTTTTTTTTAACTAAATGGAAGATATATTTTACCCTCCTTTTCTCTGACGAGGTTGTATTGTCAAATCCAAATACTAGTAAAGAACTTTTTGTTTACATTTCACTGAAGTATATTTGTAAAGTGCGTTTGATATTTTTTGACATATTTGACTTCATTTCCTTTTGCAGGTATGCATTGACAGGGCATCTAACGACCAAGTCAGATGTTTACAGCTATGGAGTTGTGCTTTTGGAGCTCTTAACAGGTCGGGTTCCTGTTGACATGAAACGGCCACCTGGGGAGTGTGTTCTTGTCTCTTGGGTGGGTTTCTTTGTACTGACATAATCCTACCATTGTTAAATTCTTGCTAGGCTTTAGCAGTTTTACTGGGGAAAGGTATCAAAATAATCCCATACTTGTGTATCCATGCACAAATTAATATGATTTTAGTGTTAAAACATTCGAAGGAGAAAACATCGAAATTTATATTGAACATCTCCTGTATATTAGCTGTAATTGTGGAAATAAAGAATAAATGGGATCTCACTCTCAACTTTCTATTTGTTTCAAATTTGTTGCAGGCTTTGCCCAGGCTCACGGATAGGGAAAAGGTGATTGAGATTATGGACCCGGCATTGGAGGGTCAATATTCAATGAAGGATGCGATCCAGGTGGCTGCAATCGCTGCCATGTGCGTGCAAGCGGAGGGTGATTACAGGCCTCTAATGGCTGATGTGGTTCAGTCGTTGCTCCCTCTTGTGAAGCACCTTAGGTCCTCTTCTAAGGTAACAAGCTGCCCTACCTACCCACCTACTGGTGAGCATGTTAATGTTGGTTGATGAATTTCCAGGCTTCACATGCTAATGCTTAGTGATTGAATTTCAAGGATCTCGCTCCCTCCCTTCCTCACACCAAGTGTTTTATTTGTTCAGGGTATGAAAGGAAAATAGAAATGCTGGGACACTAATAACTATTTTTGTGGTAGCCTCTTTCTTATGTTATTCTGGTGGCAGTAGAAAACTGTTGTTCATTGTATTATGCACACGGTTTTTATGTGTCCATGTAGAAATGAGTCACCTTTTAAAAATCTATATTTGAGATGGATTTTTGGACTTAATTTTTAAGGACATGTAATCTTTAACATGGAGATAATGAATATAAAAAAATAAATAAATTTTGAAAATTAAAAATTATAATTATATTAAGTAAGCATTTTGACCGTTAGTTTCAATTGTTTTTAGATGTACCGCCTACTTGCATTCATCTTTAAGATGGATGCTTTATACCTCGGGAACCATAAATGTAGAAATGCGGTTCCCGCCGCTTGAAGCAATTTTCCTTTAATTATTAAGCATAAAACTAACATTTTATTATCATTACACTTAACATAAGAAGAAAAGGGAAATCTCTTCGGTTGGAGAACATTCTATGATAAGCTGGTGGATCTGTTCAAAAACTTTGGATTAACAGACATACAAGACGGATGGGGGCAATCCCTCTGCTGTACTTCTGCAGATTTATATAAAATGAGTGTACCTACATCACTGGTGTATGGAATATATTTCGCCATGTTGGAATCTATTGCTCTTTTTCAGTGATGGATGGTGGATGCTAAGTGTATAAATGCTTGCGTTTTGGAACTCCAACCTTATTTGTTATTAGGAATGCTAGATGCCTCCTGCTCCATATAACGTGGACTTGGTATCAGGGTTTGGCTATGTGTCGATACTGGGTGACATTGACTGGTGTCAACACTTTTAGAAAGGATATGACATGACACGTCCTACTGAGTTTCCAATAGAGTGTCTTTTTTTTAGGACACATTTCACTTTTGGAATGCGCTTTGAAATACTTATTCTTCATGGAACATTTTTTATTTTTTATTTTTTATTTTTTGTTTTATTTTCAATATATAAAAAAATTGAAGCCCATTTTCGTTTTTAAACAAGGACGATTGTATGTGCTGGGTCAATTTTGAAATGCCAACTTTTCATAAGTCAATTTTAAAAAACCATCTATGTTTCCCTATGAAAATAACCTGTGCTTGGGCGTAAGTCAATTTTGAGAATGCCCATATTTTTTTTTCAAAATAAAAATTAGTTTAGAATGAGAATAAATTTGTTTATTTTAAATTAATAAACCGACCTAATTGTTTTTAGTTTTTTTCCATGTTAGGATGCAACATTGGATCGAACTATAAGAAATTATCGATGAATAAAATTTAAATATACAAGTAATAATTTTTTGTTTATTAATTTAATATAATTTTTGTTAGTGATGTTTTATTATTGTTATGACATGAATTGTAGTATACATAGAAGGGTGAGGTTTATATATGAGGTGCTCGCCATATACTATACAAGTGAGGCGTGTATTTAAATTTTGTTGAAGATGTAATTCCAGTGTTGTAAACTTTGTGATGGCTTGAAAATTCATATTCAACTTTAATTATAAAATTTCAAATTTCAAATACAATTCAAATCGGGTAGATTTATAATATTTGAAAATTTTAATAATAAATGGCCTAGTTAACTTGTTACAAGATGCACTAATATTAAGATTTAAATTTTTATTTTTTATTTTTATATCTACGTCTCTCGAGGTCAAGATAATCAATTGAAAGGTTTTTTAAGTTCAAAACTCTTTTTCCTATTGGAATTTTAAGGTGTACATTACTTCGATGTAAAGTTGCAACTCTATACTATAGAAGGAATGTGCATCTCAAAAATCCAGTAGAAAAGAGTATTGCGAAGTTGGAGAACCTTTTAATTGATCATCTCGTATATATTAAAAAAAAAGAATTTCAAGTTTTCAAAATAGTTCATTTTGTAACAAGTTTTCTGGACCGTTTACTTTTAAGATTTTTAAGTGTTTATAGATCTCATTGATCTATGCTATTTTTGAAATTTGAAATTTTGTAATTAGGGCTGAACATGAATTTTCAAGTCATTCTAAGGTTTTCGATACTAAAATTACATCTTCTAGTAAAATTTAAAGTTATGCTTTTACTTGTATAGCATAAAAGTGGACGCCTTATTCCATTTTCACGTAACGGATTAGAAAACCACTAACGATTTCAAAAAATGGGTAGGGTGCGTCATACCCATTTAATTACCCAAGAGAAAAAAAAAGGAAAAGTGGACACCTTATACAATCCTCACCCTTACTTCTATAGTATAAAGTTACCACCTTATATAAGTTTTTTCTTTAAATGAGGGTGAGGTTTGTATAAAGTGCCGACCTTATACTTTAGAAGTAGGGAGCACTAAAAAATTTGTTTGGTATTGGAAACTTATGATGGCTTGAAAATCTTTTTTATTTGTAGTTATGAAATCTAAAGTTTAGAAAATGGTATAGATCAAGCAGATCCATAAACACTACTTTGAGCTCTTGAAATTTGTTTTCTTTTCCGTCATATCCATACATTTTGAAGTTGAGATGATCAAGTGGTTCTCCAATATAGGAACATTTTTTTTGAGGGGTTTTAAGGTGCACCTTACTGGAGTAGTATAAGGTTGTAACTTCATATAAACTTTTGCCTTTAAATACTGATGGAAACTATATATAAAGTGAGTTATAAGGTTGCAACTTCATATAAACTTTTTCCTTTGAAATCAGATGGAAACTATATATAAAGTGAGTTATAAGGTTGCAACTTCATATAAACTTTTTCCTTTAAATAGATATGGAAACTATATATACAGAGTGTATTTATTTTAGTACAAGGTCACAATCACTCTCGTTTTTTGAATTTTAAATTTTAAATTTGGTGGTTGTTGAGTGTCAAAAGACTTATAAAAAATAAGATATCTTGGACGCAATGATTGGCCCAAACTATCCATTTTTTATATTTAATGAGACGATCTCAGATTTTAATATGTATGCGCATATATACACATATTGGGGAAAGGTTACGATGATAATGTAGACGTTTATATTGTACGGATATCGTATGTCGATGAGATTCCGTGGGGTTTATATTTGACATGGACATACCCTGGGTTTATATTTGACATGGACATCTGTATGATAAATTGATATGGGTAATCATTTCTATGTCGCATAGCTTATACGAAATTGTTAATGTTATGGAACTAGTCGATGGAAAATATTGCCAACCTATTTAGAGTTGGGAAATTTTGTCCCACTAAAGGAGATGTTTTTTTTTTTTGAACGGGACTTGAGGAGATGTTTTTGGTGCACAAGATATGCATTGTAAATTGTTATTGGAGTCTATATTAATCGAAGCACGAGCGTATTGTTGGGTAGATGAGCATCAATTCTACCGTTTCACGGTAGTCGTGATAATGGACCCGACTAGACCCGGGACCTGATGGGTGGTGGGTCCAGTTACGGGTCCAAATTTTGGACCCGAATACTATTCGGGTCTGCGTCTGGGTTCAGGTCCAGTTAGATCCAACCTGTACCTGTAATCATGTGTTTTTAGGCATGCGCTATTGTTACAATATTGACAATTGTTAAGTGTTATTGGCAAAAAAAGAAAAATGAAGTTCATAGTCATAGGGTATATGATGGTTGAAAAAAAGGGGAGAAAAAAACTCAGTCATATGGTGGCACTAGATCCGACCAGACCTGGGATCTGTTGGGTAGACTCGAGATCCGACTGATTTGAGGAGGGGTCCAAATTTTGGACTCGAATACTTCTGGGTTTGCGTCCACTTGTACGAAACCCGACCTGTTGCCACCCCTAATTCACGGACGCCGGACGCTGGAGATGAGTATCATACCAATTTAGAAATAAGGATGGCTATGAAATTGGTCTCCACCATTTATGGAGATGGAATGTGTATATTGGGGTCCAAATGAACTTAGTTTCGTATGCTTTCCATGCAGTAATCGGGATTCATTTGGACGCCGTTTATGGCATGAATTCAGAGTCTCCGTTAAGATCGTTTCCGTGAGACCCTTTGGCCTTGATATCAGCCATAAGCCCGTGCATATCATAATTCTTTTCCCTCGATTCATGGGACGTGTTAGCACCTTAGTATGACTTACGCACGGAGCTGAGTTTTATTTTATATATATATATATATATATATATATATATAAATAAATAAAAGTAATGATCCTATGAGACCTTCACACATCCTAAAGGATCACCATTAAATTTGGTATGGATTTCTAAAAAAATCAAGTCTAACACCCATGTGATAACTTTTTTAGAGATTTGTATCAAATTTAATGGCGTTTCTTTGAGATCCTACACACATGGGTGTGGGAGCATCTCATAAGATTATTACTATATATATATATATATATATTACATACACATACATGCGTACACATGTACACACATAGGCATTTCCACCATTAATCATCTAATCGGTTGGATGTGGGCTTGTGTTGATCCTGTGAGTGCAACAACAATTGTGGATCCCCGGCATTAGCAGCAACAGTAAAAGATCACCCTTAAAACTTGTTGTGATGTATAGGCTCACCTTCGCGCTTTCTATTCCATGGTTCCTAGCACCATCGCCTTCACGGTTCTCTCTCTATTTCTTTGATCCCGTCTTCTCAATGAGCCTTCCTCCTCATTGAAATGCCTGCCTATGGAGATAACCCTTCGCCATAAGCCAGTCACAGAGGAGGTTCTCTCTTGCTTGAAATGTTCACTGAGGAAGGTGAAAAGGTCCAATACAGAAGCTGACCCTGTAATGATAAATGGGCCCTTGAAGCTGTAATGGAAATACCTTTGGACCTGGTTGTGTCTGATAAGTCTGGGCAATTGGTGGTGTCACCAAAACCAATAGCCCAGAAGCTTGTGATCCGCACCATTTGGTCTCCTTCTACTATATTTAGTATGGCCTTTGATGTGCCTGAGACCATTGGGGTGCCTTTGGGAACTACCTACAATCAAAAAGCATGGAAACCAAAATTTGAGTGGGGGAGAGAAAACCTCTGAAGCACTCAAATATGAATACAATATTGTTAGCTATGGTGATAGCTGAAAAGGGCAATTTATCAAAACACACATAACGTATCAACTATTTAACATTTTACAAAATTATCAAAATACACCTAAAGTATCAACTATTTAAACTCTTGATTATATGTTCCTTGAAGGGGTCTTTGAAATTAAATCACAAGAAATGGTTAAGATGTTAAAAAGTTCATCTCTTGAGTCAATCTGATAAATTTCAGCAAGCTCAAGCCCAAGCACAAGCCTGACTATTCTCTATGCTAGCAAAAAACGTTTTTGGGTAGCTCTGGTGGGATTTGTACTTGGGACGTATTTCCTCATTTTGAAAGCAATAAAAGATCTTCATAAGGGACATATGAGCCTGAGAGTCGATTTTCAGGCCGATACGTCAATCGTGCCTGAATTCTGAGAGTGGATTTTCAGGCCGGTATGTCAATCATGCCTGAATTCTTAGGCTCCATGCATTCCACAAGCTTAATGTAGGAATCAAAACCCTATGAAAATAGGGCTGGGCCACCATCCCCACTCACAGTGTTTGGGACTACCCAAAATTTTCTACGATAGCCATTTTTCCCTATGGTGTAGGGTGGTAGGCATGGATAAAATACATGTCTGCCCTCATAGAACCAGAGAGAGAGAAATAGATGTCTCACAAAGCCGAGCCTTGCAGTCTTATATATTGGAGGAACAGATTGAGATAGGGGATCTCATCAAAATATGCAGAGATCTCTCCATTGTTAGGCGCCTTCGCATATTCATCGAGTGTGATGTAGTATGCTTAGTTGGATCAACATTCGAGCGTTGTAGAAGCCCAGCAACAAAGGATCTCGGCTGACATCCAACATAGAGTCCATTTTTTACAAATGTATCAATGTCTGTAACAGTGGGTTGAAGTTGCTGAACTGTGAGCATAGATGTTAAGCTAGATAGCTAGAGGTGAGAATCAAAGCCACATGATAACAAGCCACATGATAACAACAAATCAGCACAAGTTGCTAGCCACCGTCTCCTCTGCAAAACCCAAATACTTTTTTCTATTGAGTTTGAATTATATTGGGTCTAGACAGAAAAATCATCCTATATAAATATAAATAACAAAAGAACAATTGTTTCATGCAGGTTGGATCGCATTTATATAATATGCACTTCAGAGGTATAAAGCATCCATCTTAAAGATGGAGGCAACTAGGTGATCCATCTAAAAAAAATTGTAACCAGCGGTCCACATATTTTCTTAATATAATTATTATCTCTAATTTTTAAAATTTATTTTTTTATATTCATGATTTCTATATTAATTTAAGCCGTTGTACTATAATATGATGCAATCATGTGTTGGCATAATAAGCCGTTAGATCAACTACAATCCATTGGCTGAGGTTAAAGTCTAACTTTGTTTTGTCTGCTTTTTGAAATTTAAAAATAATAATTTTAATTTTGAATTCAAAATCTGTATTTCTTAATGTTTCTCCCTCCCCACGGATTGTCTTTCTCTCACCTTCTTCTCTCTCTTCCTCTCCTCTCCATCTTATCAAGTCTCTAGATTATCTTGCTTTTCCCTCTCTCTCTACTCCCTTTAGATTGCAGGGTTTTGGTGAGAGAGATTTGTTAGGTAAAGTTTTAGAGAGAAAAAATGTCAGGAAGTAGAACTCACTGAAACCCCATTCTACTTTCCTCTCCATTTCTTGACATTCTCTCTCTCTAAAAAAATCTACCCATCTCTTTCTAAAACTTTACCTAACAAATCTCTCTCACGTTTTGAAACTCACTGAAACCCCATTGCTGCAATCTGAAGGGAGGAGAGAGACGGAATAGCAAGATAACCTATAGAGACGATAAGGTGAAGAGAGGAAGAGAGAGAAGAGGGTGAGAGAAAGAGAATACGTGGGGAAGGAAAAAACACGAAGAAATAAGAATTTTGAATTCAAAATTAAAAATATTACTTTTAAATTTCAAAAAGCAACAAAATTGACTTTAATCTTAACCATTGGATTGTAGTTGATCTAATAGCTTAAGTTATGCGAACACATTGTTACATCATATTATAGCGCAACAGTTGCAAAAAATCACTTCTCTTATATATTCTCTAAAACTTAGGATCAAATTATATTTAAAAATAAATTTATTGCCAAGTCCGCATTTGTTCAAGTGCGGGCTTGGCCGCATGCCAATCGCGTCCATAAAAAACTGGTTTGTGTTAGTTTTCACATATTTTTAGTGGGAATCGCTACAATTCATTGGGTGAGAATAGCAGCTCCCACTCTTATTTAATAGTCTGAACTAGTGTTGCCAGAACTAGAGTGACTGCTAAACCAGTTAGTGATATGGTCCACTCCAAAACTAATGTGACTGTCGGTTAAATTGATTAGAAAATCATGTTAAAAATATAAAGAAAATTAAGAAAACTAACTTAAAATTATAAAATATATTTTTTAAAGGGTGTGGTTTCTATAAGGTTGCAACCTTAAACAATCCAATTAAGGCGCACCTCCAAATTTTATCATAAAATGTAATTTTGGTATAAAAATTAGTAGGATTATCTGAAAATCTATTTTTATCTCTAATTATAAAACTTTAAACTCAAAATATAATTAAAATCAAGTAAATCTCTAAACATATGAAAATTTTGAAAATGGATAGTCTAAAGAATGTGTTGTAAGATGCACTATTAATGGGACTCAAAAATCCCTTTTTTTTTATATTCATACATCTCAATGTCAAGATAATCAATTAGAGGGCTTTTCAACTGTGAACCAACATTTTCTGATGGATGTTTGAAGTGCATCTTAATTATACATTTTAAGGTTGCATTTCTTTTTAAATTTTTTTGCATAACTTGCCCATCAAACGGGTCAAAACCAACTAGACCAACCGACTAAATCCAATCATACCTTAAGTTTACACCAATTTACGATTAAACCTACTTTCTTCGTTGAACTTGAGCGGTAAAGGCTCTAGTCAATAGTTTGACCGGTTGGACCTGCCAGTTTTATCTATTTTTCATTACAATGCTCCTAATATGTCCATGGAAAAGGAAAAGGGTGAGGTCTGTAGGAGGTTCCTACCTTATACTATATAGTTAGGCACACCTCTAAATTTTGTCGGATGATATACTTTCGATGTCAGAAACCTTAAGATAGCTTGAAAACCCATGTTTAATTATAAAAATTTAATTTCAAAACTGACATAGATCAAGTAGATTTATAAACATTTAGAAAATCTTGAAAATAGACAGTCCAGATAACTTGTTATAAAATGTACTACTTTTAAGACTTGAAATTCATTTTTTCGTTTAATCCATACATCTCGAAATCGAGATGATCAATTGGAAGTTTTCCAACACTGTTTTGTATTGTTTTGTATTGGGTTTTTGAGGTGCACCTTCCTTCACAATCTTATGTGAACTTTTCCCCTAGATAACGACCTTTATTTCTCTTGAAACTTATAGTAGGTAGTCCCATTATTACTTTCTATGAGAAAAAACCATTGTGGAGAAGGCAAACCAAAAGACAACACCCATTTGATGTCTCTTGCTGCCTTTTAAATCCTTCGTGTATCTTGTGTTCCAAGACCCACACCAGTTAGCACAAAGAATAAGCCACTCGTTACCCACAACCTCGATGTTAAAGGCTTTAGAAACACCCAAGTGTTGTGCCTCTAATCTTTCTTCTTCTCCCTACTTTGGCCATATCCATTGGGGGCAACCTGACTAGGATAAGTTGAGAATAACAGTAGTCAGGTGAACATAAAACAGTGCTCATAAAGGTCATATGAGTGATCATAATGCAGCTGACTCCCTTCAAAACAATACCAGACTCCAAGAGAAACAAAAGACTTGAGAACTTTGAAGACACTACAGAATAAAGCAAAAAGCTTAAGGCACCACATTTTACTTTAGCAGTAATTAATATCACATCAATATGATGCATTTATTAAGATGGTGACAAAGAGTACTACTAGTAAACTAAGGGAATCGGCAATACCCTCCCTGCATCAATTTTCCAAAAAGAGAACCCAGTTGTTTCTTGCTAACATTGTAAACGGAGAGAAGCAGCTAACAAGCTGTAAAACATAGGTTAGCAGTGTATCTTCTGCCATGGAAGACAACCTTTGAAGACACTACTGCGGACATGGTCCAAAGCGATTTCTGCTTTCAAATGTAAGTTTCAATCGAATATAAGCAAAGCACTCGCAGTACAATCCCTAGGATGAGGATTTCTTCTTTCATATGTAAGTTTCAATCGAATATAAGCAAAGCACTCGCAGTACAATCCCTAGGATGAGGTCTACGCAGATGCATACACAGCTTGTCTCTTGCTAAAGCATTTGTAACTAACTATTGAATGCTTTTTTGCACAGGCAGCAGGAAAAGGATTACCTATATAGCTTCATGCCTGACCCCTTAACAAGAAAACATCAAGTATGTTCTTCGTTGTGGCATTTCTTCAGGGATCCCATACATCTGGTTTTATAACCTTGCTGTCAAGTCAGCGAGCGACAGCAGAATCACTGTTTTTCCTGCTGAGGAAACAATTAACAAGCTTTCTCCCAATCAGAAAGTACAGACATTCTCGGATAAAAGCTGGGGAAAGGACACCTCTTCAGGTCCCTTCCAAATGCAGCCCTTAAATAAGTCACTCCCAAAAAAAAAATGTTGATTATTCAAATTCCCCACAATTTTTTCTACAGCTTCAGGGCTTCAGGGTGGAGCAATGTGACCATGCCCCACTTTTCAAAATTTTCATTTTCCCATCCCGCTTCACTATATTCATGGAAGCTACCTATACCAGAGTCACATTTGTCAGACGTCGAAAGGAGTTCCTTTGTCATTAGGAGTTTGTGCATTTTCGTGGGAATCTTCAACACCAGTTTTTAAGTGCTTTATATCTGCACCAGAAACAAGCAATGCCAAAAAAGAAAAGCCACTCTGCGCCCAATAATGTAAACAATTCTCATCGCTCTCATCCTAAATCCCTTTTTTTTTTTTTTTCAATGCCCAAGGCCTCATGGACAATATCTTAGGCTTTTACAGTTGGAACTTCTGGAGTAAATATATGAATATCTTGCTTATCGAAGTTGACATCGACATTCACACTCATTAGAGCAACTTGCTTGAATTTGTGAAACAAGACCATGAAGGCTATGGTTATACTTTTTTTTTTTTTGATAGCCTTAACATTGTATTAAGGAAAAGAGTATACATTATACAAAATTTCTCCCAAACAAGGGGTAGACACCACCCTAGAGTGGCCAAAAAAACTAAACAAAGCAGGAAAAGGAGGGAGAAGATCATGTACTAGTTCAGAACTAGTCACTTTACATAGTAACAACAGATAAACATGATTCATGACAAAATATTAGGGACCCATTCTTAGTAGCTCCTTGATCAGCCACTTGGTTGGCCTCCCTCCAAGTATGAGTCCAAGAGACTGTGGGGTTCTCGAGAACCCCTAACTTGCAGAATCGAAAATCTCAAATACCGAGATCCCACCCAAGATCATGTACTCAATTGGCCAAAAGCGAAGTAGATGAATACAATTATTAATCAAGTGCAAGAAACAAAGCAAACATAAAAAGCACATAACATCACACGATTTAAGTGGTTCATCCCATAAAACTACATCCACGACCTCGGCAACTAAAAATCCACTATCACAATGAAAATTACAGCTTTCAGTTATAGAGATAATGCCTATATCTAAACATCAATAAAAAACCATTACCGATCTTTCCTTCTAAACCCACTCTCCTGACCGAACAATACCATTGATCAAGATCTTCTTTCCTACCGCAATACCGCTATTGGAAAAATAACCTTGAAAGCAACATAGATATTTTCTCTTTCTAGAAGTTAAAGTTAACCAATCTAAAACTCATCAAAATACCACCTCTCTTTCGAAAGTCATGTCTCTCTCGTTCTTGAAGATCCATCTCCATATTGGATGTCCATTCCCATAACCCTCAAAAGGGTGACCGTCAAATGATAGGTATTAGGTCCTCCTTTACTCTCTTATAAAGATATCACTTTTTTGCTTCCCAAAAAAATCAATTTTCTATTTCCCATAATACCAAATCACTAGTTTCCTAATCGACTGTCTCAAAATAGAAATCAATATATTTTCGTAACTATTGTGGGTATACAATTTGGTGAGTCTTTTTACAAATATGAAGTGGAATAGGTGTTTAAATTTCATAAATAGGTTGTTGATGACTTTCTTCTTAAACCGATTACAAACTCTCTCTCGCTATTCCTCACATACATGTGCACACACACACATGCACACTCATATCTATTAGCAGCCATGACAATTGTGGATTTGGTTTCCTGTATTCTATTGGATTGTGCTATAATAGTTTCAACACAATATACAAATACGCATGTCTAATTAATGCATCCATATGCAAGCAATAAGAAACCAACCCATTCAATAATAACCTGTAATAGCTTGAACACTACTTAGACATACATTCGCCACTGATGCATCTATATCCCAACCTCAAAAATATCTCATTCAACAATAAAACAACATTGTTGTTTGTTCCACAATGTTCCCAACATTAAAAATAAAAAATTGATTTAGACAACAATTAGAACTTTAATGAAAGGAAAGACTAGATTATTAGTACAGTCTTGAGATGCCGAGATCCCATGAGGAAAACATCAGCACCTATTTCCTCCCCCTTTCACATGGCTTCAATCCAAAGCATCCGTGCTAAATGTCTTCTCCAATTCGTGGAAGTATATAGGCAAAGACTTGCCTCTGTACATTGTCACATAAATAAACTGCTGTAAGAAGAACACATATGTATTGAATTTGCGTGCACATTGCACCTAAACTTGCAAAACCACAAAGAAATAGACAACAAATGATCGACAGTTGATTTCAGTGTAATTTAGCGATAATAATGAAAAGACTTGAATATACATGTGAAGAGAGATGTCCTATACCTTTCTCGAACAGCACCACCAGACAAAACCCCTCCATAAGCATGACTCACAGTCCTCCGGTTTCTTGACAGCCTAGTCCTCTTATATTCAGTAGGTCTCATATGAGGAATCTGTCGAACAAAAACACCAATAAATTAACTATCATTCCACAACGACCTTCACCAAAACAAAGGGTACGAAAAGACATTATAGCAAAACATCTACTTCACCAATCCAGTAAAGAGACTTTCAAGACTGATATAAAGGTGATTAATCAGAGTACTAAGAAGGAAGGGGCCATTTTTTATTGAGAATACAATCAAGGAAGACAATAAGTAATGATAAAAAGTCAAAACAAATATTAAATACTCTCTCTAAGTACCCAAATGAATTCTCTTGTTCTAAATCCAAATTGGATAGAGTGTGTAGTTAATCAAATGTATCCTTACCTATAAAGGGCACATTTTTACCCAAAACACAAATTACAATTTAGGATACACCCATCATAATCCATCCCAACCATATCCTCTGTATTTCGTGCGGTTTTGAACTATCGACAAATCCCTTATACGGGGTGAATGTGGTAAACAACCGGCATTCAAATATGATTCCTAATACAAATATTTAATTTCTGCAAATATATGGTAATTTCAAAAAGATTACATCACATTATGCAACTAATTTCTGCAAATATATTAGTTGACATGGTACATCACATTATGCAACAATAGATTACAATGGCGACACCATTGACTTCAGGACAGTTAGTAGTACTTTTGAGGCAACAAAAAGAGTTGGGTGAAATTAATCCCCATCTCTATAAACTAAACGGTAACCCAATTAGTGTTCCAAGCCCATAGCTTTGAACACACTACCCTAATACAATATTGAAATCCGGTAAGCCATATGAACATGTACAAGTAGCATCTTTCACTATGTCCTTCAATATTATCAGAAGCTTCAAATATATGTTGGAACATATTATAACTAATAGTTACCATTCGACACTTAAAAATTTGACGAGATTATAATAATTAACTAAAAAAAAGAGACCATCAAGTCTTATGTAGCCACCAAAAAGAGTGTGGGGGCACCTGAAGCATCATATTAATTACTCATATAAGCAAAATGGTTACCATAAATTCTGTTCCACAAATATGGCAAACCTTACCTTCACCAGACATACATTCTCAGTTTCAATCATGCTACTGCACAACCAGAAAAAGCAGTCTCCATACACAAGTCAACATAAGTACCTTTGATCCAAAAATAGCCTTACAGATAACTGTTTGTATTACGAGAAAATCCATTCAACAGTCAAATTCACTATCCATTGTGTATATATAACAGCAATGTCGAAGACATGGTAGTGGTACAGAGAAGTTCACCACAAGCATCAGATGATTCTATCAATATTTCATTCATGAAAAGTTCTGTGCAGAAGAATCAAAAGCATCACAATATTTCATAATAGGTTTCAATAGATGAACAAATATAACAGCTTTTAATAGATGAGCAAATTTAATATCTTTCAATCAATGAACCCATATAATTATCCGTATGCAACACTAATAATCTAGATTGAGAAACATAAACAATTCCATACCCCTTGGATTATTTTGCTTGTGACTAGGCATTTTGGCCCTCTTCTTAGCAGGCTGATACACGAGCTTTCCACCTGCACTCAATCCAAAAGAAAAATGATTCAGAGAGAATCCATATATTCTAAAATAAAACCGGAAAGGCCAGTAATAAAAATAAACAATCAAAGGATCCAGGATATCCCTTGGGTGAGCCATTCCTCAATACAAAGAAGAAAGTAGTGGAAATACACAAGCGAACCCATGAAAGAAATAACTCAAGAAAACCCAAAGCATGCATTCTACCCACAATAAAATCCTAGGAAACCCTATCATAGGCACTGCTCAAATTGATTTGCAGACACATTTTAGGCCGAGCTGAATTCCTATGGCAAAGAGACATAAGTTCATTTGCCATAAGGATATCATCTGTAATAAGCCGACCTTTTAAAAATGCAGTCTGCCTAGGGTCGAAAATATCAGCAAGAACAACTCGTAGCCGTTTAGAAATTATTTTGCTGATGATTTTGTACAAGACATTACACAACCCCATAGGTCGAAAATATTTCATCACCCTAGGTGCATCCACTTTAGGAATCAAACATATAAAAGTGGAGTTATTTGCTTGAGAAGCTTACCTTTAGTGAAGAAATCTTTAAGGGCCTGAAAAAGATCATTTTTAATGACTTCTCATCCAAACTTGTAGAATTCCACTGAGAACCCATCCGGACCCGGGGCACTTTAATTTTTCATATCTCAAATGCATGCTTTGATGTCCTCCATATTTACTGCGTCCACTAATTTGTCCTTTTGAGAATAATTGAGATGAAATGGTGACAAGAACTGATCAACCATATATAGGTCAATATTGCTCTCCTGAGCCAATAGATCTTTGAAATAGCCAATCATATGATTTTCAATGTCAGCCTCAGAAGAACAAAAATTCCCATTCTGACCTTTCAAGGAGTTAATTTTGTCATTCCTCCTTGCCACCACAGTTGATAGATGAAAATATTTGGTATTGGCCATCTTTTAACCAGTTATGATATGATTTTTGCCACCAGAATCTTTTTTCATGGCCCAGAAGAGTATGCAATTTCTGAGAACACTCTTTTTCCTTAGACATGAATGTCTCATTGGAAGGATCCATGTGTAAGCTATCCTGCAAAGATGATAGTTATGTCGAACTACTGCAATGGATTTCCCAACATAGCCAAACACATCATACATGGGTGCGCCCCCCCCCCCCCCTCGCCCACTTGGCCTTGCCAGGAATTAGCGATAACATCCAAACAACCGTGATGCTGCTCCCACATAGAGAAATACTTAAACGATTTGTGCCCAATCGAACCCAAATCAGAAATAGAGACGAGTAAGGGACAGTGGTTTGAGGTGCCTTTAAGAAGTAACTAGATTTTGGCTTCAGGAAAAGCCAAAACCCAATCAGTAGTTGTTAATGCACGGTCCAACCTCCTTCTAATGCATCTTCTGCTAAAACTGGCTATTAGACTAAGAGAACCACCCTTTGACTACACTAAGATCAACAAGAGCACAATCTGACAATACTTGAGCGAAATCGCTTTAATCTAGTGGTAAAGAACTGCTACCCCCACTCTTTCCGAGGAATCCAATAAAGTATTGAAATCCCCTAATACTGGCCAGTGAAGATTAATAGTTGGCCCTCATATGGTCCCAAAGCATGGCCCTTTGGGACATATAATTAGATGCATAAACCCCTGAAACAACTGAGATATTTCCATTACAAATATGAGTATCCTCCACAGTGATCATTTAATCATTTACATCAATCACTTTGATTGAGTAAATTAAAGGATTCCATAGGCCTAAAATTTTGGATCTACCCTCAATCTCATTAACAATAAAGTTATTATTGAATCCCAACTTTTTAGACCAAATACGGCTCAACTCCACAAGAAGCTTAGTTTCCAATAAGAAAAGAAGACCAAGATTATGTTGTCCTTTTGAAAACCCCAATGTCCGAAATTCTGCCCCGGCCCTGAAGGCCCCTGACATTCCAAGCTACAATTGACATAAATAAAATTAAAGGTTTGGTCGTTTGATAAGGGAAACCTACTTTCAGAAGTTATTGGAGCACATTGAGCCTCATAAGGTAACACCTTCTTGTCACCAGTAGCTAATAGATTTAATCCTTTCTTATCACCAAAGCTGATAAAGATAGCCCATTCTTATTACCAGTAGCTGCCAAAGAGGCTTTTAATTGCGATCTAGTTCGACCTTGAGGAAGCTTCTCACTATTTGCATGATCCTACAATCGCTTACTAGAACCTTCCACCTTATCAACTTCCTTTTCCAAAGACTTTCCATGACTTACTGGGACCATGGATTTTTGAAACTTGACTTTCTGCTTGGGATTGTGACCACCAACAATATTCCCCATGCCATCCTCTAGCGTGTCCCCCTGAGGCTCAGCCACAACCTTATCATTACCATAGGTTTTCAGATTCTCCATAAGCAAGGGATCCAAACCGCCCACAACATCTATGTCAGCAATGACGTTAACCTGCTTGAGACTGTGTTCACATTCCTTGTGATCATGGCCATGGACTAATGAATGCATGACTGTAGGTGCAACAACTACTTCATTAGTCACCACAGTCATCATGATATCAACATGTGTGGTCATAGAATGGGCAACCTCGTTTACATCAGCCTGATTGTCCATAGTCAACATCGAAGCTTCACGGTTCATAATTGAATTATGTGGCAAGAACGAGGAATCGCCATCCTCAACTGGTGATGTAACACTCCTAATCACTGGCGGCAGATCTTCAACATCACCAGACACACCAATATATTTGACATTAGTCATAACTATAACCGCATGCTCCTGCTGCGCTTCAAAATCACCCATAGGATTACAAGTGTCGACTGTATTTTGCTCATAAGAGCCAACTGCCTGCTCAATAAGAGACATCATTATCCTCTTGGACACTGGCTAGAATTTCAAAAGCATTAGAAATGATATCCTTCGGATCCACTTGTTATTAGTGTAAGAACTAACAATGTGGTCAGTAATCAACACATTATTCTCCTCTGACACATTGGGGAGGGTTGGAAAACCACTAGTGCTTTCCTTCACCCTCCTTTTATATAGTAACTGTTGTCTCCCTTTGACTACCTTCCAACCCTCTTCCCCTGAGGGTAACTTAACAGAAGTAATATTATTAGAAACAACTGTTGCACTAACCTTGATGGGAGCCTTTCCATTTAAGCTTGCTCGACATAATTCAGGCTTATGGCCCACCCTCCGGATCGAGGGCATGAACTCATAAACTATCTCTTGCCTATAATATTGCCCATAAATGTCCAACCAAACTTCAGTCGAGCATATCGTATCTAGATCCAGTGTAACACATACCCTTGGCTCAGCCCTTGATCTTAATATTGTCAATTTGTTCATGAAGATGGGCTTTCCAACACTAAAGGCAAAACAAAATAAAATTTCTAGCTCCCAATACATCATTGGCAACCTTGGCAATTTGATCCAAACTGGTACAATTTGGCGAGTATGCCTAGAGGGTCAGACTAATGGATTCCATTCTTAAAGCATCAAACATTTTTTGTTGATAAACCATGGCCCTACCGTACGAGCAACCTCCATCTCCTTCCTAGAATAGAATAGAAAATCAAGAAGCCCCCATCAGCGGAGAATACCTCAACATCACGCTCAAGCCTCCACATTTTCTTCAACATCTCTTTCATATAATTCCAATCGGGTCGGCAGCCCAAGAAGTACCCCAATAAGCAGTTTTCCCACCTACTCCGACATGAGTCTGTCAACTTCTTTTCAATTTTGACAAATTTTTTACCATTAATAATTTCAGTAGGTAAAGTATCCACCTCCTCAAAGTAATACACTCTATTTTAAACACCCTTGGCACCAAATAACATGCATGAGGACCTACCCAAGTCCCAACAACTGTTAGCCAAGCTTCCATACTTGTTCTTTGTAACCAAGGATGAAAACTCCTCCCTTATGACACCTTCACTATGGGAACCAAAAGTAGATCCTAGGTCATTCTTACTACTAAAAAAATTTGTCCAAGGAGTAACATCCACCATCTACAGTATGCTTCAAACCAACCACCAAGGGTGGACGGGCCTCCCTTACAAAAGTCATCATGACCCCATCAAAATCAACACCAATAGATCTCAGGCCAGGGCCCATACGAAGATTTTCAAGACCAGAACCTTGAACAATCACTGTCTCTCGGTTCATGATACTTTGAGCAGTACCATCAAGACCAGAATTTATGGACCAAGGAATATCTCCACAGGGAGAAAGAGCTTGTCGATCAACATGCTCTCCCACAACCCCAAGTGGATGCACCCGATAACCATCACAAATAACAAAACTGAGACCTTGACCATACTCAACATCATTGGCCACCCCTCCAGAGTCAATAACATGATCAATTTCATTGCAAGGGTCAGAACATCGAACACCCAAAACTTTCCCTGTTTGGGCAGTCTCACAACTATCTTCTGTAGAACTAGAAACACAACCCATAGGATTGTGACCCATAACTTTAGCGTTCACATTACCATGGATAACAAGTAAACCATCATTTTTTGGTGAAACATTACCAGCAAGTGACACACCCAAGGATGAACTAGAACGCACAGATTGTGTAAGTCAATGCGAGAAGAGATATGATGTTTATGAGCATTATCAGAGATATTGTCCTTCGCAGATATCAGAGGATAACTAGATTTGAAGTAACCGCCATAAGCAGATGCCATGCGAAAGGCAATACCATTATCCTCCTTCATAATATTATCCTTTGCAGGGATCTCAGCTTAACCAAATCTAGATATCACATGATAGGCAGCACCAGAATCTACCTTTGTACCTAGATCAGCAGAACCATAGACGCCCTTGATATCATTTCCATCCCAAGGTGCAGGGTCAAGGATCATCGCCTCTTCGTCCTTTCTGCAATCTCCAGATCTCGTGAGACGAGATCCAATATCATCTGCATGCAAAAGAGCATGATTAGATCTATTAGATCTAGGTTGATATCCATCATAAATGTTGTGACCAGAAATCAATGGAACCAGATCCATCCCCATAAAGATGAGCATGATCAGATCTGTTAGCTCCAGGTTTATCTCCGCCATAAATGTTGTGACCAGAAATCAATGGATCATTACCAGATCCATCCCCATCAAGATGATCACCACCATTAAAAAATGATATTCGATTATCAAAATTATCCACATGTAAAAGAGCGTGAGCAGAACTGTTAGACCTAGATCCATCTCCGCCAATAAAGTTGTGACCATAAATGAATGGATCATAACCAAATCCATCCCCATCATTAGCTAGATGATCACCATCATAAAAAGAGGATCTTCGAACATAAGAAACAAAGCTAGTATGAGCAGATCTGGTCATAGCCTCTAAGGGACCAGCACCGCCATAACAATAAACAAAACTACTATCGCAAAGACAAGAAAGAAGCTCCCAAGGATCAGGAGGTTTCCTTTCCATAGGGAGAGGAACACCAACAGGGGGTAAGGAAGCCATAGTAGCATCAACCATTACCATAGGACGCATCCATCATGAAACCCTAGCAGACCTCCTCACACCAAAGTTCGTTCAACCATAGTGATATACATGCCACATGTCAACAAAAGAAAGTATGGTGGGCACACTAACATATATACCACATATTTTTGATAGAAAAGTCTGCAAAACGACTATTTATCATTAGGAAAGTATTTGATGCATCAATTAACACCCACAATTGTTAGATTATGGTTAGAGTTGATTTTAGGCTCCTCGTACTCAAGATAAATGGTCTTATAGTATAAGATTAATTTTCTAATAGTATAGACAATAAGTAAAACAATAAAGGAAAATTAAGTATAAAGCATCTATCTTAAATATGGATGCAAATTGGCGACCCGTCTAAAAACAATTGAAACTAAAGCTGATACAAAATTGAGTTTTTTTTTTTTGTGGAATCACTATATGCACAATTAAATGTCCATTGCAGGTAATATGAAACACTGACGTCAATAAACAAATAAAGAGACATGGAGTTGACATCCAAGAGCATAGGGGTTGCAATCCCAGATTTCATGAATCAAGGAGCTTATATTTTCTTGATCGGGATCCACATTCCTCATGAGCCAGCTACATAGATTATAGGATTGGGGCCACTGCCTTGTAAGGATCGAGTTCGGGGAACGTAGGGATCACGCTCCTAAAATTCTGGAAGCGGGGATCTAATTTGTTCGGGAACGAGATCTACAATTTAAAGAAACGTGTTTCGTGTGAAAGTGGGATCGAGATCTGTGGAATAGTCGGATCAAGCTCTATTATGCATGGGATCAAGAATCCTATAAATAGGAACGAGCTCCCAAAAAATTGGAACGGGATTCGGTCGAGATCCCCGCCATAGAGCGCCGGAGCGAGAGCGCCACCCTAGCTGGGCGCTCCCAGTAACTATCGGTCAAACCCCAAAAATAAGGCCTGGATAGGGTCTTTGATAAATGTAGTATAAATTTTTTTTTTAAAAGCTTACGAAAATTTTCAGGGCAGGCCCGACCCTAAATGCACCACGCCTCCCAAAGCTCAACCTGAACCTAGCCTGAACTGGGCTTGTTCCAGTCCGTTCCATAGCCATCAGATGTGAATACGAGCAGCACAGGGTGTAAATATTGGTTGCACTCTGAAGTCTAAGAAGATATTCCAGATGACTACAAAAAATGACATCCCAACCATCCATTTTATATCTTATGGCTTACCGTGCTTGGACATTTATGTATGAAAGGTAACTGACAATCCATTTTATATATAGGGTAATATACACCATTGCTTCTTACAATTTTACACCGGCAACAAACCAAAACTTTTCAAACAGTTACAATTTTACACTGGCAATTTTGAGTCGATAGCAATTCAACTTCACAACAATTACCGACGGTTATAAGCAACATTTTTATCAGCTTACTGTCTGCCATCCTACAAAGTTTTTATGAAAGTCAAACAAATAAATTTTTATTGTGACAATATTGTAATATTCATTGAATCAAGATTTTGTATATACTAAGAAATTGCCTTGGCCATAATGGTTCAAGTCGGCAGAGCCAAACATGAGATCAATGTATTAATTGTTGAAGATGATGATGCCAAATAACAAAAAATGCATTCGTTTGGTTGGAGACTAAAAATTCCAAAAAAAAATGCTCAGCTACAGATGCCATTTGTAGAACTCCAGTTTAAGCAATCTGACGAAGCAGAAAATGCAACACACCAAAACCCAATAAACAGAACTTCAATGAAAGCTGCAATTCTTAGAACAAAACAAATGGCAGAATGAACAGAATTAGATTAGACAAAACCCTAAAATGGCAAACGTTATGGTAACATGTCTCGGTGTATGCCACGAGCACTGGAAAGAACCAGGATTTGATAGAGAAAAACTAGGGCTTCAGAATTAGGGCTTAAGGGAGAGAAGCTAATGTTTTTTTGCAGAGTACCTGGGGTTTTGACGACCCTAGTCTGGTTCGATTTGGTCGCATAGCTATGGTGCGTGCGATAGGTGAGCCGCTGCACCATGTTTCCTCTCTCTCTGAGCTCCAAGTTTGCAGCAATGGAGGCGATGAGGGCAAGAGACCTGGGAGAGGAGGAGAGGATGAGTTGCTTATGGTTGAGCGGGCGGAGGGCAAGAAACCTGAGGAGAGGAGTTAGCTTCGTTGGGGTGATGAGTGTAAGAACTTGTTTTAGGGCATAACATATCAGGGGTGAAGTTTTATAAAAACTTCCAATTTCAAGTTCCGACCTTTTGGTCGGAACTTTTTTTAACACACAAAGAGGGAAAGATGAACAGTAAAGTGAAGTTCCCTACTTAACTTCCGTTTTTTTATCAAAAACCAAACATGAACAATATTAGGTAAGTTCCAAGTTCCTGGAAGACACTTCCTGTTATCAAACACGCTCTAAATGTATTTTTCATAATCAAAAGTATTTTTTGTGGATTGAAAGGTTTTCTTTACTCATTGAAATTATTTTTAGGGTGCTATAGGCGATATTAGAAGACTTTTGAGTTGATTAGTAGCTCGATTGAGGTAACCAACATCGAAGATAAGAGATTGGGCAAAAAAGGTCAGTTTGTAATCTTTGTTTGAATTTTATTTTTTCAATTTGAGTTGTCTTCTGCGGGGTCTACTAGGGGTGGAGATCCGGGATGCAAATATTGTGTTAACCAGGATAAGAATGATAGGAATAAAATTGTGTGCAAAATCTGTGGATATGTTTCTAATGCCGGCATAAAGAGATTTAAGAAACATCTTGCTGGTATTAGAGGTGATGTTGCCCCACGTAAGAAAGTCCCAGAGCTTGTAAAGAAAGAAATTTCTGAATACGTTGAAGGTGAAAAGAATAAAAAAATTTCAAAACAAAAGGATATAGAAGAATTAAAGTCAGGGATCCAAGTTTTTGATGATAATATTGACACTGAAGAAGAGGATGAAGAGGGATAAGAGGAGGTAGCCATAGTTGGTACTAAGCGCTCTAAGAGTAAGAGGGCTTTTGGGTCTAAGAAGCCTCGTATGGGAGGGGCCTATTGATAGTTTTTTTTACACCTAGCCCTGAGACAGTAACTGAGAGAGGGAAAGAAAAGGGGAAAAACCAGTGACAATTGAAAATAAATTTAAGAAGGAAAAAAGATGCAAGGTGATTAAGTATATTGCTCGGTGATTTTACCATGCAAACATTTCTTTTAACACCGCTCGCTTGAAAAGCTTCCATACAATGTTGGAAGCAATTGGGCAATTGGATAAGAGGAGGTAGCCACAGTTGGTACTCAGCGCTCTAAGAGTAAGAGGGCTTTTGGGTCTAAGAAGCCTCGTATGGGAGGGGCCTATTGATAGTTATTTTTACACCTAGCCCTGAGACAGTAACTGAGAGAGGGAAGGAAAAGGGGAAAAAACCAGTGACAATTGAAAATAAATTTAAGAAGGAAAAAAGATGCACGGTGATTAAGTATATTGCTTGGTGATTTTACCATACAGACATTTCTTTTAACACCGCTCGCTTGAAAAACTTCCATACAATGTTGGAAGCAATTGGGCAATTTGGGCTAGGTTTGAAAGGTCCAACTCCATATGAGATTGGGGAGCCACTACTTAAGAAAGAAGTTGAGTATACTACGGAATATCTCAATACCCATAAGGAGGGGTGGGATAAATTTGGGGTTTCTTTAATGATTGATATGTGGAGTGATAGGAGGAGGAGGAGTAACATGAATTTGTTGGTAAATTGTCCCTTGGGTACATTTTTTTGCGATCAATTGATGTTTTCGATGATATTCATGATGCTCATTATATATTTTCTTCATTGATAAGGCCATTGAGGAAGTTGGGGAGGAACTTGTAATTCAAGTAGTCACAGATAATGCTGCTCCAATCTAGCTGCAGGTCACTTGCTTCGGCCGAAGAGGCTTTGCATATTTTAGAATCCTTGCGTTGCACATTGTGTAGATCTTATGCTTGAGGCCATTGCTGAGTTGGCTACTTAAAGGAGTTCTTTCTAAGGCTAAGGAGGTTATAGTCTTCATATACAGTGACACACTTACCCTTAGCATGATGTGCAAGTTTACAAAGAAGAGAGAGCTAGTGAGGGCTGGGGTCACTAATTTGCCACTGCCTACCTTGGTCTACAGAGCATGTATAGGAGGAGGATCCCATTAAGGTCCATATTTGCTTCAGAGGAGTGGAGTAGGTGAAGTGGTCTAGAGATGTCAAAAAAAAGAAGACACAGGATATTTTTCTTTCTAAATAGGTAAAACATGTGATATCAGTATTTCTTCCCTTGGTGAAGGTCTTGCACTTGGTTGATGCTGATAAGCCCTTCATGGGCTTTATATATGATGCAATTGAAAGGGCTAAGAATGAGATAGCAGAGAATTTGAGCAATGATGAAGCCAAGTATGGCCCAATTTGGGCAATTATAGATGACAAGCAGGATAGGTAGCTTCATAGACCATTGCATGCAGCAGGGTACTACTTGAATCCCAAATTCTTCAATGCAGATGTTGATATTGAGGCAAAAGAGACAATTATGGATGGTTTTAATGATTGCCTTGAGAAATTAGCTCGCGATCGACATATCCAAGATAAGATACCAACTGAAGAGCTCATTTCGTACAAGTGTGCTTTGATGTCATTCAGGAAAGATATGGCATTAAGATAGAGAAACAAAGACGAACCATGTAATATATTTTGTGCTTTTGTTTTATAATTTTCTTTCAAGTTTCAAGTTCCTAAAATTATGTATGATAATGTTAAATACCTAAATTAATTATAAAGGTTGCCCAAATATTGCAGCCTAATGGTGGAAACAACATGGGAGTAGTGCTCCACACCTCCAAAAGATAGGCTAAACGAATCTTGAGTTTGACAACTACCTCTTCTGGTTGTGAGGGCAATTGGAGTTCATTTGAGATGGTATTTTACAAGTTTATATGTTTTTCTTGTTTACAATTTCATTTTCTAATATAAATTCATAAAAGGTAAGAAAATCATAGTAGTTACCAATGCATTTTTCCTTATAAGTGTATACAAAGAGAAGAAATAGGCTTGAGCAAAGTAAGCTCAATGACTTGGTTTTTGTTAGAGAAAATCAAAGGCTCAAGGAGAAGAAAAACTAGCCAAAGAAGGATCCCATCGCTTTGAAAGACATGGAGAATAGGAGGTCTTCCCTGGGGAGGGTTTGACATGGGAAATGGTTGAGGAGGCTTCAGAACGAGCTTCTGATCCTAGGAGGGCCACTCAAGCATGGTACTTCACACTCACATAGGGAGATAGAGGAAGAGGAGGCAGATTTAGAAGAATCTATGGAAGAAGAGGAATATGTTGAACAGGGTGATGATTTTGATTCTTATTGATGTCTTCTCTCCTTCTTTGTAGTAACTTTATTGCATCATCTTGGTTTGGACTATTTTGTTGTGTGGTCTATACTTTTTTTGCCTTTTTGGAATATTTTGTTGTGTGGTTTTTTATACTTTTGAAAGTCAGTTCGTTGAAGACTTGAGGAGTTGGAGACTTGGATGTTATTATGGTTTATTTTATGGATATGGAATATGGAGAATAAGAGAATTGCTGAGTTGGAGACCTTACATAGCTTATTAGACTTTCAAATGTTTTGTATGGTTTGAAATTTTGAACAAGTTTATTCTCAACCTGTGATATGTCATATGTTTGTATATAAAAACGTATGTTGTGATATTTTGAAATGGAATAAATTAAAAAATTGACACAAACATATGCATATATATGTGTTTGGACAACAAATATATGAAAATATCTTAAAAGTTTGTATTACAGGGTGCTCGAGGTTTTGGGCACCCGCCTGGGCATTGGGCGCTGGGCGCTTAGGGGCCACCTAGCGTTTTTTGAAACCTCAATCCCCACCCTAGGATGAAAGCGGATATATGACTTGAAAAGGTGGAGGCAGCAAAAGAAGGATTTCCAAATGCCGAATGCAAAATATCTAAGTCTATTAGGGAGGAACCAGAAGGAGTCATTGAGACGATATTTAAGGCTTGACATCTGATGCCAAAGTTGCTCGCTCTGGTTGGCAAGACGCCATCACCATTTTCCCTTGCAGGGACAAGTTGTTCTTTTGCAAATTGTGGATCCCCAAAGCCCCAAATTCTTTAGGTTGGCATTCTGAGGGCCAAGCTAGAAGATCATAATTTTTATTAGCCCTTCTCCTAACCAGAGAAAATTGAGCATCAATTGTTCAAGGTAGTGGGCTACTGAGGTGGGCATACCGAATAAAGACATTTGGAAGATAGGGACATTTGAGAGGGTGGCCTTGATAAGGGTTGTTCAACCCGCCGGGGACAAGTATCGCCCTTTTAAAGAGGCCAGTTTACGTTCGAACTTGTCGATAATGTGGCTCCAAAGTTACTTTTTTGGGTTTATTGAGGCATAGAAGAAGACAAAGGTAGGAAGAAGGGAGCATGTCTATTCCACATACCCATTTGTGAGCAAAGGCCTGGGTACTTTGGGAATCAACCCCTATACCTATCATCTTGGACTTTCGAGGCTAACTTTAAAGCCCCTAGAACAATGGAAACAATTGACAAACATTAGCAAGTTGTCAACTTGGGTAATAGAATCCTTGCAAAAGAACAAGGTATCGTCCGCATATTGGAGATGAGAGAGTATTAGACCTTAGGGGCCGAATTTGAAAACTTGCACGACACCAAAATTATATAACTGAGAGATGGAGCTACTGAAAATTTCAGCAGCTACGGAGAAGAGGAAAGGGGAGAGGGGGTCACCTTGTTGGAGACCCCTAGAAGAAGGAAAAAACCCCCAAGGGGATCCATTGATGATGATAGAAAAATAAGGATTGCAAATACAACCCTGAATCCAATTTTCTCTAACGCTGACCGAAACCCATTCTCCTTATGGCCTCATCGAGAAGCTCCCAATCCACATGGTCATAAGCCTTCTCCCAATCTAATTTGATACTTGGAGTTTTGGAGGAAGTCATAGAATGGATGCATTCGTGCGCTACCAAAGCTCCGTCAAAGATTTGGCGATTTTGGATGAATGCACTTTGATTAGGAGATATAACTGAACCCAAGACTGCTTTGAGCCTGGTAGAGAGGACTTTCGATAGAATCTTATAAGAACTATTTACTAGACTAATGGGTCTAAAGTCTTTGAGATCAGCCCCATCAACTTTGAGGATAAGAGCAATAAAAGTGGCATTCATCGCCTAGTGGATGAAACTTGGTGAAGAAGGCCAAGAGATTGGGATGCAGCAACTCTCAAAATCGATCGGAGACAACCACTAGGAAATTCCTAACCCAGCTCATTTATCGCTGCACGGATATCAGCTTCTTCAATGGGGAGTTCAAGTCCCGCCGCTTGAGCTGGTGTTAGAGAGATGAAAGAGAGGTCGGAAATTTGGGCCCTAGGACTGGCTGGACTAAAGAGGTTCTTGAAATATCGAATAATTGTTTCTTCTACACAAGGAGGGTGGTCAATGGTGACTCCCTAGGATTGGATTTGGGAGATGAGATTACCCCTTCCTCTGCAGTTGGCAATTCTATGGAAGAATGCTGTGTTGAAATCACCTTTCTTGAGCCACTTGACTCAAGATCACTGCGCCCAAAATATTTCTTCCTTCATGATGGTGCACTGATAGTCGCTCTTGTATTGGGAATGCAGGAGTTCATTGGGAGAAAGGGAACGAGATTCCTCAATGAGTCTAAGTCCTGGATCGAGGAGACGAGAATGTTTATGGTCTTGGAAATTCCCAGGTAATAGTTTAGTCCACGTCTTGAAGGCGTCTTTTAGAAGCTTACGTTTTTGTTGGAGTCTATAGCCCACCCAACCTTGTACTATGGAAGAAAAAGATGACTACCAGGTAGGGAGTAGGGCAGATAAGGTAGACTCTTCGAGCCAAGCAAGCTCGAAGCGAAATGGTCCGGGGCCCCCTAAGGTGGGTGCGGTTTCAAGGAGGAAGGTTCATGGCCTGAAGTGGTTTTAGGGAGGACCTGAGAGTGAGTTCCAGGGAAGCATAAGTCCCATTCAGGGCGGCAGAAGAAACGATCTATTTTAGAGAGAAAAGGGGAGGAAGAGGAATGATTGGACCATGTGAATCTCGCCCCTTGAAGCGGAATATCAAGGAGATCGTGGCGTGCTATGTAATCAGATCTGTCATGGCCGGCATGATTCTGGACGAGGAGCTTATTTCGAAGGACCATCTGGTGATGTTGGAGTCTCCCCCCAAACACCAAGAAGCCGGTGTACAGGAAGCAGCTTGGTCAATTTTGTCCCATAAAAGGTGTCTAGCAGCATCTCAGTCGGGACCGTAGACTGCTGTGAATTTCCACGACAGCCCATCAGAGGTTCTAGAGAGAGAAATTGTGACAGAGTGCGAGGCCAAAAGAGAAGAGGTTAGATATACTTCCCACATAAAATTTTCAAAACCGAGCTTTCAACTCCTGAAATCACTTTCTTTTCCATTTTTTGGCTGCTTAACTCTGGACATCAAATAAAGGAAATCCTGGCTCCATCATAAAAGAAAAATGATTAATACAAATATGACAGCTTGACAAAAGTAATAAAGCTAAGCATTGATTCATACACAACAATTTGGCAGAAATAATAAAGCAGTTTAGGCACTCCAATAGATGGACTCTTCAGGAGGCTCCTTCCTGCATCTTAGTTATTAGTTCCATCAGCAAAGGTTTTGCCAAGACTAATTATCAATATTCAATTGGATAATCATAATGAACATAGACTCGCTGGTGAAGCAGTGCAGAAATCATCTAATGTCTAAAACTCTATTATCATTGGGAGGAAAATAGCCTGAAACATGCACACATATCTACCCAATAGTTAGAAAGGCTAACATTTCTTCAGTCACTTGATGCACCAAAGAAAAATCTAGAACTTTCTTGAGTCACTCAATGCACCAAAGAAAAATCTAGAATATAGGATCAATTAAAGGAACAGATAGGTGAAAAGGAATCATCAGGCCCCTGCATTGAAACCGGCCATATTTCCTCTTGGTTGGTGTTCATTGGGAGATATGAGGCTCAAGGAATTCGAGCAAGACATGACAGTATTCTTTTAGCAGGTGAAAAGAAGTTTCTAGTGCTACGTTGCACATACTATAGAGATGGCAAATTGGCCACGAATAACTTTCAACCATTTGAAGGCATAGCTTAGCCAAAAAGCAAAAAGAAACATTTTAAGGCATAAAGGTTAAGTTCATTAAAAAAAACATTTGAAGGCATAAAGGTTAACTTCATTAAAAAAAACATTTGAAGGCATAGCATGGTAACCCAAATAAATACTCAAAGAAGTGTAAACCATATTTGAGAATGGGGCTGGGATCGTGTTGGTAGCACCACATGAACCCCAGTAAAAGGTCACGGCCTCCATTTTCACTAGCACTTTAAAAAAATTGACTCTTTCCAAAATGGGCAGGAGCCTGTAATCCCCACTGATCTCTCCTCCCCCCCACCGCCAAAAGAAAAAAAAGGAAAAAAAAAGAAAAAAAAGAAGGGAAGTGTAAAACATGATCGCTAACCAATTGGTCTTTAATATATAGCAGGCCTCCAAAACTAAGAATTTGAGGATTAGACGGTTCCAAGCTAATCTTGTTTTGAAAACCACTTCGCTAACAGTTATGAATTGTCCAATATTTGTATTTCTATGTGGTTAGGGAGCAGTGTTCTTTATCGGAGTATTAGTATACAGGTAGAAACACACAAAACCCCTCCCACAACAAAAAAAAGAAGAGAATTTTTGCAATTCCTTTATTATATTTTGGATTTATATGCTTTAAAAGCCAAAAAAGAAAAACATAATAATAATAAAGGGTAACAGCCCCTTGAACACTACCCAATGTCAGCGAGGGCAAGTAGGTTAACCAGAATAATATGTTACTTGCATATCATGGTCTTAGTAAACAAATCAGTTCTTTGCTATTCTGTGGTAAAATGCTAGTCCATGTGGTAACGTGATGAAGATTAATAAGTGATTTGAAGAGATTCTTCTGACTCAGTCTGCTCATGAAAAACTAAACTGGAAACAATTTCTATATGCATAATGTCAAAATTCTTACAATAGACAGGTGTGATTGTGTGAAGAAAGCAGATGCCCATATCTCAATAAATTGTTGTGGAGAAAGCAGGTTTTTTGTGGAGGGCATGGATATGCAGCATGCCTATGATACATACTTTGATCTAACCGGTTTACTTTTACAGTTTTCCATACACTTTTCTTTTTCTATTTCCTACTTTGGTAAAGTCTATTACGTTGAAAAAAACTGATGGATTTATATGATTAACAATATGGTTCACACTATCACAGGTATTAATCATGAGGTTACGTCCCAATTTGTTACAAGATATCTGTCCGTGCTTAGATGAGGAAGTGAGAGAAGTAGAACAACTTATAAAACATCAAAAAACTATTTGAAAAGGATGGGCTGTGTATTAGCATCCAATGGGTGAAACAATATGAACAGGATGATATTCATCAATTTTTTATTTATTTGTTCCTATGGAACTGAAATCCACAGAAGTTTGACATATTTCATCTGTAAAAGTTCCAAATAGCATGTAAGCTGCTTGTTGCAATAGTACAATGTGACATATAAGAAAATATATTTTCAAGTGGTTGCTCACAATCCAAGCATATAAGAAATCAGGAGAGAGAGAATAAAGAAAGGCCACATTTGTTTTGGACAATACGCATTAGGCATCACACACTATAAGTTTTATGATAGAAGAATAGAGAGTTTGGAAAAGTAAAAATGGTTGCTCAGGGAAAATTGATATACATACCTGTCTGCTACAATTCAAGGTATCAAGAAAATTATAAGATTCACTAACGGTAGATAGATTGCAATGAGCATATATTAATTTTTCTTTCTTAGTGATGGGAAATGGATCCGTACAATATTTTCCACGACATATTTCTCAGCAGAATCTATTGTTAGGGTGCAAGAACCTCTAAAGAAGATGCTTGCATCTGATGTATACATAGAATTGAATACACCCTTTGGAGAGAACAGAGCAAACAAATAGAAGGTTGGTGTCACAGCCGAATAATTCTAGGGCTTGTAGATTCTAACATGGCATTCAAGACCCCAGCCTTAGAAGATCGCCCCCCTTCATCAACAGCAATAGGTCTTCCAAAGTCAAACTTTGATGAGACTATCAAAGGAAATGGCCGGCAGATCATAGGGTGTCATAAGCAATGAGGGTGGTCAGACAATAAAATACATTATTTCCCTAAACCCCAGTAACGAGGGTGGTAAGATTCAAAAGCACAATGAAAGTTTGATGGTTGTGCCAAAGCAGAAGCCAATATGATGGTTGTGTAAATTTGGAAAAACAGGCAACCACTCTAGGGGAATCTTTACAAGTTATTTTGGTGGCTTAAAGCAGATTCTCCTAGTTCCCAAAGAACTAGCAGTTACAGTTTTAGAAATCATGGTTTCCTATCAGAGTGATATATCTTGGTTGTCATATGCATTCCTAAGCACGCAAACATGGTCACTCAGTCACATATAAACATTCAACTAAGGATACCATGCTGCTACGGGAATATGTGCCAAACTAAATGTTTGTCTTTGCAGAGTCAACATTCTTATAAATTCTTTATGAGAAATAATACCTACAAGAAAAAATAAAGAAAAAAGAAAAAAAATTGTCAATTAATTCAGACATTTGGTAACAATTTAATCAGTATCAATTTACATGTAAATTTACATGTGCAATATATATGCTTCATATAGAAATCCTATATCTGAAAGTCGATCTCCATACAAAGACAAAACGTGGAAAGATAAAGCTAATTTATAAGAGAAATAATACCTACAGGAAAAAATAAAGAAAAAGAAAAAAATTATCAATTAATTCAGTCATTTGGTAACAATTTAATCAGTATCAATTTACATGTGCAATATATATGCTTCACATAGAAATCCTATATCTCAATCTCCATACAAAAACAATAAGTGGAAAGATAAAGCACACTAAAGGTAGCAAATCATCTCCACTAGAGTTCGGACCTAAGAAAAATTATCCTTACTGCCCGCTACTATCTCTTGCATTCAGTTATCTTTCAGTACATTGAAGACCATAACCACACAACAACATGATAAATAAATGAACTTTGTTGTTAATAACATATGAACTCATAACAGTTTCCATGTCTGGAAGAAGGAAAAGCTACGAGTTTCATTAAATATGATATAATTCACATATTTAACATAAGAAGGAATAACCAGCCAGATGCAAAGAATACAGGTTTGATGCATATTGCTGGCCATCAGATATTTATGAGAACTCTTGCCCATATAGTGTGTTAGGGGCCATCTTCAACCCAACCAATTTGGAAAACACGATCACTGATCTCAATGATTGGTATCTGCAAGCTCATATATTGTCTCATACTTGTCATATTGGCTGGTCCATCAGCAAGTACATTAAAGGGCCGCAAGATTACTTTGAAGAATACTATGCATAAATGCACACATCACATACCTTGATGGGCCCGACTCCACAACACATACCTTGATGGGCCCAACTCTTGCATAAATAGTGATCTTTCTATAAGGAAACTAAGCTCCCACACCGACTACTGCTCCCATCACGTAATCAACCCAACTATCATCTGTTAAACCTCCAAAGGAAGAGTCTCCTTAGTCAATGATATTTGACTTGCTGAGGTAGCAAATTCAGGAAAACTGTTCCAAATAAATGTTTGCTTGGATCATAAAAGTACCTGAAATAGAAAGAAACTTTCCCAAGTAATCAACCAGATCGCAGATGGTGATCCCAAACATGAACGCCAGGAAAATAGAAGATAATATTTACAGATCATCAACTAGGTAACCGTTCTACATTCTCAAACAGGAACAACAAGGAAAGAATAAGATACCATGATTATCCAAATCGAAGGATTAGATGAGCTCCGAAGTTTTTTCTGGTTGTAAACATGTGGACATTTGCTCCCAGCATCGACATGTGAGAAGAAACAGCTCAACCAAGGCCAGTTTGAATGAAATGGAAACCAAGTAGGCTACCTGACATCCAAAGAAGGATCCTGTAATAGATTGCTCCATGTGCCACTATCAGGGACTAGGCCCCTCCCTAGCAATTCACGGAGAAACCCTATAATAGGCCCTGGTCTTGGAGAAGAAGAAACGCATGCAATAAGTTCAGCAAATATGGATTTCACAGCCGATGAGTAATGATCTCTTATCCATTTAACGTGATCAATGGCCATCTCCAGCTCTCCCCCTTCTACTAAACTTTTCAGCAAAACAGCATGAGAAATACAGCTTGCCATGTCAGAGGGGGCAATGCTAATGATAACTCTTGAAGCTACTCTACAATTCCCTAATTCCAACATAAAAAGACCAAGAATCAGAACATATCCAATGAAACCACTCTCTATAATATCTAAAATTCAGAACAAACAACATCTAAATGATTCAAATGACGCAAACACAAGAGTTTGAAAACCCTGCTAATAAAAAACAAAGTTGATATTTAGTGAAGGAAATTTGAAGAAAAAACGCTACCCATCAAAAAGGAATTGGGGAACAAAGTTCATCAAATAGTCATACCAGCCTCACAGAGAGAAAGTATCAATGTGTTCAAAGTCGATGCACCAAGCTCGAGACCATGCTTCAGCGATCGACAAAACACCTCATAAGCTTCATCAATTTTCGATTCATGGCATAATCCTTTAATCAAAGACTTATATGTATCAATGTCTGGTGTAACATCCCTCACCACCATGTGATCGAAAAGGAGCTGAGCCTCTTCAACTTGCCCCATCTCCAAAAACTTGATAATAAGTATACTATAAGTCCTCGAATCGGGGCGACATCCGGCCCCAAACATCTCATCCCATAGCCTCCTTGCAGGCCTCACGAGCTCCTCTTTGCACAAGGCCTCCATTAGAGAATTGTATGGGACCACATCAGGGCCATGCCCATTTTTCTTCATCTGTCTTAAAACCTCATAAGCTTCCTTCACTCTTCCCCCCTCACATAAGAAGGAGACCATAACGCTGTAGCTCTCTGTGTTAGAAAAATAGCCCCTTGAATCCAACATTTGGAAAACATTCCACATTTCTTCTGTTTTGCCATGCTTGCAAAGATTTTTACTCATGGTGCTCAAGGTGGGAAGTGTGGGGAAGCGACCAGTCAAAACCATGGATTTGCAGAAGAACATGGATGCACTTGGATCGACCGAAGAAACTGAACAAACCAATGAATTGAGAATATCATCTTCAATAGGAAAGTTCCCATTGATAATGGCCTCTCCCAATTGCTTTGCTTCTTGAATTCTCCTCTCTTGGATCAACTCGAGCATGAATTCTCCATATTCATGAGCTCTTGGAGCAACACCCAACTTCCTCTTTTGCTTGAGTACCTTCTCAGCTTCTCCTAAGGAACCCATTTTCCGAAAAGCTTCTGCAATGACTCTATATGATATAAAATCAGGCTTGAGACCTCTAATTCTCAACTCTTCCAGTATCCACCAAGCATCTTGAGCTTTGTGAGCTCGACATAGTCCATCAACTATTAGAAAAGCCACGACAGAACCATACAAGTTCTGCAACAATGGATGAACCTCGTCTAATATACCCAACGTCTTCTCCATATCAGAAAACCCGGAAAATTTCCCTACAAAAACTCCAAAACCCAAATTTGTAAAACCCATTCGATGATATCTCATCCTTTGAAACACCTTCTCAGCAAGATTGAGAAACCCATCTGAGGAAAGCCCAGCAAGAAGAGAATTACACACCTTGGGATCAATATGATAATCAAGACGCTCAGTTTCTGAAAATGTAGAATAGGCTTCTCTGGTCATCCCAGCAATCAATTGTGCAGAGATAATGGCTGAATAAGCAGATGGCTTGAGGTTGGTTCTGTGGAGCTTGAGGTGTTTGAAGAGGGAGTCAATGGTTCGAAAGTTTTTAGAGAGAGAAAGTGCGGTGAAGAGAGATTGATAAGATTCAGAGGAATGAGAAAACCCAGGTTGTTGAGAGGCCCAGTTGAAGAAGCCTAGAGCAAGAGAGTGGTGACGAAGGAGGCCAGGAGAGATGACTCGGGCAACAAGAGAAGGAGAGAGAGTGGCCCTGCAACCAAGAGTGTGAAGGGTTTGCTCGAGAGAAGGGTGCCATGAACATGATAAATTGGTGTTCTCTCGGCTTGCTCTAATCAGCGCGTTGCATAACTTGGCAGCTTCTCTCTCTAACCTTCCTCCCGCTTTATTCATGGATAAAGAGTTGTAAACAACGAACAACGAGGACCTACTCTCTCCCTCTCTCTCTCTCTCTCTCTCAGACTGCAAATAGTTCTCTAATGGAGCATTGGGAGAATCAGTCTGACCTTTCGCTCACAAATATATATAAAAAAATGATTTTCAACCAGGAGTGCATGTAAATAGTTTAGAGAGAGAAATAGTATTACAGGAATGGAGATCAAAAGGAGGCAATAACCTTTAGAGAGGGAAAGGGGCTTTAGCTTTATGGCTCTGGAACAGAGATATGGCTCATGGGATTTCAAAATTCAAATCAAAATTTTATCAATCTAACTTTCCTTTTGCATTATTTGGGGTTTCGAGAATCAGTGGCTCTCTCTGACCTGATTTCTCTCTCTCTAACCAGAATGCACAAACCCATAACATCACTTCCTGATTATTTGGCATGAGATCCATAAGATCAATTCCTGATTATTTGCCTTGGGACTCGAGAGTTCAGTGAACAGCAACTGCCAAAATTTATTGTGGGTGGTTTAAAATTCAATAGAAATGGATGTGAAAATGGAGAAATTATTATTAAATATCACAAAATGATCAGATACACAGCTTGCCAACTTTTGCTGAATTGATCCATAAAAGCATGAAAATTTGAAAGAAAACAACGGCAATAACAAGGCTAAGGAAAAAGAATGAGAATCAGTTCCTCTTAATATCCAGAAATCAAAAAATGTTAGAGAGAGATTGCAGAAGATGGAACTGAGAGAGTTGACCTTTGTTAACAAAACGGTGAATGAAAGATTGTATGATATGAAGGGCTGTCATCAATTGGGTTTTCTTCCACAGTCTTCGAACTCCACAGGAATCTTTGATAGAGGAGGATATAGGGGTTTTGTCAGTGAGATTAACAGGGCTTGATGAGAGAGAAGGCTCTGGTTATGGGTTTTGCGAGAGAGATCAAAGGAAAGTAGCGGGAGATGCAGGGACAACCTCTATTGGGGTGGGACTTGGGTCGGGTCGAAGTAGGACGTGCCGGATCGGACCTGACCGGGTTGTAGTCTTTTTTTTATTTTTTTTGGGGGTTAGTAACTGGGTCCTGGACCTAAATAATAGATGCGACAAGTTGGGCCTTGTCCACTTGACGGGCCTACGTCCCACTTGGATCCTATTGGGTCTGGTTAGAACTAACCCGTCAACTCAAACATATTATAATTATATATAAATAATACTAATTATATGGAAAAGGTTTACGTAAGGTTGCAACTTTAAAATGTATAACGACGGATGCACCTCAAAAATTTATTGGAAAATATAATTTTAATGTTGAAAAACCCTTTAATTGAGCATCTTGACATCAATATGTATGATTATGAAAGAATTTTGAGTCCCTAAAATAGTAAGTCTTACAACACATTATCTAGAACATCAATTTTTAAAAGGGAAAAGTTTATTATAAGGTTGCAACTTTAAAATGTACGTACCTAAAAAATCCATCGGAGAAGGTTATTTTAATATTGAAAAACCCTCTAATTGATCATCTCGATATCGAGAAGAATGAATGACTATGAAAAAAAAATAGGATTTTGAGTCTCAAAAATGATGCATCTTATAACACATTATCTAGACTGTCCATTCGCAATATTTTCATATATTTATAGATCTACGTGATTTTAATCATATTTGGAGTTTAAAATTTTATAATTAGATATGAAAATAGATTTTGAGATAATCTTAAGAATATTTTATCTCAAAATTATAAGTTATGATAAAATTTGAAGGTGCATCGTAAATGGATTGTTTAAGGTTGCAACCTTATGGAAAGCACACCCTTTTAAAAAAATTTATATGTTTATAGATCTACTTGATTTTAATCATTTTTGGAGTTTAAAATTTCTTAATTAGATATAAAAATAGATTTTGAGATATTCCTAAGAATATTTTACATCAAATTATTTGTTATGATCAAATTTGAAGATACGCCTTAATTGGATTGTTTAAAGTTGCAACCTTATG
>NW_006496517.1:813244-834739 GCF_000471905.2 Amborella trichopoda | reverse complement strand
ATACGCCTTAATTGGATTGTTTAAAGTTGCAACCTTATGGAAACCACACCCATATATTATAAAGGGTGTAGTTGGCGTACGGATGCATCCGTACCTGTAGAGCTAAGGTGCACCTTCAAATTTTATCATGGTATATAATTTTGATGTAAAATGTCTTACGATTATATCAAAATCTATTTTTATATCTAATTATAAAATTTTAAATTTCAAAAATGGTTAAAATCAAGTAGATCTATAAACATATGAAAATCATAAAAATGGACGGTGTACATAATATTTAGTAAAATACACTATTTTTTAGACTTAGAATCTTTTTATTGTTCATGGTCATACACCTCGATGTCGAGATGATCAATCAAAGGGTTTTTCAACATTACAACTACCTTTTCCGATGGATTTTTTAGGTGTATCCGTAGTTCTACATTATAAGGTTGCATCCTTATATAAACCTTTTCCTATTATAAAATATGAGTAATGATCCTATGAGATCCTCTCGCACCCATGTGTATAGGACCCCAAATGATCACCATTAAATTTGGGACAGATCTTTAGAAAAGTCAAATCCCACACCCATGTGATAATTTTTATAGAGATATGTGTCAAATTTAATGGTGATCCTTTGGGGTCTTACACACATGGGTGTGGGAGGGTTTCATAGGATCATTACTCATAAAATATATAAAGTAATTTTTTATGTATTTTTTGTTCATTGACCCGAATTAGGTCCAGGTCTGATCGATTTGAACTCAAACCTAGGTCTTGTACATGTTCAGATCTAACTTAGACGTAGTTGGGTCAAGTCCCCATTACCACCCACACAAAGTGAGGGGAGATCGTGCGAGAGCATGTAGTGTATTTTCTTCTTTGAGAATAACTCAATCTAAGAGTACGTTATTAAACCCTAAATTATGGGATGCAACCGCTTCAACCAATAGACAGATCTCATTAAAACAACAATTTTTAGATTGTACTATTTATGCATTTTCTTTTTGGGTAGATGAGTATTAATTTTCTAGATTGTACTGTTGATGTTTTGTTTTGGGAAGATCATAATTAATTTTCTAGATTGTACTATTCATGTTTTTTTTTTGTAAATCAGTGGAGAATATAGGACCCTACCCATTTGAGAAATCGTTAGTGGTTTTCAAATGCGTCAATGGGAAGTGGGAATGTAGCTAAGTCCTACGTGGTGCTACCACCATGACCTCAACCCCATTCTCAATACTATTTATGCATTTGAAAGATTAATGCTTTAATATTGAATAGCTAATATTCAATTTTTGGATTCAAATTTATTCTTTTGAAAATAATCACCTAGTGATTGGTTATCAAAATTTTACATTGAAAAAATATCCTATGTGGATGATTACACCTTATGTGGATGTCACATCTTACGTGGATGATGTGACACTCCTAATCACCAAAAATACCCTTATTAAAAAAATGCTCAAAAATCTTATTGAAGAAAAGTATTTTGGTATTGGAGAACTCGATCTTAAGATGTATTGACAAGAATTATAATCAATCGAAAGAGGTTGTGCCATTGAATGCATTCAAAGTACAAGAAAGGTTTTCTCGAACTTTTGAGTAGAGTAATGTTATCACATTATCTTCTCTTCCCTCGAAGTGGTTGAAATCTTTGGCTTCAGGCTCCAAATCAAAGTGAAGCAGATCGGTTCTCCATTTTTTTTGAATAAGTGCACATATTTCATTTCATTAAGGTAATGAAAATTACACTGGAGAGAAAAAGGAAAGAGAAAAAACAGAAAGAGAAAATCGCTTACCAATTAAAATGAAGGGAAACTTACAAAATACACCCTAAAATGGACTATCTACGCAACTTAGCCCCACCCTAATTTTTTTCCACACTTTTTTTCCCCAAAGAACCTTTCCTCGCAAAAACCCTCCAACCCAAAAGTAAGATAAAATAAGATTAAAATACCCTCGTTTCTTTTCACACGTCCTTCTCTCTCCTGTTTCTTTTCACACGGCCTTCGGCTCCGACAATGGAGGACTGCGCTCCGGCAGTCCTAATGCGAACTCCGGTAGTGCTTTGTCTTACCCGCATCGCTCCGGCATACTGAGAATTGTGCTCCGGTAGTGATACTGCATGCTTCGGCAGTCCGCTCCGGCAATCTGAGAATGCACTCCGGCACTGAAAATACACACTGGGTCGATCTAGTGGTCACAATTGTATTTTGTATTTTAATTTTAATTTTTTTTCTACAAATCTGAATCACTTAAAATTTAGAGCGTCTATTCTTTAAAAATAATAGAATCTAATAAAAATATAAAAAACATAATTCATAAAAAATAAATTGACCAAAACACTTCAGAAACTTTCAAGAGTATTTTGGTTAACCCTCCAATGAACAGTAATTTCGCCTACCTTCATCACCGTCCAAAGTCATCACATGGTCACGATTGTCCGGTAGTGATTTCATTTTTCATTTTTTCATTTTTTTTATCAAAAAAATATTTTACATGAAACAAATTTACCAAAGTACCCCCAAAAACATTTCGGGGGTATTTTGATCAATTTGTTTTTATGAATTATTATTTTTATATATTTTCATTAAGTGCGCCTCACTAAGATGTACACATGCTCCAAATTTCAGGTCATTTCGATTTGTAGAAAAAAAAATAAAAAATAAAACACTACTAGACAATTGTGACCGTGCGATGAACTTTGCACAGTAATGAGGGTAGACGAAATCACTATTCAATTTCACCTATAGGTGTTGGGAAGACTTTTTTATATATATATAGAGTAATGATCCTATGAGACCCTCCTACACCCATGTGTGTAGGACCCCAAGGGATTACCATTAAATTTGGCACAGATCTCTACAAAAGTTATCACATGGGTGTAGGACTTAACTTTTCTACCAAATTTAATGGTGATCATTTGGGGTCTTACACACATGGGTGTGGGAAGGTCTCATAGGATCATTACTCATATATATATATGGAAAAGTATAGAATAAGATCATTTACCTTTGGTATAAGGTAGTCACAATTAATCTTGACCATTTGATGCGAAATTGGGTGGTTGCATTTATTCCATTGACCAAGCTCAAACTTCACAATAAAATTTCTCGAACTGTGTGACACACCCAAACTATCAAATTTCACATTGGATGGTTGTAAGTAATTGTGACCACCTTATATCAATGGTAGATGGTCTTATTGTATATAATCCCTAGATATAAAAGGGTTATGTTAAGGCGCTCACGCTATGGAGTAATTATCATTGTACTCAACAAATTTTGGATACTTATATACCTTTGTTTTGTATATATATCATTTTTCTAATAAGAGTAGTTTTGGACTTGGGAGGGGTGTGATATCATAAACATAGAGTGTGACATCACCTACATAGAGTACAATGATGATATTTAATGTTTTATATAGGTGATGTCACACTCCATGTAGATGATACTAAAAAAAATAAAAGCCATATACAAAATAAGAGTATATAAGTGTCCAAAATATGTTGAGTATAATGATAATTTACTCTATAGTGTGAACACCCTAATTATCAATTCATGAATATATGAAAATTTATTAAACCATTCCGATGATATATTAAACCTTTTATCCATTCTATTTGGCCAATTTTAAAAGAGCAAATCGAGGTGCACATCAATTATATATCGGAAAATTGTTTCATGCGGGTGAGAACACCTCCATGATGCATTTCACACGGCAATTAGTTTTACATATTAGTATATATATGTACAGTGGACAAAAATACCATTGAGGGTAAAGAATGAACAAATACCCTATACAATGTTATGACAAATAGTAAAAAGACAATCGCATCCTTAATAGCCCCCCTCAAGCCAAGCATACATCTTGTGCATCGAGAGCTTGTCTGCGGACTCATGGTGTCTTCATCTAGTTAGTGCTTTAGTGAACATGTGTGCCAGTTGATGGGATGACGGAACAAACGTCATGAAAATAGCACCTGATACAACCTTTTCTCTAATGAAGTAATAACCAACTACTATGTATTTAGTACGAGCATGGAAGATAGGATTGGTGGTTAGACGCATGGCACTTTGTTTATCACAAGCTAAAATGGTTAGTTTAATTGTGGAAACACCAATTTCCTTAAGGAGCATATGTAACCAAGTAATTTCTGCCACGACAATACTCATTGCTTTATATTCGGATTTTGTACTGGATTTAGATACTGAGGCTTGATTTTTGCTACTCCAGGTAATCAAACTCTTTCTTAAGAAGATATAGAATCTTGTAATAAGCCTACGATCATTAGGGCACCCAACCCAATCAGGATCAGAGTATGCTATGAGATCAGGTGAATTGGATGGAGTATATAATAAGCCATCATGTATAGAACCCTTTAAATACCTCAAAATCCTTTTTGTGGCTTCCCACTGAAGTTATCGAGGAGCCTTCATGAACGGACATACTGTATTCACTGCATAAGCAATGTTAGGACATGTAAATGTGAGATATTGAAAACCACCAACTACACTTTTATACAAGGAAGGATTAGGTAACAATTCTCCTTCTTCAATCCTTAACTTTCTATTTACTTTGGCTGAGGTAGAAATATGTTTGCATCCCAACATCCTTGTTTTAGAGAGTAAATCAAGAATATACTTATGTTGGGTAAGAACAATACCTTTTTTGTTTCGATGAATTTCAATCCCCAAAAAATATTTTAGTTTTCCAATATCCTTCATCTCAAAGTTCAGTTTTAATTCTTTCTTCATATGTTCAATGCCTTTAATATCATTTCCAGTAACAACGATGTCATCGACATAAATTAGAAGGACAATAATACCTGAGGATGATCTTTTAAGAAATAAGGATTAGTCAACCTTGCTTCTTTGAAAACCAATACTATGGAGTAGACAACTGAATTTATGAAACTATGCTCGAGGAGCTTGTTTAAGTCCATAAATCATCCTTTTTAATTTGCAGACATGAAGTGGTAGTAAAGGATCTCAAATCCTTTGGGTTGTTGCATATACACCTCTTCTTTCAAATCATCACGAAAGAATGCATTTTTCACATTAAGTTGATGGAGTTTCCAATTAAGCATAGATGATAGAGCCAAGATGGATCGAATAATGGGTGCCTTCATAATTGGACTGAAAGTTTCATCATAATCAATGTCATATTCTTGACTAAAGCCGTAGCTACTAGTCTGGACTTCAAGCTTTCAACTAAGCCATTTGACCTGACCTTAACTTTGTATACCTATTTTGAGCACACTACATTTGCTTGGAGGCAATGACATAAATTTCTAAGTGTGATTCCTTTTAAGTGCATGAATATCTTCTTTCATTGAGGCCAACCACCCCGTGTCAGAGACAAGTGGTTGGTTCTCGAATTTGAGAAATTTGTGTTGCAAATGCTTGATAATCGGAAGACAATCTCTCTCCCAAGGTATAATTTTCAATGATGTATTTTGTTCTTAAGGTCTTAGAGATGGTGTCAGGAGAAGAAACGATTGCAGAGTAAGTCTGGTAGTCTGACAGATGTTTAGGAGGTTGTGTGGAGCGAGAGGAACGACGTGGTAGTCTAAGTGAAACTGCTAAGGGTCCTTCAGATAAGTTTGAAGTAGTATGAGGAATGCATATAAGTTTGAAGTATGAGAGGGAAAAGAAAGTGGTGAAACATCTGCCAAGGAAATAGGTTGTTGATTAGACATGTTAGAGTGTGGCGATGACCAATGAAAGTGATGTTGATGAGATGGTTCACCTGTAACTTCAGAGGAGATAGGAGCTTGTGAGTGTATTTTTCCCTGTAATTGAAAATGCCTTGAAATAGGTACATGCATATTATTTGACATGCTATTTATGTTAGTTTGGGAACACTGATTCTTAAAGTAGGACCTAATTTCATCAAATGTTACATGTCTTGCAATGAAAAAGCGTCTAGACACTGTCATACCATCGGTAATCTTTATGTTTAGAGCTGTATCCACTAAACCCACACTCATAAGCCTTATGAGAAAATTTATTTATTTGAGAGGAATAAATGTGTGGGAACCATACACAACCAAATACCTGGAGAAAAAACTAATATGGTTTACTACAAAAGAGCTTTTGGAAGGGAGATATGAAGGACAATGTAGAGCTTGACAATTTGTTAATGAGATATACAACAGTGAAAAGGCTTCTGGCTAAAGGAATTGAGGTAGACCACTTACATACATCATGAAAAGACTACTCTCAACAATGTGACGGTGCTTGCGCTCAACAATACCATTTTTGTACTGGAGTGTAAGAACATGAATCTTGATGATGAATTCCCTGCTGATTCAAATATTCTTTAAAAACATGATAGGTAAATTCACCTCCGCCATCAGATCTAAAAGCTTTGAGTTTGCAAGCAAAATGACACTCAACATAAGTGTAAAATTTCACAAAACAATTAAACACATCAGATTTTTGCTTGGAAAAATATATCCAAGTAAATCTAGTATAATCATCTACAAAAAGTACATAAAATTTAGAACTTGATAAGGAAGTAACTGGGGCTCGACCCTAAACGTCACTGTGAATGAAGTCAAGATGAGCATTAGACTTTCTATTAGAAGAGTCAAGTGTAGACCCAGAGTGTTTTCCTAACTGACAAGAAGAACACAGTGAGCCAGGAGATAAATCATCAGCAAAATTTAGTAGAGCTAAATCTCTTTCAAGATGACTAACAGTAGTGAAACTAAGATGACCTAGGTGCTCATGCCACAAAATAGTTCATCCTCTAGCTTTGGAGATAATTATAGCAAGACCATAGAGTTGATCATTTTGAACCACGTACAAGCCTTCTCTCAGCACCCCCCCAGCAATCACTTTCCCACTTTGTAGATCCTTTACAATACAACCATGAGGGGTAAACTCAAAACAATACTTAAAATATTTAGCAAATTGAGATATAGATGTGAGCTGTTTCTTTAGTTTGGGTACTAGTAAAACATTACGAATATTTAAGGAATCAAAGGTAGTGGAAATACTCATAGTTCCAATATGGGTTATATTCACTGCAGTACCATCTCCAGTGAATACCATACAAGAACCATGGTAAGGACTCATACCTCTAATTTGAGAGTTGTCATCCGTCATATGAGCAGTTACACCGAAATCGATAACCCAAGAACGATCAGTTGGTGTAGTGGTTGACAGATTGTTGAAATCGTGCAGTAGCGCATTGTGGGATGATGAGACATTTTGATGTCCCTGTAGTTTTGAGCAATATGTCCATAGCGCCCACAATACTGACAAGCTACGTAAGGTATCATGCCCATTATTGGATGAGGAGGTTGATGAAAAGTTGGGTTAGCTTCAAGAATGCCTTGCTGATTTGGGTTGTGACATCTACCTCCTCTACCTCCATAACGACCACGTCCTTGAACATATCCACCTCTTTGCCCTGATGATCTGTTCACCAAGGCTTGAGGATAACTTTCAACAACTAATGAAGAAACAAACCGAGCTTTATATGTGAGACGAGAGGATCGAAGCTCAGAGAAGGATGGAAATGGTGGTTTGGTCATCAGGGAGGTCTCAAACGAAATAAACTCCAGTTCAAGACCTTTGAGGGTATAGAGGATCATATATTGATCACTTACTGGACTACCAAATGCTGCAAGGTGGTTACATATAGTTTTGAACTTGTTTAGATATTCAGTCACTGATTGAGAGCCCTTTTGTAAATTAATCAATTCCATTTTAAGTTGGAGAACATTGGCAAATGTTTCCCTTTGATATGTTTTGTAAAGCGTCTCCCATACTTCTTGAGCTGTCTTCAGGTGCGTCACTTAAGTGAGCAAGCCATCAGCGAGAGTAGAAAGTAACTAACTCAATAGTATTTTATCCTTCATTAGCCATTCCTGAAATTTGGTGTCCTTTGATGGTTCTGAATTGGTGCCTTGATTTTCTTTTAGCTCCTCAGAAATAAGTTCATTTTGTGGTCGACTAGATACATCAAGATGACTTTCAAGATTCAGGCATTCAATATAATTGAAAACTTGGGCCTTCCATTTGAAATAGTTGTCTCTACTGAGTTTAATAGAGATAAAAGATGAGAACCTTAGGGAGGCTACAGTTGAGAAAAGAGCTACTTCACTTGAAGTTTTGAAAATAAAGTACTCACCAAAAGGGGAACAATTATAAGAAATAAAAAGAGTTTGATTCACCTTCTTGACAAAAATTCGATGCAACTAGCTCAGCTACTTCATCGATGACCGGATCGAGATCGGGATCGACAACACAGCTGTTTTAGCATCAAGGCCTAAAATGGCTTGGCTTTTGAGAATGAGAAGCTTGAATAACTCAGCTTATCATAGCTAGATGTCTGACTCATGCTAGCTTTGCCTGCTGTGGTGGTATAGTAGCCCTCGAGAAGGCGTGCGTGGACCTGGTCCTTCCTCTCGTAATTCACTTCTGACCCCATGTTTGATAGCTCTCATAATTGTTCCCCTTTTGGTACCATTGTTACCGAAGCTTTTAAGGAAGACAAAACTTATTTAGGTAAATTAAGTACCAAACTTTTGATTTGATTTACATAAACTGGTTCGGCACAGACTTTATCGAACTTTCACTTTTGAGAGAGAAGATGATAAGATGTAAAACTCGATGACAAGAGGTAAAAGAACAAACTTTGTCAATAAGAGGTAAAGTGATTCCAAGAGGTAATTACAAGATGACAATGATCACCTTTTTAAGAGGAGAGAGAGATTGTCTTCCGATCATCAAGCATTTGGTGGGTTTCTCATAAGTGCCTCTGCATTTCTTTTCTTGCTAATTCCCAAGAGGGTTTCGTAGGATCTCTACTCATGTAGAGACGGTGGAAACGAATATGATATCGTTCAAATATGCTCAACTGCAAGCAACCACATGTGGGTTCAAGGAGCTTCTTGGGCATGGGTTATTTGTGAGTGTTTACAAGGGAGCCATTGAATCAGGGCATCATATCGAAATTGCAGTAAAGAAGCTGAATAAGATTGTGGAGAGAGAGAATATTTGGAAGAAGAAATCTTTAAAGGAAATTATTTGAAAGAAGAAAGAAGAGACATATGAAGATTAAAGAGAGATCTTTTAGCCTGTACCAATAGCTTTGGATCTTCGAAAATTAGAATGGATGGTGCGTGTGACAGCTCAAACAATGGAAGGATCGACAAAAAAAAAAAGCCAATAGCAAGAGAAACTAGCAAAAAACCCAATAGCCAGAGAAATCAGCAACCCCTTTCAAGAGCGACGAACAAGAATAACAACCAGAATCTAGCAACTAGTAATAAACAACCAAAGAGAGAGAAAGCGTGATATTTAGATGGGGCACTTACAGGTTATGCCTCTATGAAGAGAGATATGAGATTGGTAGAGCTCTAATACCATGTAAAATTACCAAAACCCTAGAGAGAGAAAGATAAAACCTCCATGATTCATTCCACACGGTGATTAGTTACCTATTAGTATATATATGTACAGATGCCATACAATATAGAGAACCAATGTTGGGTCATAAAAATTCATTAGTGCTAAGAGCATGGAATCGCTACTTCATAAAAATCACTTGTGGATGCAAACACAATTATTTACCTTGAATGCAGAGGGTTAGCCCCCAACTCTACAACACATCTTGGCGTAATTTACAGATGTGTTTGAGGAGTAGGTGGAGTTACCTCTGGCTTGCTCGCAAGATCATTGGATCCCTTTGGTCCTTGGTATAGTAGATGTTAGAGGCTGGAATTATTCCCCCAAGTGTGAACTCCTACTCGTCTTTGGTTTTGTTGGCGAGAAAAAATATGGAAGCTAGCATGTGTGTGTGGATTACAGGGCTTTAAACAAGATAATAAATGAGGTACTCGATAAGCTTCATGGGGCTAAATTTTTTTCCAAGCTCGACCTTCGTTCAAGATATCGTCAAATTCATGTGCATGAGCAGGATGTGCAAAAAACAACTTTTCGAACCGATGAGGTACACTATGAATTCTTGGTAATGCCATTCATCCTCATTAATGCACCCTCTACAATCCAGAGCCTAATGATTGAGTATTTCTGTAAATTTATTTTAGTTTTCTCTAATGATATTCTTATCTATAACAAATCTTGGAAAGATCATGAAGAAAATGTGTTGCTTATGCTTGAGCAATTGCGAAAAAAATCAGATTTATGTCAAATGTTTCAAGTAATTGTTTGGATAAGGTGAAGTGCAGTACTTGGGGCATATTATTTCACATAGTGGTGTTAGAGTTTATCTTAAAAAAATACGAAGTATGGTTTAGTGGCCCAAGCCTCAATCCTCTAATGCGCTATTTTCGGACTCACTGATTACTATCGGAAGTTGTAAAGGATTATGGGAAGATCAGCATTTCTCCTCAAGAAGGATGCTTGTAGTTGGAATCCTAAATCAGACCAAACATTTGAAACTCTCAAAATAGCTATGACTACTGCTCCGGTTCGCACATTACCGGATTTCAGTCAGACTTTCATAAAGAGAGCGATGCTTTAGGAGTTGGAATATGTAGTATTGTCCCATAACATTTACCTGCAAAAGTTCAGCTTACCACTCTCCTTCCATAGTCCGCCGACTAAGCCATGTAAGGTTTACCAAAAACCACAATGAAAGCTTTGAAAGAACTTGAAAAACAGAAGAAAGATTTTGAAATATTTATGAGAAAGGGAAATTGCACTAAGCAAATAAAAAAAAAAGAGGGAAAATGACCTCTAACCCCCTCCCTAAAATTTCCATTCCTATTAACCCTTTGGGTTAACCTAAATCCCTTGCACCCTCTCACATTTTAAACTTTGTGACCATTAGCCCCTTAATTATATTTTTCTTTGTTCTTTTTACAAATTTGATCTCTTTGTTTTACAAAATGCCAAACCCATACATTAGTCATCCATATTTTTTTTGTGACTTGATATATAAATTTTATTGATGATAATAATTTATAATTATTACAATTAATTAATAATTATAATAATAACAATAATAACGACAATAATATATTAATTGTTAAATATTTCATCTCTTACAAGTATTTTGATGAACTTTTTTAATAAATAATAATAACCATTAATAATAATAGCAAATATATTTATTAATCATTTTTCAAGTTCAAACGATATTGATATAATTGTAAAATAGGTGATAATGTTAAAGAAAAATTCATTATTATTTTTTTTCATGTCTAAATTAATAGAGTGGGATCCACAAAGGAAAGATTGGTTTTAGGCAACGAAAGAGAAAGGGAAGGGAAAATTTTGTAAAATAAAAAGATTAAATTTATCAAGAAACAAAAAAAACACAATTAGGGGGCTAACAGTCCCAAAATTTTAAATTTGGGGGGGTACAAGGGATTTTGGGAACTCAAGGGGCTAATAGGGATGAAAGTTTTGGGAAAAGAGGTAAATGTCATTTTTCCTAAAAAGAAATGGAAGAAAAATGGGGAGAGAAGTGGGTCTCCTTGGTAAGTCAGGCACACAAGTTTGGCACCTACAGTTGGAACATAAGTCGGACAAATCAGTGCTAGTTCCATCATCTTTGCAGATTAATTGAGGTAAATATGCTGAGTATGAAATTCGAAAGAGGTTAAAGAAGCTTTGAAAGCGGGATGGACGATGGTGGTCTAGAGTATACTTAATGACAGTCCATAGCCCAAATTGTGGCGCGTGATGGTTGTTTTTGGCTTTGAAGAGGTGGATGAGGGTTCCTTAAGAGTTGCTGGAAAGTTTCATGATATTAGGGGTCTAGGCTATGGTTCGGAGTCCTAAGGTCCCTAGGATTTGAAGGGTAAAATAGTAAAAGGGGAAGAAATTAGGGTTTTGGCTCAAAATCAAGGGTTCTCCACTTTAGAACGGTCAGGAAAAGGCTGTTTACGGGCATAGAGGTTTGTAACTGCCCTCCCTTGAAGTGGTGGCGCAATCAGAGCTCTCGATTTTTCAATTTTCAAGCATTGTAAAAACCAAGTTGGGTATTTTGATAGTTTGGCGCCATCTTAAGCAACCTTGAGTGCAAAAGACATAAGTGTTTCAAAATTGAACCGGAATGGTTAACTGGACATAGGCTTGGAAGCGGTTTAATCGGCCTAATCGGTAAACCGGCCGATTCAACCGCTCTAATTGGAGGCAAACCCTGGGTAATAAAAAAAGTATTTAAAAAATAAAAAGAATACAAAAAAAATCTACTAAAATATGAAAAGCATATGAATAATGATTAAAACAAAACACACTCAAATGAAGTTGAAAATTAATGAAAAAATGGATTTTAACCAATGGATTTGTGGCTAGAAGTATTTTTTAAATTTTATGAAAAATATGAGAAAATATAAAAGCGAGTATTAGTGACCAAAATAACTTTTAATATTTACTATAATGTAAATAATATTAAAAAATACATTACAAACTAAATTTCTTATTTTTGAGAAATTATATATATATTTTAAATTTTTTTAAATACTGATCGATCACAAAAACCTCCCAAAATTGAAATCGGCCATCTAACTAGGCGGTTAGCAGTTAGATCACCCGATTTTTCCAACAGCGTCTTATATATCTCATGTTTGCTCCAGGTTTGTAAGAATAAGAATTTCCATTAGTATTTATCTCATTTTTACTTGGGCCTGGGTAAATAAATTAAAAAAACGAAGTAATTTTGAAGTTCACAATATGGAGAAAGTGGGCAGGATACCTAGAAAGTTAAGTCAAAAGGTGCATCTATAATTATCCCGATAATTTATGGGGCCATGTTGACACGACAAAGGACAATGAAAACCACCTTTTACTTTTGCTCGTGATAGAAAAATGGAAAAAGCCTAGACTTTGGTTTTTCTTCAAAGAAGGTAAAATTCCAAAAAAAATTGAGCTTTATTACCAAAGAGTCCCCACTTTGGCCCTACTTTACATTTTGAGTCCATATTGGGAATCTCTTGGGAGTTGGGACCTTTCTATGTACCCTTCGATGCAATCGGGCAACAGCAAAATTTAGTGGAAATAAACTAAAGAGTGATTTAGGTATGGACTTTAATTTTATTATTTTTTAAATGCAAAATGTTCAGGAAAAAATTATAAAAAAGCCTACCAACCCATGTTTTTTTTATTTTTTTTCAGATTTACCCATTGATCCCAGGATCTTTGGACCGAATTTTATTTTTTTTGTTTTTCATTAGTTTTAATTTTAATTTTAGTTTCCCCACTAACGAAAAACTAAAAATAAAAAATAAAATTTAGTCTCAAGGATGAAATCCTAGAACAGAAAGACAATTTGGAAAAAATAAAAGAAACTTCTTTATGATTTTGAGAAAGGTTTCTATACTTCCCCTACAACATAAAAGGTCTATGTTTCCCCTATCATCCAGCTGTCCAATTTTGATCAAGAGAGCCACTTACCGTTTGATCTTAGATCCGACGTCTCAAAGTAATTTATTTTTAGTTTTTTTATACAAATTGTATGAATATGAATTTGGTACGAACCATCTTCTCATTGGGGAGCACCTATAAAAAATATTAAAAAGTAATTTTCGTTAAAATATAATGATCAAAATACCCATTGAAACTTTCAAAGGTATTTTGGTCATTTTATTTTATTAGAAATATTTTTTTAATATTTTTGCTAGTGCGAGTTTAATAGAGGATTAGACGTCCAAAATTTGGTGCCAAAATAGTTTATAAAAAAAGTTAAAAAAAAATAGTGTAAAGACGTGACATTGTGATTGAGACAATCTTAACCCTCCATTCAGAAAGAACGGTTGGATAAGGGGAAGTATATAAGTTTTATGCTGTAGAAAAAACATAGAAAAACTAGCCCTATAGTTTTCATCTATAAACGATGTATTTCGTATTTTATAAAAAAATTTAAGATCCATACATAAATCACTCACTTGATATTATCCGGACACCACACCAATCCACTCAATGAAGTCAAATAATTTACTTACTCCATGAGCTTTTTTCATGCAACATCATTAGAGATGGACGTAAATGGGTGGTTTTTAAAAAAAATTTAAGAGGAATATTTTCTTCATAAAATTATCATTTTCTATTATTTCTTTTAGTTACATATTATTAACAATTGAGTCCAATATACATCTCAAAAATATATTTTAAGAGATGACTAATTTTTACATGTGACTCCTTGGACTCGTAGAAATCATGTCCATCTTTTAATAGTAAAGTGTTTAGAGTGTAGAGGGGAAGACCTTTTTTTAGCTTTTTAACGCTGGGGGCATCAGTAGCAACTTTAGAATAAAGATATTTCAGGAATTTTGAATGAAAGATAGAGGTCTTTTTGGTCATTATAGGAACAAGGGCTTTATGGTCATTTACATACAATGAACTTGCAGACCCATGTTTTCCTGGTGCTCTTGCTCCACTGTGGTGGAGTGAGTGACAGGAGAGAGAGAGAGAGGGTGATGCTCCTTGACCATTTTCTCTGTAGCATATTCACTATAATCCATATCTCAAGATATTAGAATGTGCATTCAGAAATTCATGTTCTTTGATATGAAATATGCACTGTTCTTTTCACTTCTTCTGGTCTCTCTCAGTGTTTCTGAAGCTTATGCTGCTCCAGTAGGTAAGGAATTCATGTGTTTGTAATTTTTTTCTCCTTTTTTTTTTTTTGTGTGTGTGTGTGTGCGCTGATTTGTGGAATTGGGTTGTTATGATTTTGTTTAGTTGTTTATTGGTTTGTCTTTCCGTTTTTTTCCTTTGAGATCCTCCAGCTCATGAAAGTGCTTGGTGATTTTAACAGAGTACATAGTTAGGCCCCTGTATTCTCTGTTCAGATGGATGAGGGCCTCTCCCAAAGCTTCCCAAAATGGTCAGTTTTGGTCTCATTTATTATCCTATTTTTCAGCTGACACTCATATATATATATATATATATATATATGTTTTCATGCTAGTTGTTGTTGTTGCTTTTTGTTCCCTATTTTTAAAAATAAAAATGTCAGTCTTCTGAATGGTCTTGATAGTTTCATAGTTTTTTTCTCTTTCCTAATAATGTCTATGTGGCATTGAACCACATAAAGGAGGGCATTGATTCAGGTTTCTCTAAAATCTCCATGTTTCCGTCAATGTGTAATGTATCGGAGCTTATTGGCGAGTATTGATTCAGCAGTTCTATCCAAAAACTCAATTTCTTTCCTTATTCTTTTTTTTTTATTGGTAATCAACATATAAAGAGTCAATTACTAAATATGAGAGTTTTGATCCTCTTTTTATTTTTGAATTTTTCTTTATCCATTGATTTGGCCATCATGGGGTGGGTACACTGGGAACTATTATATTAACATGCTTAATTATTATTATTTTTTATAATTGAAGGTTTTTTCTTGCAGGGTTTTGGGGATTTCTATCATCACTTAGCTATGCATTAATAATTCTACCATTCACTGATAGGATTTTACAGTGCCTTCTTTCAATTCATTTTGTTTAAGTTCCCATTTTATCTCCTTTTGTCTTTTAAGTGTGTGTATATGTTATAATATCAAATTTAGATGGCGCTATTAATTTTGATGTACATGAAATTCTATAAATTGCAGATGGGAACTTTCTTCAGTTTGAAAATGGGTATGTGGTGGAGACTGTTGTTGAAGGGAACAAGCTCGGCATTGTCCCTTATGTTATCCGCATATCGCCAGAGGGGGAGCTCATTGCCTCTGACACCATTAACAGCAATATTGTCCGAATGACTCCACCACTCTCCCCATGTATGTGACCTTCCTTAAAAATTAACTGCAATTCTGGTCTTGTTTTTTATTATCTTCATTATGATGGTTGTTCTGTTACTAACGCTTAATATTGGTATCGTTTCCTTTGCACTGTAGACATCTTTATTGGGGTCCTCTTGATCCAACTTTATTCACTGAAGAAAATAGAGAACTAATTGCATGGGAGCTTAAGTGTTTATGTTGTACATTGTGGCCATGATGGTGTTTGTAAAATATTGATTCTTCGTTATGAGTTTGATTGTAGATAGCAGGGCGAGGTTAGTCGCTGGGTCATTTCAAGGTCACTTGGGGCATGTGGATGGGAAACCAAGTGATGCCCGTTTCAATCATCCAAAGGGGGTTGCTGTGGATGATAGGGGAAATGTATACGTTGCAGACACCTTGAACATGGCTATAAGAAAGATTGGTGAAGCAGGTGCAACAATCAAACTCATTCAAGTTCTCAACGAAACAAGGAAGAGAATATGTGTGTGTGTGTGTGTGTGTATATATGAGAGAGCAAGAGACAAGCAAAGCTGTCTTTTCTCTCGTTCTCATTAATTAAACTCTCTCTCTCTCTCTCTCTCTCTCTCTCTCTCTCTCCAAATGATCAGATTCATTTGTTTTTCAGGTGTAACAACCATAGCTGGAGGTAAATCTAATGCTGCCGGTTACAGTGACGGGCCTAGTGAAGATGCAAAATTTTCTAGTGACTTTGATGTTGTATATGTTGGAAGCACTTGTTCACTGTTAGTCATTGACCGAGGCAATGCTGCTCTCCGTGAAATAGCACTTCGTCCTGAGGATTGTTCTAGCCAATATTCCTCAGTCTCTTCTTCAGGTGAGGATCGCTACCATGTTTTGACTTAAGAGATTGGCTGCTGACCATCACTGCTTCATAGAATCCACTTTCAACCTTTTCCTCAAAAAACAACAATAATGCAACTTAATTCTTTAACTGTCACTTGAGCCATAGGGTCCTGAGTTCTCCCTGTAATTAACAACCGCAATTGCTTAATCTCTCCACATTTTGATTTTTAAAGAGCACTTGTAATTCTCTACGTATTTTTATTGCAATGTAGCACAATTAGTATAGAGCATAAGGAGATATCTGGCAATGGGTAAAGGTGTTCTAAAATCTAAAACAAATAGCATTCAGAATAAATACTCTGCCATCATCCTATCTGAATATTTTCTTTTCCTGGGGTTAAGATATCAATTTTTTAATCAACTGTCAAATCTGTTGAGACAATAGATTAGATGACTTTGAAGACATCAAATACCTTGAATGTGTGTTTTATGGTGTATAAACATCATATTATCCCATTCCAAGTAGTTGCAAAGGTCCTCCTGAAATTAAATTTTAACAGAGACCAATTCCTTCTATTATTACTGAAATAAAGATTACAATTGTTAGACATTCTACGTTTGGCCTGTGCTTCTAGTTAAGTTTAGAGGAGTGAAGGGTTATCAACTGATGCTCATTGGAGTACTTGAAATTGTAGTAATCCTAGACTATTTGTCTGTTGAAATATTTGACTACGCAATGTCCCAAATGTCTTCGATCTTCATGGCCATGAGCTGCTCTGGCTTTTTTTGGGGTTCTGATTTGAATAAACAAAGGCATAGGTGAACGCTTTCCTGCGGCCTATTGAGAAACGATAAGTTGCCTCTGTCTGGCTGATCTGATCCAGGTCATGTCCTTAAAATCTCAAAGAACTGCATATTGAAAGCCTTAATCTTAGAACCCCAGTTGAATCGTTAAGTGCCTCACCAATATCTATGCCCTTGAATTTGTGATATGTGTGATTGGGACCTTTTGCATTCAACTTCATATTAAAAAAGAAATGAAATATCATCACTTTAGTATCTTCTAATGTCTATCTTCATCCTTCCGCCCTCATCCTTGCTGTCATAATCATCATTTGTCATATTCGGAATTCTTCCCAAAGGTAGGAAATAGGTTTTTCTAGTTGAAAGGTTGCCAGTGCTCTGATCCCAGCTCCCATCGCATGTCTATTTGTGAAGTTGACTTTACATGTCAGCAACCTTATTTAATAAGGGCAAATTTATCAAAATACACCTAAGATATTAATTATTTAACGTTCTATCCGTAATGTTTATTTTAATTTCAAAATGCCATCAAAATACACATGATTTTGAGTTTTGGAATTGTAGAAATAGGGTAAATGTTTAATAGTTGAAAAGTGAGGTGTATTTTGGTAAATTTCCCTTTAATAAATGAGCATTCATGACTTGTTTTAACTAATTTGACTCGCTACAGTGTTTCACCTATTTCTTTTCATTGTCCTGGATTTTTCCATCTTCTACTGCTCTTGGTCCTACAGCTCTTCTTAATCTACGCCCTTTCTAAGTTGCATCTTCTCTGGTTGTTGTGAACTCTTTCCTTAGTGTATTTGTTTTGGACCTTCTCCCTCATGCATTTCCTTCTGCTTCCTGTTATTCCCATTTGGGTCAACTTCCTAACCAAAGCTGCTTCCCTAGCTTGTTGGTATCATGCAATAAAGGAAGATCATGGGGACCATCTAATGAAGGAAGGTCATTGGATTGACTAACTTAAGGCAAGCTGATGAATTGATGGCCCACTAGCACATGAAAGTATGGCCTAGGAATAATTGCTATCATATGTATGGCTTGAGCTATGGGAAGATCTCTACTCTTGTGGTCAAGATGACTACTATATGGTATCTACGCTCTCTACATTTGTACACATGAGACCTTATGTATTAGTTTAATGCAAAGAACGCTTTTCTTCACAAAGATGTGCATGATATATATGTATAGAATTAGAATCCTTTGTGATATTGTTCTAGTGTACTTGAATCTATCAGATGTTTATTGTGACTGCAAGAAACATACTGTATTATCTCCACAGGATTGAGATGAAGTATGAGTTTGAAAGTAGAGGGATCCAAGGTGTGGAGAGGTTCACCAGACACCGTGATCTAGACCCTCTATCTACGAACTGCCCCTATATCTATAAACCATGGTGTTAGGGTTAGCTTGGTTCTCTTGAAGAGGAAGATGGATGCCAAGGCACTTTTCATTGAGCACTCGTTAGGGAAGGAGAATATATCTACCCTCCCCCCACACGAGCTTAAAGTAACCCTGATCTAGTTCATGCCGGATAAACTTCCCCATCTTTCAATACCTCTTATGTCGTCTCTTCGAGGGTGGAAGACTCCTATGAGAGAACGGTGGCTGCTAGATAGTCTATCAAGGATAATGCCCCTGCCCCCCCTCCCCAACAACCTTGCTCGGAGGAGCATACTTGGTCCTCTCTTGAAGAGGGAGTTGTTGGATGCCAAGGCACTTTTCATTGAGCACTTGCTAGGGGAGAATAACATATCTACCCTGCCCCCATGCAAGTTTACGATAACCCTGATCTAGTTCATGCCAGATAAGCTTTCCCCATCGTTTAGTACCTCTTGGTCATCTCTTCGAGGGTGAAAGACTCCTATGAGAGAATGTTGGAGACTAGATAGTCTATCAAGGATAACACCCCCCCCCCCCCTAAACCTTTACCCGAAGGAGCATACTGTTGAGGTGATATTAGTCCTCCCTTGATCCAACTGGAGTAAAGCTGGTGGGGAAGGGGGAGGTGAGCACTTACTAGGGGTTGAGTAATGTTCACAGTGATTTAGACTATGGTGGCCATGGCATGGGTCCCAGTGGAAAGAAATGGGGCTAGAGGATGTGGTGGCCCCGTCTCCCTAAACCCGGTTGCGGGATGCTGGTAGGAGTTCATGACTAGGACAAGTTTGGGGGGCTAAGTTGGACGAGGGGCACTAGATGAAAGGGATCATGGATCATCATCCTTAGACCCTTTTCCCAATTAATTAGAGTCGGCTGCATGAAACCTGGTCCAGCATTGTTCCTCTATTAAGGGCCACATCCTCAGTGAGGCTATAAGTCCTCATATATTTTCTCGCTACTTCCAACTGTGTCCTTTTGGGCCTACTCCTTGCTCTTTTTAAGCCTTCCACTTGAACTAACTCGCACCTCCTAATAGATGTTGTACTGGGTCTGCACCATACATGGCCAACCCACCTAAGTCTACTTTCTTTCATCTTATCGCTTATTAGTGCCATGCCTAAATTCTCTTGAATGCATTCATTTTGAATTCTATCCGTTCTTGTCTTTCCACTCATTCATCTCAACATCCTCATCTCAGCTACACTCATTCTATGTGTATGTTGTTTGGAAGGGATCATGGATGCGATTGCTAATTCCTCTTCATTTGTGGTCAGGAGACCTACTTATTGAGTCTTTCTGGCATGGATATCTTGTGTAATGTGCTCTCTCTCTCTCTCTCTCTCTCTCTCTCTCTCTCTCGCATGTACACTTTCGAGTGTGTTTGTGTATGAGGCCTCAATAGCCAGGCCAAGTGGGAGATGTTGGATTCATGTAGCCTGTCAGAGCCTCGATCTCCATAGGAGCATGGGACTCGAGAGGGACCCAGTTTTGGGTGACTTACTGGGCCTAAGCAATCTGGGACCTGGGAGTCTTAAAACTTTGAGTCATAGAAAAACCTATGCCCATGGGCATCTGGCTTAAGGCCCAAGCAGGTGCCAGTGAGGATTTTTTGTCATCCTTTGCTCAAGGTCAGAAATATCGTTGTGGTTTGGCTGGAGGACTGAGTGGAACCTCCATGTGGGGAGGCTAGCCTATGAAGCGGAGGCTTAAAGTATTGACACTTGCCTCCCCACGGCATGTACATATGATAGCTGCAATTTTGGAAAGCCTCCTTCTCGGGGGGGAGTTCCTAGGAAAGCCATGCACATGTGCATGAGAGAGGAGCCCATTTGGTTAGCTTTGATGGCCCAAGCATGAACCTCTATGTATGACTCTGGGTCATGGGTTCATTGGGTCTATTTAAGAAAGTGGATGTGTGTTTTAGGATAAATCGAGCAGATGCCCTTGTATTGTGAGTTTCGAAGGCCGTAGGCTCCTAATTTCTCTCAAAGATTTTTCTGGACCTCTAAACCTTTTGAAAATGTCAAACAAAGACAAAATAGCCTAGGGAAAATTGTTTATGAAATTGCCAAACAAAGACAAAATGACATATATATGGCCTAAAAGGCCAATGGGTCACATGTGTGTTTGACATCACCCCCACATGGACCCCACGTGCGCCCACATGCTGAACATAAACACAATGTCAAAGCAGGGCCACCCTTCCCCCTTGTTTGTTTTATCACTTATTTTAGATACGTATGTTCCATTTTAAAGTGGGAGTGGAATCATTTCACACGTGGAAAAAGATAACTTTTTCTAGAAGGCGTATTGTTTGAAACTAAATGAAAGACCTAAGACCATTCCAAAATGGGCCTCCAAAGGAGACACATCACGTGGAGATTGATCCACATGTATTACAAAAGTCTACTTCCCATATGTCATATGTATGAGGCCATATGAATTGGCTAAAGTAATATAGAGAAATGATATCATTCAAATTTTGAATCTTCACATCATCATTGTCAAAGCTTTTTTCTAACTAATTGGGGTCAGCTACACGAATCCTGGTTCGTCATTCTTCTCCATTAAGGGCTATACCCTCAATGAGGCCATAAGTCCTCATATCTTTTCTCGCTACTTCCAACCATGTCTTTTTGGGCCCACCTTTTGCTCTTTTTGAGCCTTCCACCTGAACTAACACGTATCTTCTAATGGGTGTTGTACTTGGTCTACGCCACACATGGCCAACGCACTTAAGTCTACTTCCTCCCATCTTATCGCCTATTGGGGGCCACACCTAAAATTCGCCTGAATGTATTCATT
>NW_006496517.1:795960-811068 GCF_000471905.2 Amborella trichopoda | reverse complement strand
CTACACTCATTCTATGGAAATTTTGAATCTTCATATAAAAACCAAAAAGGGGAATACTATACGAGGTGCACACCCCATTCTCTCTCTCTCCTATTTTGATTAGTTATCAATGGGGTAACCTTGGTTATTGATTTAATTTAGATTAACGTAGATTTAAATGAGACTAGGTACATTGAACAAAAATTTAGGGCTTAGATTGGCTAGGGGATGAATGTGTTTTATCCTTTGATATATGATAGCTAGATAAGGATGGTTGGCTTGGATTGGAGCCTCTTTCACCCCTAGATCTCTTGGATCAAGGGCTTAAAATGCACCCCACCCCCATAACAGAATCTTCTACGCATTGACACCCTAATTTTCTTCTAGAAATATGGATGCTCACCCTCTCATTTTCTTATCCGTCTCTTAGTACTGTTTTTCTGCCAAAATTTCAAGTGAAATTTATGTAGTAGCCAATCTCCATGCAACATAACCATATGCTCCACACTTGTGCCCCTCCATTTTAGATCATCAAGCTATGAATATGCTGCTGTGATCTCGTTCCAAAATACATTTACTACAAGGTAATAGCCTTTTGTTGGCCTTCATTTGGTGTCTTCCCTAATCCCTCACTTTGGATCTGTGCATCCGATATGGGGTGTATGAAGTTCTGAGGAGGTATTCCCGGGCATCCTTGAGGTAATTGGCTTTCCCATGCTCTATGATCTTTGGGTTGGTTTTTATAGTTAGTTGTAATTGCAAGAGATAGTTTTGGTTGAACTTGTTATGTAATTTGAAAGTATTTGATGTAATGGTTTTATGAATATGTTTGCTGAATTTTGTCCAAGTATAAATTTTCTTGTAATCAAGCTATCTCTTGGTGCGTTTTTGGATGGAAAATGAGTTGGGGCCATGATGAGGTGTTTTTTATCTTAATTTCACGTCTTGAAATTGAAAATTAATTGGGTGTATCATGCTCCAATAATAATAATTGGGTGTATCAATTCCTTTCTGCTGCAATTTTATTTGATAAACATATGTAATACATGCACCTTTGTGCCTCAGTTTTGAGTGTTGTGTACATTGAGACCGGGCCTTACACCTAACATTCTGGAGCTCTCCAAAGGCTTGATTGGGATATCGAAGTTGATCGGAGGAAGTAATGTCGCCGATTAGTGACTAGGTCGAACACCAAGAGTTGTCTGAGATCTTTAACTTTTTTCGCCACATAATGGCGGAAATTATGATTTGGTCTTTAGTGGCTAGGATGGGGGACTCCTTCCTTCAAAAACCAATTGTTCATTTGCTTCCAGAAGGAGAGGATTGGGCATGTTGCTGGAAAGGAAACCTGGTTGACGAAATGAGTGCAGCAGGGTGGACAATATGCTAGTGGTGACCGAGCCATGAAGGGGATGGTAAATCATATGTTTCTATAGCCACTTTACACATGATACACCAATTGTTAACTGGAAGCCTCACTTCTGCAGTTGATCGATGGTGAGGGCTTTGTTGGTTAGGGAAATCCAATTTAAGGCTTCGGTTTTTGGGGGACTGGAAACTTCCAGCCTTTGCTTGAAATGGATGGGTTGGTTTGGCTTGGGAAGAATGCCTTGTAAAGGGATGAGAATGTGAAGTTATCTGGATTGTCTGGGGCCTACATCAGTCTATCAGGTCCTTCCCGTGGTGGAAAGAAGGCTTGGAGTTGGTCAAGCATAGCCACTAAGTCTTATATCTCGTCATCTGTCAAAGGCCTTCAAAGGAAGGACTCCGAACAGAAGCAATGGCCTCATACGACTGTGAAATCATGGCATTGGAGTTAGTTGTGATCCATGAGAGTTGTGGCCAATGATTTCCCGATGTGGAGTTTCCTAACCATAGGTCCTTCCAAAGCCAGATCCTATCAATGCACTGGTCCTGGATCTAATCCTCGCCATGATTTCGAGTGGCTTTCATGGATGTCTGGTACTGAATGTAACCCTCGCCATGAACTCAGAGTGGTTTTCCCAGATACTTCCTCATGCCCTGAAGCACAGGCGTTGTGCTGTACATTGGGGAACTGCCAGTGTCGTCTCCAAACCATATTTATGTCAAATCAGCATCCTCCATAGATTGGTATGTTGGGTCGCAAAATGCCACCTCCATTTGCAGAAGAGTGTTTTGTTGCAGTCTTGTAGCTTTTTGCTCCCCAACCCACCAACTTTTTTAGGTGTGCACACCTTATCCCCGTTCCGGCCTTCAGTTGACTGGTCTTATCCCAAGGTGCTGACCCTAGAACATGTCAAGACGTGAGGCATCCAATAGTTCCACCATCTGCAAGGGCCTTGAAGAACCCACTATCCAGCTATTCGCACACTACAACTTTGCATCACAAATACGGTCTTTCAATGTTGACCTCTTTGGATGGTATTGGGTCACACCTGCTTTGGCCTCCCAGCTCTTCCTTTCTTTCCCCTTTTCCAGCCACAGGCCATCTGCCATGGTGCATCAGCTGCTTTGTCGCCAACGTTTGTTTCGTGTGAAAATAGTTTCTAGGAAATGATTTCACATGAAAGAATTTCTTGGTTAGGTGTAGGAATATTTTGACAACAATTGGTCCCTGTGCATCTTTTCACATCAATTGGCAGCTAATTGGTATGAAAATATTCCCCCACCGAACCACAATAGGGAATTTTTTCACATGACAATATTTTCCAAAAAATATTTTCATGCGAAACAAACGTTCCTCAAAGGCCTGTGTCAGACACAACCCTGCATATCCAGACACCAAACCTAACTATGCCTTGGTGCCAAGCATTTTTATTAGAAAATGCACTAGCCAATTGTGTAAGCCCACAAAGTGGCATATGTACACTTCTACCACAACAATACCAAAGTCAATTCACCAGAACACACATACACGCTCACACACACCAAAAAAGAAAAGAAAAAAAAGGGGGGAGAGGGAATGAGAGAGAGAGATCAAAGGCCTTTGACATTTCAGCCGCAGTTGGTCCTCTATCCTCATTATTGAAGGTGACTCTTATCAATGTAATTCGTTGGGGAGCTGCTTCTGCCACCTATCCCTGGTACCTAGCGCATATCTTCGAAGAAATTGCCCACCTCTGCTCGTTCCTCGTAGTAACTTGGATCATGTTTGGAGCTACTATTCACATGCTGACTCACTTGCCAAAGAAAGTGCTAATACTCAACTGAATAATTTTTTGCAGCCTCAGTCACTACTTTTGGCTGGTGAAGCGCAGCGCCATCTTCTCTTTTCGTCTTTTCCTCATTTTGTACAGGGCTCCCTACTGGTGAGCCTAATTTTTTATACAAGCCCCATTCTTTGGGGTCATATTTTATGATTACAATGTTAACTTCATCAAAAGAAAAAGGAAGAGAGAAAAAGAGAGAGATCAATCCTAGTTAGGGCAGTTAATTCAAACACTTAGGAGGCATTCTTTCTTTCTTTGTTTTTTTTTTTCGGGGGGTGGGGGTGAACAGCATGTGGGAGCTCAAATTTAAGAAGCATGGGAACATCTTTCCCGCCTTAATGTTGCTATCTATATCTTGCTGGGATTGTAATGTCTGAATTTTCGAATTAAACATAAAAAGGAGGGATATGCTAGGTTTTAATGTAGCATTGAGGCTTGGAAACCATAAACAAATCTAGTACAACAATTGGAAAGAAAAAAAATGAGGCCACTCTTAAGGTAGATCCATCTTGTTGATCAACATATGTACTCTGCTCTGCAGCTACAACCCTTTCAAAGCCAACATATGGTTCCACACTCCGGCTGGAAACATAATCCTTTTCTGGTCTGACCTTTGAATAGGCCATTCCCTGTTGAGGGACCGCTTGACAACCTGTTCCTTTTAGCTAGAGACCCCCCAGCAACTGTGGCCGACCAGTTTGAAACTTTGGGCATCACGAGTGTATAGAATCCAAACTTCAGGAAGCCACTGGCAGACCACGAAATGGTAGATATCCCAACTCTATCCTTTCTTCTTCAGTAAGTCTTCTTCCCACTTGAAGGCACTGATAAGATCATTTAGTAACCTGCTCCCTCGGGTATTCTCGATATCCTGCTTTTACTGCGCACTCCTACTGCCGCCATCCTTGCCTGCGCAACCCCTGTCTATCGCCACCAAAGCTTGGTTCTCCCTTGTCCCTCCCAAAGCCCAAGTGTTCAGTTGGATAGCAGTATCCGAGAGAGCCCTTACAGTTTGTCAACTTCATAAAGGGGATTGCAAATTCCAAATAGATGCACAATGTGCATAATGGAGGAAGAAACCAATTCGAATCTCTTTATCCCCTGCTTCACTGCAAGAACCCTTTGGGGCGATCTCCTACAACTCTTCAACTGGTCGTGGATGACTCCGCCCTTGATCCTCCGCTTCTTTCGCTCCTTCCTCTCCCCACCATGGTCGAAGTTGGGGATCCTCCTGTGGAGAGCTTCCATGGCATCCATGCTAAGGGTCATTTGGACCAAGAGGAATAGTAGGATCTTTTGCGGAGTGAAAAGCCACCATTGAGGACTTGAAAGACAGGGTCAAAACCTGGTCATCTTTTGGGCAAAAAGCAGCAAACCTTCAAGCACTTCTTTTACTTAGACTTTCATCAAAACTGGCTGGTAATGCTGAACCTATGGGCCATCCGCATCACTCGCGCCTCTCTTTGGAGACCACCAAAGCCCGGGCAATCCAAGCTCAACTTTGATAGCTGCTCCCGGGGTAGCCCAGACCCAGCAGGCATAGGGGGCATATTCAGAGACAAATACGGCTGCACCCTCTTCTCATACTCCCATTTCATTGGATACAATAAGTCCACTATGGGGGAGGCTTTAGCTCTTCTCAAAGGCCTTGGGAACTTCAACCTCAATTGGTGCCCAATTTTGTTTATCAAAGGGGACTCCAAAAATGTATTGGCATGGGCCTTAGGAACCTCACCTTTCCTTTGGAGGCTGGACCATATTTTTAAAGAGATTTTCCAAATTTGCAAGCTTATTCACGTCTTTTGAAGGCATACATGGAGGAAAGCCAATGCGGCAGCCAACACCCTCGCTAAAGGCGGAGCTGCACTAGCAGGAGCAACACAGGCAGATGCACAGAGGACCCTTTGAGTGCGTTTTTTTAGCACTTGATCCCCATTTTTTTTTTTTGACACTATTAACTGTTGTATTGTTAGAGAGACAAAAATACATATGTTTGGCAGAGGTGACCCACGAGTTAGGCCATGTGCCCCCAAAGCCCCCAAAAAAGAATTAGAGTACCATGAAAGGTACTCCTGTACAAAAAAGGTAGGCTATGTACCAAAAAGCCCAACCAAGGAAGACAGGAAACAACCAAAAACTGGCCACAACAGTTGGCCCTTACAAAAGACAGAGAAGAATAAGGCCAAAATACAGCAACTCAAAGGTCCGAGGAATCAGCTCCTGCTCCATTTATCGCTAGGTGGTCCACCAATTCGTTGGATTCCCTCCAGATATGCTTCCAAGAGACGACAATATCCCTGCAAATGTGAGTAATCTCGTCAAAGATTGAAGCCAAGTACCATGGGAGTGTTCCATATCCTGCTGCCCTGCCCAAGAAACAACATTTTTTGCATCTCCTTCCACAAGGAGAGGTTTCTCCCCCGGAGTGGTCGAAGAGCTTGAGACTAGTTAGCATTGCCCAGGCCTCTGCCAATTGGGAATCTGCAAGACCAATGTTTTCAGAGTAGCTGGCTAATACAGTACCTAGGTGGTCTCGGAAGACTCCACCTACTCCTGCCGGGCCTGGGTTTCCTAAAGAGCACCCATCGTAGTTAAGGTTGGTGTGGCCCTCCGGGGGAGGGGACCAATGGCTCGACCTGTGCACCCTGGGCGACTGGGTTAGTAAGATTTCCTTCCACTGGTTGTAGAAGGAGGAGGTGGGGAATCCTTTAAAGGCCTTGTGATTGGAAGCCCAAAAGGCAAGATCTGAGGTGATTTTGTGGAACAAGCTATGAGCCTCACACTTGGTTCCTCTAAAACTTTGGAGTTCCTCTTCGTCCAAATTGCCCAAATGGTAGCAGCAATTGTGGTTTTCCAGAGTAGTCTCCCAGCGGAAGGCCACGTGGTATCGCTTGACATATTGAAGAGGACCGGAATGGAGGGAGGGGTTACCCACGATAGTCCAAAAAGTCGGAGTAAAAGACTCCAAAGTTCAGAGGCAAACTTGCAATGAATGAATAGGTGGGAGTTTGATTCTTCATTGTTAGTGCACATCATGCACCGGTTAGGAATCAGGACACCCCTCCGTTGTAATTGATCCACCGTTGAGAGTCTTTTCAGAACAGGCTATCCAGCTGAAGGCCTGCACCTTTGGGGGCGCAAAAGATGTCCAAACCTGGGCCACTACAGATCTCGGAGAAAGGGGGAAAGTTGGAGGTTGAACACTTGATCCCCATTTTTTGTTATCATTTGTTCAATACACTGATTGTAACAATTTTTGGGACCTTGGGGCGTTTTTGTAAGGGGCATCAGGTCTGTGGCTTGCCTAATCTCTTGTAATTTCTTTCACTCAATACAGCAGTGAACACATAAAATAAAAGAAAAAAAAAATGTAACTAAACTCAAAGTTGACAATCCCAGGTATATATATTTCCAGGACATTCAAGACCCACCGCAAGGCATCTCAACTTGAAGTTGTCTTCATTAAACCTCAGCAATTGTCTGGCCCTGTCAGTTTCTCATTTTTATCTTAATACTAACCATACATTCATTATAACATATGCGATGTGCAAAATCCCTTTATATTGTTCCCCTCTACATTAGTTTCCCAGTAGACACAGTTACTCTGTCTCAACACTATTTCTTTATCTAGATCTGCTCTACATTCATATCTGGGTTAAATGGGTCTAGAGTAGTAAGTATTAAAGTATCCTAAAATGGAACTAAGAGCATGTTGGGGTTTCTTTGCAGATATCATTATAGTTGCTGGTGCACTGTTGGTGGGCTATGTCTCGTGCTTTCTTCACCAAGGATTTAGTTCTTCAAATGTCTCCAAGGTTTATTGTTTCTAAAATCGCTTTAAACAATCTCAATGAATTCATTCTTTTGTTTTGTGAAATGCATGCCATACTTTCACCTTTTTCTTGTACTCTTTTTATTTTGTTTATTCTTTTTCCTTTTCTTTAGCAGAGAAGTCACTATGAAGATGAATGGCAAGAGGTATCAAAAGAAGAGAAAACCAAGTACCCTAAAGACTTAAACAACTTTCCAGTTAGCACGCAACCATCCTTTTTCGGGTATGTCTCCAATTTGCTGGGATTCCTAACCGAAAAGGTCAAAAACATCTACCACTCCATACCCTTTCTAAGGCCTAAGGAGACCTTCCTAAGTCCACTGGACAACCTCGTGATGCCTGAGGATGATATAAAAGAAGCAGCATCGCTTCAAAAACAAAGAAGCTCATGGCCCATGACTGAAAGCATTCAATCCTCTGATGCAAACAACAGTTACACCTCAAAATACAAGGCTTCTTCTCAAAAGAAGAAATCAAGTGGGTTAAAGGATCCTAATCTCCCATGTAAACACAAGTCAAGAAGACAAGATGCAGCCAATGTATCAGGGTCAGCGGAGGCTTCTCGATATGTTCAGCACAGTTCCAAGAGCCAAAGGCATCATAGAAGCAGGGAGGCTACATTTGGAGCTTCAGAGAGAGAACCAAAGCCCATGGAAATAAAATCAGTGGATTATGGAGATCCGAAGTTTGATCATTACAACATCAGAAGTAAGTTTACCGTGGATAATGTCTTCCAGTACTGACAATATAACATGCCTTATGACTGTGAGGGCTGCTTTTTGAGAGAGAGAGAGAACAGCTAGCTCGAAGTTCCATACTGTTCTGAGAAGAATTTTACAGTCGAATCCAGAAATTTTAGCATTTGGAGGTGTTGCGTGTGTATGTATACATGCTGAGTGAGGTTGGACGCTAAAGGTTAAAAACTTACTAGAGTGATTCAGCTTAAAACCGAGTTATCTTCTGATCATATTGTGGCATTTATACATTTATTTCCTATTACAAACATGATGAATATGCAGTGTTTTATGGGGCCTTGATGCTTGTGTGAAAGCTCTTGGAGATGAATCGATTATGGTTATTGATTATTTGACTTGTTTTCATGTGATGAATGTTGGTTTATGAGTGAAGAGATGGACCCTAAAACTCCCAAGATTACTAGCAGCGTCGTGAGACTGATGATCGCAGAGGTCAGGGTTTTCCAGAACACTGAGAATTCAAAGACTCTTTTTTGTGTGTTGCCTCTCTATGGCCATGAAAGGCCTAGTTATAGGGGGATGGAGGAGGCCGTTCTCCAATATTCGTCTTTCTCTTGAAAACTCTGAGAAACGTGGTCCATAATCTTGGGAGGTGGGTAGTTATCATCTATCCGTTAGATAATATCTTCTTTCTAAAAAAAGCCCTTATTTTAGTGATAAATATAATCTTTATGATAAAGATTAAAAAAAGAAAAAATAGCATGCATGAGGGCTCTATAGCCACCCATAGGTACCAACATCTCCCACTTGGCCATGAAGGCTAGATATATATTAATATAATACCATTTAATGGGTTTAACATTTATGAGCATATCCTTGTTATGAAGCTTTTCATGCTAGTACGGTTATAGATTTCATAACAAAAAAACAGATCCAAAATCATGTCATGGGTTTTTTATACTAATGTTGTTTTTTTTCTCATGACCAAGATCTCAAAAAATATCCCATTTGGAAGTTCCTGACTTAAATATTTTTAAATCACATCAACGCTACATGCTTTGATAATATTTCTACACTCAATTCCTTTGTTAAAAAGGCCGCAATTATATTTGAAGATAGTAAATAACTTACAATTATTTCATTCTTTCCAATAATATCATAAATGTAATGATAATCAATTTCAATGTGCTTACCCTTGAAACTATAAACTCCATTTCTAATTGATGAGATAGCAGCTTGATTATCACAAAACAATTTAATAGGTCCGTCGGCTATATCCAGTTTCAAATTATTTATGAAGCGTTTAATCCAGACGGCATAAGTTGTAGCAATGCTATAAGCAATATACTTGGCTTCCATGGTATATCGAGTTACACAATCTTGTTTCTTGAGACTAAGAAACAACATCTACCTCCAAAGAAGAATGTAGATCCTAGTGGTGATTTTCTATCACCTCTGCAAAGTTTGCATCAAAGTAACTAGTAACCTCTAAGTTGTTAGCTTGGAAGCACAACTTGTAATTTTTCGTTTTTTGAATATATCTAAGTATCTTGTCTGACTTGCCAATGAGCCATTCCATGATTACTCTGAAATCTACGTACAAAACCATATGCATGACTCAAATCAGGTCTTGTACACAAGATGACATGATTTATGCATCCTACAACTTGAGCATATGGAATTCTTTCCATTTCAGCTTTGTCACATTCATTTCATGAACACATTTTTTTGGACAATTTTAAGCTTTTACAAACTGATTTATCTATGGGCTTATAATTTTCCATCTTAAATCTCTTTAAAATACTTTCTAAATAATTTTTTTGAGATAAACATAGAGGTCTTGAACTTCTATCTCTTGTTATCTTAATGCCCAATACATATGAGGCTTCTCCCATATCTTTCATCTCAAAATGAGAACTTAGCCATGATTTGATATGGTTAATCATGCCACTATCATTACCTGCTATCAAAATATCATCCACATATAGTGACAATATAACAAAATTACTCCCACTATTCCAGACATATACACAATAATCTAACCTATTGGCTATATAACCAATTTCAGTGATTGCATTATAAAAAGTAAAGTACCATTGCCTAGAAGACTGTTTTAAACGATATAAATATTTTTTAAGTTTATCTAATGTGTCTCTTTGGCCTTTAATTACATACCCTTCTAGTTGTTTCATATAAATATATCTTCTTTTAATTCTCCATTTAAGAAAGTTGTTTTGATATCCATTTGAAATAATTCTAGATCATAATATCCAATTAATACTAGGATAATCCTAATCGATGAAAATTTTGCTACAGAAGAATAAGTCTCTACATAATCTATACCCTCCCTTTGAGTAAATCCTTTAGCTACTAACATAGCTTTATATTCTTTAAATGTTTCTAATGCATCAGATTTTTTACTAATTAGGTATACATATCCATACTGCGAATAATCATTTATAAATGTTCTGAAATATTCCATACCTCTATGTGTTTTTACATTTAATGGGCCACATATATCAGAGTGAATAATACTAAGTAGTTCACTAGACCTTTTCCCTTTAGGGAAAAGCTTCTTAGTTAATTTACTAAGAAATACATGGCGCGCATGTTTTGAATACAATTTCTCTTAAATTGGGGGGCATGCATCTTTTAAACATTTGATTCATTTTGTCTTTATTTTATATGTCCTAATCTTAAGTGCCATAAATATGGATCATCCATACATACATAAGCATCAAAAGAGGCATCAATATAACCAGAAAAGGATGACCTTTCATTAATATTCAGTCGGTACAAATTGTCAACTTTAGTACCATAAACCAATGCTCTAGAATGCTTCCCAATGGTGACCCGACCAGACTTGAACTTTATTTCATAACCCTTGTCGGCTAGCCTAAGGACAGAAATCAAATTGTGCTTCATATTGGCCGCCTACATTGTATCAGTCAATAAGAGCTATGTTCCTCCTGGTAAACGCAGCTTAAAAGTATCGACACCTAGTACATCGCAGTGTGTCATTTCCCATGTAAATCCGCTAGTTACCGATGACAATCTCCTTCAACTTTGTGAATACGTCATTAGTCCTCGAGATATGTCCAGTGGAGGCTGAGTCGACCCACCAATTTCTCAGGTATAATTCTAGGACTACGCAGATCAAGTCATTTCTTTTATTTTGATTATTTCGCGCATGGTTGTTATTTTGGTTCTTATTTTTTGTTTTCAGCTTAGGACAATTAAACTTGATGTGCCCAATTTTCTTACAATAAGAACATGTCTTCTCAACCTCATTCTTTTGATTTTTAAAATTTCTCCACTTTCCCTTATACCTATTATTTTTCTTACTATTGTAGGGTTTTTCAAGGATTTGAGAAGATGAACTTTGGGCACAGTGGAGCTCATTTGACTTCTTCTTCATTCACCTTTCAGCTTCAATACTGAGATGCGAGGGAAGATTTAATATTGTTATCCCGTATGCATAATGTTCAATGCAATTACAATAAGCTCTCAAGATGGAAGGAGACTATTAAGGACAATGGACACTTGCATGCGGTCGGGGACTGGCAGCAAGGTCCTTTGCGAGCACTGTTATGTTATTGACATGCTCTGTCAATGAATCTGATTCTTTCATTTTGCAAGAATTGTATTTTTTTAACAATAGTCGGACATGGGTCTCAGAAGTAGTTCCATACTTTTCAGATAGGGCACTCATCATACTTTGAGTTGTGGTGTGATCCTCAAAGACTTTAATTAAATCGCCTTCCATAAATGTTAACATAATAGTCGTAGCTACTTTGTCATCTTCTAACCATTTGTTAAGTCGCCTTCTGGCTTGACCATTGGCATTAGGCTCTCAAAAAGGTGATTCTGTATCTAGGACATAATCTGCTCTATCTTGAAAGAGAATATATTCCACACAGACAAATTGGTTCTATTGAGGTTTTCAAGTTTGGATAGTTCTGATATGACTAGCTTAGATGCCATTTTAAAGTTTTAGATAATACCTAAAGGTTAAAAAAATTTAATTGTATTTAAGAGCAGGGTTTTCTGCTAGTCAAATCAATATGTTGCCGACTTTATATGAGTAGTGACTTCAATGAAAAATTATCTCACAAGGTTTATGTTCACAGTGCTGTGATGCAAGAAAATCAAAAGTTAAGGCAACAATCTACTTTGTGTAATTCTTGCATAAGATTAATTTTCATAATAATATGTTTTAGCTCTAGATAGAGAGTCTACAATAATAATTAATATTTTTCAACAAAATTATGGCACAACATAATCACAAAAATTGAATTCATAAAATCAAGATCATGAAATTTTTCAACTCAGAGAGATAAAAGCATAGGATAATTAAGCTAAGCAATGATAATTATTATCTAAATAGAATATGTAGAAATATTCTTAAATTACAATCCAAGCATATAAAAAAATATGTAGCAGCAAATAATTAATCATTGGCAGCAGTTATGAGACTCTTCCTATCTAAAATTCAGCAATTTCCAATAGAGGTTTAGAGAGAGAAAAGAAATCCCAAAAAAAAAATAGATAACTTCGGAAGAAAGGGGTCGTTATTTTGAATTGCAACTCAAATAAGGAAGGGATGCAGTCCAGATGGTTTAACAGAGACGAGCACTAATACAATATTTCAGTGAAATTCACAGGATTTCAATGAATGATTGATGAAGTTGCACTTTGAGCAAATAGAATGTCACAGCCAATTTTGTTTTTAAGCCAAACTTTATCGTGTCAACAACAACTTTTATTGAAACAGTTCGCCTTAAAAAAAATATGGGTTACACAACAACACGCTGAAAAACAACAGATCATTTAAGAGATTTGTAAAATACCGAAAGAAAAAACATTTTTTGTTGCCTTGATGATGAGCGAGAAATAAAGGCGGAGAAAGATAGAAGAAAAAAAAAAAAAAAAAAAAAAAAAACCTAAATATGATATTATTCTCTCTGCCTTTGCGTAATTAGTGCAATAGAAATCCGCTATTTACAGAGTGCGTCTATTAACAAAATGCAGATGGTACAAGTTAACAAAGTGCGTCTATTCTTGCAGATGGTATAAGTTTACAAAGTGCGCTTATTAACTCTTGCAGAAGGTATAATAGTTTAATGAGAGAAAATTGTAATAGTTTAATGAGAGAAAATAGAATAGTTTAATGAGAGAAAATAGCAACCGACGATATCAAAAGATTTCAGCTAATCTTACAACAATATGAGAAAACCAATGGAACGATTATCCTAGAGATAATAAAGAATAAATAAAGAATTGACTCACGGCTTAAGCGAGACTAAAAAACCGGGCAACTGTAAAACATCAAAGTGCGAATCGAAAAAATTACCGCAGCACACTCAACAAAAATCTCTTCATTTTGATACCAATGTTGGTATATAAGGGAAGAGATAGACCCAAAACTCCCAAGATTACTAGCAGTGTCATGAGACTGAGGATTGCAGAGGTCAAGGTTTTTCAGAACAATGAGAACTCAAAGACATTCCCAGGATTACTAGCAGTATCATGAGACTGATCGCAGAAGTCAAGGTTTTTCAGAACAATGAGAATTTATGTGTATTACCTCTCCATGGCCATGAAAAGTCTAGTTATAGAGGGATAGAGGATGAAAGATGGAGAAGGTGGCTATCTAACGTTCAGCTTTCTCTTGAAAAGCTCTGAAAAAGGTAATCCATAATCCTGAGAGGTGGGTAGTTATCATCTACCGTTAGATGATGACATCTTCTCTCTAAAAAAAACCTTGATATTAGTGATAAATATAATATTTATGATAAAGATTAAAAAAAAAATAGCATGTATCAGGGCCCTACGGTCACCCATCTTATTTTAATGATAAATATAATATTTATGATAAAGATTAAAAAGAGAAAGTATCAAAGCCCTATGGCCACCCATACGTACCAATAATGAAAGTGATATTGACGAGTCTAAACAAATACATAAATGAAGTTCTAGGATTGAGCTTTCAGCCAGGTTGATTAAGGTATTGATGAACAGTGCAGCACCACGTCCTAAGTTCGAATCCTACTTCCAAACTACATGAGCAAATGAAAAAAAGAAACGAAAAAAGCAAGACAATATAGATGAAAGTGGAAACTGCGAGCGTAGGAACAGGTTGCCCTCATCATGTACAGGCTCTCTTATCTTTCATTCTGTCCCACGTTGTGTCCTTGAATAACATGAGCTTCTCAAAAGTTGTGTCAAAGTACTTGAATCGTGAACCTTAAACAAATCTAGGTACACCTCCCAACCTTGCCAGAAAATTCAATTATACCATGGAAATTTTTAGGATAGCTTGAAAATCTATTTCTACCATTATGATATTTATTACATGTTTGGTTTGCGTGAAAATGTTTTTTAAAAAAACATGTTCACATGAAGAAATTCTTTCATGTGGTCAAGTAGAGAAATCTTTTCACACCAATTGGCAACTAATTGATATAAAAATATTTCCCACACTTGACCATGACCACATGAGAGAAATCTTTATATGAAAATTTTTTCTAGAGAACATTTTCACGTGAACCTTCTCAATAGCCATGCCAAAATACATGAATCATGAACCTTAAACAATCTAGGTACACCTCCCAACGTTGCCAGAAAATTCAATTATACTATTGGAAATTTCTACGATAGCTCGAAAATCTATTCTTACCATCAATTATGATATTTATTGCATGTTTGGTTTGCGTAAAAATGTATTTTTAGAAAACATGTTCACATGAAGAAATTCTCTCATGTTGTCAAGTAGGAAAATCTTTTCACACCAATTGACAATTAATTGATATAAAAATATTTCCCACACTTGACCATGACCACATGAGAGGATTCTTCATGTGAAAATATTCTAAAGAACATTTTCACATGAACCAAACATGCAGAATTTGGATTTCATAAGCGAAGTCACAAACTTTGATGCTTGGCACATTGGAAAGCCCACATTTTCCTATGAAGGGCACCCTAAAAATTAAGGGATTTTAGACCATAAGACTATTTATTTTTAGCATAACTAGGTTACAACCAGTGTTTAAAAAAACGTCGAGTCGAACCGGACTCGCCCAGTTCGACTCGGGAATCGCCGTGGATGGATCGAATCGGCGAAAAAAACAAGAATCGTCCGGTTCTAGAGAGAAACGGACGATTCTGTACAGTGACTTGCCAATTCACTGTACGGAATCGGCGAGTCCCGTACGGAATTTTTTTTTTTTGGTAATCCATGATAGATTTTTTTGTAATACTTGATCGATTTTTTTGTAATCCATGATCGAATTGTTTTTGTTTTTTTGTAATCCATGATCAAATTTTTTGTTTTTTTTTTTTCTTGTAACCCATGATAGAATTTTTTGTAATCCATGATCAAAATGTTTGTTTTTTTTTTGTAATCCAT
>NW_006496517.1:756677-795107 GCF_000471905.2 Amborella trichopoda | reverse complement strand
GTTTTTAGATCGAATCAATGAATTGTTAAACGAATTCAATCAATAGCACCAGCGTGACCAAAAAGAACAATAACGTCGTCTATCATTTTATTTTTAGATCATATGTTACTAATTTTATGTTTTATTGTAGTCCATGTATGTTGATATACTTATTCAATGATAATTATATGTTTATCCTTTTGTGTGATGTAAATTAAATGCTGAATGGCGGTTCATGCAGGGAAAGAACATATCAATATTCGCATATTTATTTAAAAACATGAAAATTCTTAATGGAGTACCCTTATTTCTTATTGAATTTCTAAAAAACAATATTTATAATGAATTTTAATAATTTTTTCGGATTTTTTTTAAGCTTTATTCTGACCGATTCACTTGATTCCTGATCTGGATCGCCGATTCGCCGATCCGGATCGATTTTTTGGAAGCCCGATCCGGGTCACCGATTCGTTTTTTGAACCATTAGTTTCAACCATTCATAATCATCATATGTGAAATCTGACAACATAAGCAGTTCCAAAATTCCAAAAACAAAATTTCTTTAGGACTTTGAGCCAAGTAAATACGATACCCCTGCCAACGGATTCCACATCCAACAACCATGGCTAGTTTTATCCTCCTTGTCTTATAAATAAATAGGGGAAAATATCACTTTATCCCCTATGTTTAACTTCTATATCTCATGAGATCCAAGAATTGAAAATATTACTTGTAAGCAAAATGTCTTCATCTTTTATATCTTCCAACCCCCTAAACCCTTTTGAACATGTATTAATAACCTCGACAACTGATGAAATGATTCCCTTCTCTCTAAATTCAGTCTCTCCCTCTCTCTTTCTTTATTCCTCATTGCTCGGTTGGAGTGCTTTCTCTTTTGAAAGAAAGACCTATGTGATCTTTTGCAGGGAAAATATATATATTTTTTAATAATAACCGCCTCTTATAATTTTGGCAACAAGATCACTCACAAATAGTCTTATTACAAACAATAGAAATTCCAAAAAAAATAAATCTCAACTACTTGATGCCATTCATACAACCTAATACTGTGCTTGAGAATATAAAATAAAAGAACTTAACAAATAAAAGAAAAGATGTCAGAGATTACCTCAATTGGGCTTTTTACACTCCACACGGAGTCACCACATCCAATAACGCGGGATATGTGGTCTAGCTTCTCGAACCGAGATAACTGATTTCGGCCAAACTAGATAATCACCCGTTAAAAACTCTACTAAAACTTTAACCCCCAAAATTAACTTAGATCAACTTACAAATTAGAGAGAAAAAGATGGAGGAGAGAGAGTAGGGCATGCCCCTCTAGAAGAGAGAGGTGAGAGAGACATGAGAGAGAGATTATAGGAGAGAGAGAAGTGTTGAGATTGAGGGGAAAGCACTCCTATTTATAGTGAATATTTAGCTTATGGTTTCTTAGGGTTTCCCATAGTTTGTCTCTTTCATGAGATTGAATCTAGACCACTGATCAAGGTGACTTGTGGGGTGAGAGATCTGAGTCATCCATTCCATTGATGAACCATCAACATTATAGAAGGTGCTTGAACTATTATCCCCCTTTTCTTAAACCATTTTCCCATCAATATATTTAAATAAAATAAATATCATGCATTCTATAAACTCGATCTATGTCACATATTCCATAAGGATATATCAAATAATATCAAGTAGATAAATACTACCAAATATAAATAAGACAAGATCCATATCAATTCAAATTGATCATATCTCTTTAAAACAAACTTGCTATAAAATGGATAAAGCCATGGTCAATATATCTCTTCCAAAATTTGACTACATACCACAAATCAAACTAACCTTATCTTAAAAGCAAATAAGAGAATCCAAAGAGGGTGGGGCGTGCCACCCTTTTGTGGCACATGTGGGCCCCCACCCACATGCCACATGCTGGCCCCCACCCACATGCTACATGGTGGGCCCATGTGTACTATGGGCCCCCATGGAATTTTATAAAAAAAATATTATTTTTAAAATTGAATAAAACAATTTAAAATAAATATTTGAATTTTTATAACTTTGTAAGAACAACAACTGTATTTTTATAAGTCAGAAAATCATAAATAAAATATTGAGAGATTCATAAAAATTCAAAATAATAAAACTAAAATCATTTTAATAATAAAATGAACACAATTAAATTAATATGATGGGAAAAGAATCTATATGGTTTTAGGAATCTAATATGTAATAACGGGGTACTCCACCTTCAACTGTGCACTACATAACTTTATTGAACCGACGCAGTGTTTCTCATGACCCACAGTCCAAGCAGGGGCTCGTTAGCGGGTTACCAAAGTCAGGTCGATGAATCAAGGGGTCGCAATCTCAGTCTGTGGATTACAGGTCCTCCCCTAGAGACGAGTCAAGGTCACCACAACCTGATGCGACCACAGCTCTATGGCACATAGGGGTATCTCTCGCACATGCATACGCTTCATCCAAAGTTGCATATCTAGCTTTCCCGAACGATCTATCAATATGCATGCTGTATGATGAAACATGGATGAGGTTTTGGTCACCGTCTCAGTAGGCCTACCATCACACACAAGGGTCACACAGTCCATTGACTCACTCATCTAGGCATAAGCTCCGACCTCATCAAGGGCTAACCCAAAACCCTCATCGGTTAATTATTTATGCCCAGGTACTCTGGGTTTTTCAACCATCTGGCTTAGATCGATAAGCACAGTCCGGTATAAGCAAACATCATTTGCTTAGTATGGTCCGACCACATTCCCACTGAGTTTATGTTCACTATAAAATTAATTTAATACATACTCAGAAGGCCTTTAAAGGCCACATAAACCCAACATCTCTCTCTCACATCAACAAATTAGAAATTTTGCCATATATCCACTCATTTACAGCTCCAATCCTTCATTATTTTTTCCACAGACCACAAATCCCTCATCCTAAGAAACTTCATTAATTTCTATCTATCAAAGTTGATCCTATTTTGAGAGTCCAGTCTCATCCCAAGATAAATGATCTTGAAGAAGTCCTCAATTTCAGAAAAATGGTCGGAGAGAGAAAGAAGGGAGGAGATGGATGGAAGAGAGAGGCGTGGAGATGGATAGAGGGGGAGAGGAGATAGAGGGAGAGAGAGTGAAAGAATCTCACCTGCAAATTAGGACTTTATTTGTTTTTTTTCATACATAAGACAAGGGCAGGAGAGAGAAGCTGGTGCCTCCTCTGGTTCAAGGGAAAGCTTAGTGTTTCTTCCTTTCTCTCTCTACCTTTCCTAACATTTTCCTGGTTTTGTCAAGTTTTTGCTTCATTTTCTTTCTCCAGGTTTTTTTACCAAATCTGATAATCAAAATTTTACACAGTTTCTCTCTCTAGCATTGTTTTGTTCCCCATTCCTTGGCTTATTTCCCTAAGCTTTTATTTTAACTTCTCACTTTCTCTCTCTAGTTGTCTTTTTCAATAGTCGGCCTTTTACTGGGTTTTCTAAACTTCTCTCTCTTCGATGTTTAAGATTTGTGGGATTGGCAGTGGCAAGTAATAGAGATTTCAGGAATTCATGGGAGTGAAAGTGATCTTTAAACTTCTCTCTCCCTCCTCAAGAGAGGCGCTACAATTGCTTGATTCCTCCTCCCCCCGGTTATCGGGGTTTAGAGAGAGAGGAGTAAGAGAGAGACAGAGCTTAGAGAGAGAGGGAGAGATGAGTTTAGAGAGAGAGGATATAGGTTAAGATGTTAGATTTTGAAGGAAGAGAGTCATTTCATTAGTTGTTGAAGTCAATAAGACATGGTCAAATTGGTTTAGGGGATTGTAAGATAGAACAGATGAAGATCTTTTGCTTACCAGTAATATTTCAAATTTTTGGATATCATAAGATATAGAAGTTAAAAATAGGAAATAAAAGGATATTGTCCCAATAAATAGTATTAATATATACTTTTTCAAATTTTAGACATCCTTAGAACCGGACTTCAATTTGATCCAATTTGGAGCTTCAAAGAAATAGTAAATCTACTCAATGGATCGCCCAAAGAAACATATTGTCGTCTAACATGTGACATAAGAAACGCAGTAGATAGGCGGCAATTGTGGTGCTAAAAATCCATTTCTTTCAAAACCCAATCTAACAGTATTAGTAAATAGCCTCCCTCGGGCAAAACCCATTCTAAGAGTATTATTAGGGGCCCAAATTATTCAACCTGTATCCTGTACTCAATAATTTTTTTTTTCAAATTGTAAACCCTTTTGGACATGAATAAATAATGCCTCACAATTGAACAAAAGCCATTAAGTTTTTAAAGGGTGAAATCTAATCGTTAGAAAACTCAAAAATTCAAACTTTTTTTTGAATATAATCATGAGAAATTTACAAAAAACCCTCGAGACCACACTTTCTATGCAACTTACCCCCAATCTAACGTTTTTTCCCAAAATAAACTTTCTATATAAATACCCTCCAAAAGAAAAAGTTCAATTTTTTTTAGAAGGAAATGCCTTTCCCGTACACAAAAATCATTTTGGTCATATTTGACGTTGACTTTTAAACCCCCAATGGCACATTACCGTGTGCGCACATCACATTGTCGGAGCGCACAAGTGTCAAACCACCCAAACACAACTACCAAATCGAGCTCGTGGGAGCGCACAAGTGCCGGACCACCCTAACACAACTACCAGATTGAAATTGTGGGAGCACACAAGTGGCGGACTGCCCTAACACAGTACCGGAGCCTTACTACTAGACCACACTCACACAGTACCGGAGCCCCTATTTTGGTGGTACCAGAACCCCTATTTTGGTGGGATAGAGGAGAGAGAGGCGTAGGTAAGGTAAATAGTAAATGAGGATAGTTTAAGTATTTTTTATGTTTTATTTGGTTGGGTGTATTTGCATAGAAAGTGTATTTTGAAAATAAAAGTGAAAAAAAAAATAAGGTTGGGGTTAAGTTGCATAAAATATGTAATTTTGAGAGTTGTTTTGTAATTTTCCCTATAATCATCTAATGGGTTTTAAATACTTTTCAATGAAAAAATCTTTTCAAGTTAGTCTTCTAACTAGGGAAGTAAGTTTCCAGTGTGCTTCCGTAATTCAAGAGGCACCCAATAAAGACGAGAAATCTCCTGCATGAAAAATCTCGCATTGCACAAGTCCTACCTAATAAGAACCAAAGTTTAAAAAAATGGATGACCTAAATTGGTCACCCCAAAAACTGTGTCAAATCGGTAAATCAACAATCCAAATCGAAAAATCAGCCGGTTTCAACGTAAAACTTTTTTAAAAAAAAAACACCATAATTTCTCAAATTTTTAGGTTTCTAAAAGAAATTGTGGCCATTGCATTATGATTTTTCATTATTGTGTCAAAAATATGTATATACTTAAAACCCATCTCATGTTGAATATTTGTTAATTTATTATATTCATTTTATAATTAAAATGAAATAAAATTCAAAATACAAAATTACAATAAAAGGAATCTTTCTCACTCAATTTATTTATTTTATTATTGTATTAACTTAAAATTTTTGGTTTTTTTAAAGAAACTATACATAACAAATTTATTGGAAGAAGTTAGTAGCAAAAATTTTAGTAGAATTTTTTGTTTGTACAATTTTAATACAATTAATTTTAATAAAATTATTAATAGACCAAACTTTATAGATAGAAGAGAGAGGTTAGTCAAGAGAGCACGCCAAGGTTGGGAGTCGGGAGCACAATGGTTCGTTATACAACTACGGTTAGTTGAGAACCTATTTATCCCACATCGAAGACACAAAAAGATAGCTTTCATAAACGGCCTCATTAAGCACTTGTAAATTTTGACAATAGTATGGGGTAGGCCACGGCCTTCATTTTCATTTTTTAAAAATTTTACAAATCTTAAAAAATGCACTTACAAATAAAAATTTAAATAAAAAATTGTAAATAAAAAATCACAAATATATTAAAAGATTAATTAAACTGTTGCCTGCCAATTCTTTCAAAGAACCGGTACGGACCGATCTGGATGCGCCAGTTCAAAAGGAGACAGCCAGATCTAAATATATTACAGGATTTAAAACGGTTAAGACAATTCTTGATCTGGATCAGACGATTTCGATCTGAATCGCTGGATTTCCAAACAAACACTGAGGAACAATGAACAAAGCGTAACTTAAGTCATTTAAGAAAGAAAAAAAGGCATTATACTTGGGAGAACCAAAACTAAAAGCATCACTAACAAACTCCGATCCATAAAAAAATAACAGAAAAGAGAATTAAAGTAAGAAATTTGCCAGAAGTGTGGCATTAGATGGCTAAAAATAGAACCAAAAACCTCACCATTCCATACAAAAACAAACCCCCTGATATGGAGAAAATCAATATATACCCCACTTTTCTAAAACACAACGGTGGAGTTAGAATTTCTCAGACAACCACAATACCCTCCGAACCACGTATAATTGATTTAAAAAGCACAAAGCTTCCTCCTTATCAGAGATTGATCATACCTTCGATAAGAGATTGATCCTACCTTTGATGAAATTCGAATGAATGGCATGGCTCTGCAATACCACGTTTTCTTGTTGTCCTTCTATGGCTCAAAATTATACAATTACAAAAACCAAGCTTGTGGCAGATTATATCACAAAAAGCATATAAATCATTCACCCAAGCTGCTGCCTCATAAATCCAGCAACTTTTTCTTTGGGCATGTGACAAAAGGCCCAAGAATTGGGGAGTGATATTTACTAAAGTTTTACTATCGTGGTAAGATCAGGCTGGTAGCTGAAGCTTCGCATTGTTCTTCCAGCTGAAAAGATTGTAAGAAGCAGTTTAATACCCACTTTACCACGTGTGTACATGGGAGAACAGAGAGAGAGAGAGAGAGAGAGAGAGAGAGTTGCATGTTGATACAAATGTATTTGTGAACTTTTGTGATTTGTGAACTTTTGTGAATTGTTGACACTATATCTAGTTTCACATTTTCTTTAAAAACCAGTGTGATTCTGATAGTACGTCATATCTTGTCAATCTTCTTTTTTTTCTCTGATCAGCCAAGTCATATTTTTCTGAGTCATGAGTCACAATTATGTTAGTTATGTGGATTTTTACCTGATGAAGTAATAATAGAAAAAATCAGCGTATAGAGCTGTCTGCACAAGCCCCGAGACCCAAGCTGGAAAAAGAAGAACAAGATATAAGAATACCACTATTGAAAAGATTAGCAGTAAAAATACTGGGAAAGTGACATCATATCTTCTAGATGCATCAAAATAACAGTAACAAAAGAGTACTTACATATCCATCGACCATAGTACTTCTCAGTGAAATAGCGGTAAATCCAGTGCAAAACATAAAATGCACGGTAAGCCCTGCAACAAAGATACAAGAATCACCAAAAATAAAATTCAAATTATTTTTCAGTTTTCAAACATCCATATCAAACTTGACTCATACATAAACTAAGGTGTTTTTAAAAAACTTGCCTGCAAGTTGCCCAATCACATAAACAGCATTCCTCAAACTGCAGGCAGTTTTTTCGAAAGGAATTGCATCTATCGTTTAAATCAATGAATCATCTTTCCTTTGCTGACTCCCCTTGCTAGAAAACAATTCCAGTCAATTCCATTTGTTAAAATTCATAACACTTCTTAATTTTCAAACATCCATCTCAAGTGTAACTCGTACAAAACTGCATTTTTTTAAAAACATTGCCAGCAAGTTGCTCAACTACACAAGGATATTGTCAACAAACAAAAGATGAGTCATTGCTTAACATCGGGTGCAGAAGCAAAGCCCTCATGTTTCAGTGTAAAGAATTGCCAGACGCAGATTCCTCAAAATTGGTGGTCATTATCATCAATTTCGCTTTATATGATTCCAAAATTCAATATCCTCTCACTCCTTTTTAAAATAACCAAAGCATCACAGCAATATGAAATGCCCGTGATTTTTTACTAACATCCTTGTCCAGTGCCCAAAATCTACAATATCTTCCATATAGAGAGTAAAAGAACTCCAAATCATAGTAAGGGAAGGAAAATATCTCAAACTGCAATTGGCATACAACTTCTCAGTATTGATTGTATACGTTTCATGTGAATTAGCTTTGGACATTATTTTCCTCTTAGAGATACACAGTTTTAATTTGTAATGGATCACGTCCAGAATCTCTATAATTTTATTTACTCTTGTTTTTGCTGTTTTCTTTCATGTTCTGTCAAGCCTTCAATTTACTTTCGAAGAGCACATGTAGAAGGCAACAACAAACAAAATCAAGTCCAACTCAAGAAAGTATACACCATGCAATAGGCCTTAAAATGTGAAGAACCAAAATTTTACTTAAAAATGTTAGATGTAGGATCCCATAGCATGAGTATGGAGGCATTTAATTGTTATAGGAAGTGGGTAAATGGCACAGAACAAGCCTCTTGCAACCGAATAATATGCAGAAATGTTATCACACTAGCTCATCCCTACCAATTCCTCAAAGCACATGCAACCCAAGGAATCCAGAAAATCACCAAATCAGTCGCCAAATCAAGTTATGCTTTTAGCATTCTAAGGTGCTCCAACTGGGAATCACGGCACCATTGTGTTATAGTCAAGTTGTTGACATTAGCAGCACCATGTCCTAGGTTCAAATACCACCTCTGCACCCATAAAAGCGTGCTTCTGTTAAATAGGATCCCGAGCAGATGATGACTGAGACTTTTTTGTCTCTTTTTATATCTTTGGTCAATGGTTCATCTAAGGTTCTTTTTCTTGCACTCTATTGGGGGCGAGGATGAGTTCCTGTCTTCCTTCTGGTTTGTGATGATGCAGGGCCATATGATGGAGCATGCATCTTCCTTTTGTTGATGATAGGCTATGAACCAAAGAGAAAAACTTAATGTTCTTCATTTCAAATCACTAGCTGGTGCCAGCGCAGAAAATAAAAAGGTCTCATGATGCAAGTGCTAGTTCAACCAACATTACTAGAAGCATTGCAACTCATCCAGAATGAAAAACTTAGTTTCTTCCTAGCTCATTGCCTGTATGCATGTGTGAGCCCCTTGATTTACGGCCACCCAGAATTCAGTTGCTATAATTAGATTTTCACAGTGGAAACGGAAGTCTCTGTCTTTGGTAGGAATATAACTCCATCAGCTAACAATATCCAGTATTTTACTAATTTAAAAAAAAAGAAATTCTCAATATTCCATACAGTGTATGTTGTCCTTTTAGAACCTGATGCAGGGAAAATTGAGGGAATAATAAAATTTGTACGAAATAAGCCAAACACATGCAATTTTAGAGAAACCCTAAGGCTTTCTCCCACCTATGGCTCAAGCCTTGGGCTTCTTTTACAAGACAAAGTCTTTTTTTTATTAAAGAAGAATACACTCTCCAGCCCATCCATGCCATTATTTACATTGGAAATTATTGTTTTGGACTATTTGTCCATCCAATCAACTTTTGACCAAAAGGTCATAACTTATTTATAACTTGAAACCAAACTCCCTAACTTTAATAAAAATATCTAAAAAGTGCCTAACTGTTCCAGCAATGAAATAAATAAATAAAAACATCTGAAGTAGCCAAAAAAAACTAAAAAGAAATATCCAAACTATTTCTTGCTCTTCTTGTTCTTCTTGGAAGCCCTCCTAGGGTTTTCATTCTCCAAATATGGGCGAAAATTAGGAGGAATCTGTTGCTCCAAAAGAAGATACTCGTTGCTACTTGTTGTGCACCATCAAACCCCCTTGCAAGCACCATCAGACCCCCTTGCAAGCAATGAGAAAACAAATTTGGCTGCCAAACCTCCTAGGCATGCTGGCAGCCCCAATGGGAACTAGGTGAGACTGTAGGCAGCATGTCTCTGCGAGCCCACATAGCGCCTGGACCCAACGTAGGTGACCCCCTAGTGTGGAACCTATACAGCCCTCAAATTGCCCTTGACCGGGGTGAAATACACCCTTGGCTGATGGAAAAAACGTCCTTCTCCCCCCCAATAAGTAAAAAAAAAAAAAAAATCCCTTCTAGGTTTGTTCTGGAAAATTTCACAACCTGAAAAATGAAATTTTTAAATTCTTTTTAGAGATGGAGAAATTTTTCCAACTTTTTGATTTCTTGTCATATCAAAGAGTAAATGTTCGTATAATTTTTCAGAGCTGAAGTGGTTGCAAAAGAAGACTTTCAGCCACCAAAGGTCACCAATATGTGCCAAGTTTTATTGTGTTTAAAATGATAGCATATTTCATTTCTTGGTTTAAGGTTTCGGAATTTTAGCTTTTGATTGTTCTTTTCGATTTTCGATAGTTTTCATTTCTTTTTTAGTTTGATCGGGTCTGTTTGGGTTCTAGTTTGAGTTTGTAAATTTCAGTTTAGTTATATTGGTTCTAGTTTGAGATTATTGACATTTTATTAAGATTTGGTAACCCGATCTCAATATTATCAATAAGCTCAAGCATTGTAGGAAATTTTTCTACTTCGTTGGTAACTTTGTTATACATTTGAGTAATTGCTCTCCTATTTGTAAATTATTAAATATTTTTAAATTACTTTATTGCTTTGAGACGTTATTTGGATTTGTTGCATTTACATTTGTAACCACTAACTACACACTTGAGGGATGAATTTGACGAGTTACTTTATTGTTTCATACAGTAGTTTGATTTTGTTACATCTTAAACTACATTCTAGGGACTTAATATGATTTGTTAGTTAATTGTTTCGAGACATGACTCACATTACATACTTGAATTTTGCGAATAATTAAACAGTAAATGCTTGAGTTGTTGTATCCATAGTGGATTTTTTCAAACAAACAAATACGTCTTGATATCGGTTAAATTGTTTGTGTATAGTGTCTTTTTTCAGCATTTGGGTATTCGGGTTTTTGTCTCAAAATTTATCTAGCTTTCGTTATGTAAGAAATTAGAAGTTTTTCTAGCCTGGGTTATAATTATTAATAATACTTGAATCTGAATAACTTGCATCCTACACTTATAGTATAAGGGCCGTAACCCGATGCTGGTCCCACCTAAGCAGGGTCCTAGGAGAGGTGGACTGGAAACGGTCCTAACCTTTGGCTTATGCACAAAGTGGCCGTTCTCAGGACTTGAACCTGCGCTCTTGCGCTGGCTACCTGAGTCTTTTACCGTCACACCAAGTGACAGCCCCCTACACTTATAGAAAATTACTTTTGGTTGTTTTGTCCATTTTTCAGGTTTGAGGGGTAATTTATTAAGTTGGCACCATGTCTTCATCTAGCTTTAACAAACAAGTCAACCCGGAACGGAAAAATAGATTTTGACCAAATCCGAATGATAACAATAAGGTGGTATGTAATTATTGTAAAAAAGGAAATTAATTCCAACATAAATCAGTTAAAAAACATTTGGTTAGCAATAGAGAGGATGTAGGCCCATGTATATAGGTGCTTGCCAATGTTAGGGAAGATATGTTTGAGCATTTACATGTGGGTCGAAAGAAAAAGAAGTTGCGAAGAGAAAACACGATGATGTAATAAGATCTGTAGATACAAGGGGATTAGAAGAAGAAGCTGTGATGATGTTTCCGTGGCTGGGGAAGGGGGCTCTAGCATGAAGGACGGGGTTTGGGCATGGGAGGCTTCCAGGAAGAAGACCTATTGATTCTTACTCCCCCCATCCCCATCCCAAGGTTCAGGTTTGAGAAATGGGCAGACTTCTACTGGAGCTCGTCTAAAAAGGAAGAAACAGTACTGATACCTTGATATATAGTCTGCTGGTTTTATCAAATCGGCATGCCTTTCACAATTGAGCTTCCAAGATATGTTGTGAAGATTGAGATGGTTCGAGCCAGGGTGTAAGGCCCCTCTAACTAATGAGCTCAAGTCCTCATTGAGACGAGGTGGAGCCCACAAATCAGTACCTTAAGATCAACAACGACACAGGGGGAAGAGTATGGTCAGTATCATTACTGGGACATGGACCAATGGAGGAATAGGAGTATGATGAATTTAATGGTGAATTGGCATATGGGGAAAATATTTATGAGGTCCATTGATGCATCAGGTTAGATTCATGATGCCAGGTCAATTTTTGAGTTATAAATCAGTGTGTTGAGTGGGGGCAAGCACACGTGGTCCACGGAGTTACTGACACGGTACAGACCAACATGGCAGCTGCTAAGATGTTGAGTACGAAGAGACCATGCATTTTCTGGACAGCATGCATGGCTCGTTGCATTAACCTTAGGCTTGAGGCAACTAGCAAGATGAAAGTGGTGGAAGGAATTCTAAAGAAAGCAAGAATCATCACAATTTTCATATATAGTCACTTATACATTGGCCATGATAAGAAGTAATAGAAAATAAGGCTTTGGTGAGGCCAAAGGTTTCAAGGTTTGCAAAAAAGGACCGGGATCGATGCACGCCTTTTCAGATTGGACACAAAGCAAGTGGTCCAATGATGCAAAAGGGAAAAGAGTGTGCGACCTTGTTGTATAACCCCAATTTTGGAATGGGGTTCGCTACTGCATCAGTGCTTTTGAGCCAGCTATGAAAGGTATTATGCATTGTGGATAGTGACAAGCAATGAGCAACGTGATATATTTACAAGGCTATGAACGTAGCGAATGAACATAGCGAAGGAAGACATGGAGGAACTTTAAAACAAGAAATGCTCCTATGCTAAAAAATGTGGAAGAAAAGTGGGGTTCAAAAGCTGGAAAGGCCCTACATATTGCAAGGGATTTTCTCAATCATGCTTATTTCTATGTTCATCCTTATACAGAATTCTAAGGATTGTTTCATGAAAGCAATTAATAAGTGCAGTGTGGAACACAGCCCCGAGTCTGAATTCCAATACCCAAGTATGAATGGAGCGCGACAAATACAAATACTCAATGAGAACACTTGGAACAGAGATAGCAACAAGGTAGAGTATGATAATTTTGCCATGTAAGTTCAAAATTTTCTTGGTATTGGTCTATTTGTGATTTATGTAGTTGGTTCTAAGTTCTAATTTCTAACTTTGACTTCCAAATATGCTAATAGATATAGATTCTAATTTTTTAAGGTAAAAGTTTTAGCTTCATGGTGAAACAACCATAGAGGGAGCTCTTCGTGCATTATCCAACAGTTACAATGAAGAGAGACATGCTTTAGCATAAGAGATAGGACGAAATTATATTTGTTCAGGATAATCAAAAGATGGAGAAGCGCCATCTGGTGCTCCATGAAATCGATCCAATTGTTGTGCAAGATTTAAATGAAACATGCAAGCAGTTGGTCGGTGATGATGCTAGGGATGATCCAGTATTTACAGGGGAGAGCTTGACATGGAATCAAGTTCACGAGGCAGCTGGAACCACTTCAAGATCTACTCGGGGCGCTAGATCTCAAGCTAAAAGGAAGGGGAAGAGGGAGATGCATACTCAGAGGAGACCTCAAGGAAGAATATGAGGATGGAGATGATTCTGATGATGATGGCCCAACATAATCGACAAATTCAGGTGCATTTGGTGGTGTTTACACTATTAGAAATGCTGTTTGCTAGTAATGATAAAATTTAGGCTGAAATTTGAGTTCATCAAAAAAATTTCTCGTTCTGAGCGTTGTTAAAAGTCCTTTGTGTTATGACATTTTATGGGGGGCGTTATGAGTCTTATGACTCCTGTGAGTTGTGATACCATGCGTGCAAAGAATGACGTTACTTTCCCGGAACCTGAAGAGTTTCTGCGTAGATGTGCCGCAATGACGGTTGAGATTTCAAGAGACAATTCTTGACCTTTGGAGTCACATGGTGAAAGTGACTAGGCACTTATCTCTCTATAAATAGGCACTTATTTCCTCCAGTTTTGGATAGAGAAACAATACAATTTTCCGTTAAGCATTTTTTTTTAACTCTCTCTAGAACAGAAACAACTCTGGTCCTCTAGATCTCGTAGTACTTGTGCATTTGTATTGGCAAGATAGCTTGATCAATCCCATGACAAATTTGCCAAGTAGAAACTTAGATGCACACAAATTTTTATTAGTAAGGGGCAAATATTGTCTTGAGAAAGCGATAGACCATGCCTAGGAACAAAGAGATTGAAATTCCTTTTGTTCTTACATCCTTTTTTTTTACCCCGTTTCACCCTTCATTTCCAATAGGAAGTATGACTTTGAAATTGCACAAATGTATAGCAAAATAACATATACAAAAAACTGAACTACATTCTTTTTTCTTTTTTTTGTTCTTTCTTTAAAGAAGCATTCGATTACTTCAAGGTACCTGTCTTTCTGTTTGGGTTGCCGAGATATCTGGGTGCCCACCTAGACGGTCAACTCCGCCTTTTGGAATATTGCTTGTTTGTAATGGAGAAGTTATCTTGTGGGTAATGGAGAAGTTATCTTGTCGGTTTATATGGAGTGTTGATCATGAGGGCTCAATGATTCACTTGGTAAAGTGGGAGGATATGCATATTCCTACCTAGTACAAAAGATATAGAGGCAAATGGTTGAGGCTGGCCAGGAAGGCATTACTAAGGACTTGGCCTTGAAACAAGGAAAAGGGAAGGGGAGACCGTAGGAAGGAAGCAAAGCCTAAAGGTGGGGGGGATGTTAATGTGTCAGGAGGGAGTTTCTTGACAAAGCGATCGGAGAGCAAGAGCGCACGAGAGAGAGAGACCCTTGGAGGGGGGGGGGGGGGGGGGGTCTCCATTCTGTACAAGTAATGGTATAGGTTTCAAGGGAAACATTGATGTGGGAAAAGAATTCCACTACATTCAGGAGGTTTATTTAGGATAGCAGAGGGCAGCGGGAGGGAGGACAGTCAGTAAAGCTCATATAAAGGAGTGGCATTGGTTTAGAGATATTAAAATGTAGAAAAAAGGCATGATTTATCAATCAATATTCGTGCACAAAGTCCTAATGGATTATTCTCACTGCTACTCTTCATTGAACAATCATGGATATTGTAGTTCAATTTTCTTGAACACGTTCACACTTTAAACAAGTTGCTCTGTGTCATAAAATGAATCCTCATAAGTACTCTACCTTACATATACCCATCATACATTGGGTTATGTATTGCAACAGTGCCCTTTGGCAAGAAAAATAATTACTTCATACAGATTTTACAAGAGAAAAAGCTAAAAGTGAAGAACATGTACTGGGCTGTACATGCCAATCCAGTATCATTCCCTCTCAAATCAACACTGTAAGGTCAAAAGAAGTAAACATTTACCAACCAAGAACAGACGTCACAAGATATTTACGTCATAGGAGCACAAAGGAAACATCTTGCAGGGATGTCTCCTCAAAGGAGCTTCTCTCTAACAATATCATACAAGTTCGTGAAATAGTTTATTCAGGCCAATCTGACATCGTTATTGCTTAGGAAAGTATAGATGTAAATAACATGCCTAAGCCTCTAAATAACCCATTTATTCAGAGTACGTCATTGGATATTGACAAACAGAACCAACTTAATAGTCCAATGAGGCAACTAAAAGAATACTAGATTGCAATATCCAATGATGTGAGCTAATCTATAGATTTTGAGCTTTGGATTGCAGTCCACGTGAATACAAACAAACTAAAACCCATTGATATTCATGTAATGAATGACAAATTGATGAAGCTAGCTCAACGCCCAGGTTGCACCAGTGATCAGTTGCCAAACACATATAAAGTACCTATTTGTATAGGAGAACCGAATAAATCACGATGGGAAAGTGTGGTGGAGAAGTTCAAGGGAAGGCTAGCCTCATGGAAGCGTAGATTTATCTATAGTGGAGGCTGCATTAACTTAATCAAGAGCCAGCCTTTCAAATATCCTAATATATCAGATGTTCTTGTTCAAAATGCATATGAGCACAGACAATAAAATAGAAAGAATTCTTATGATGCGGTGACAGAGGGAGCCACAATTTCCACCTTGTAAGATGGGATTATGTCTGGCCCACTAAAGATCCGGTGGATTGGGCATTGGAAACCATTTTTTTGAGAAAGTTAACCTTGAATTAAAGAATGTGTGTACAAAAAGCTAGGCAAACCACAAGCGGATGCACTAGGGGGAAAGAAAAGAAAAATAACAGAATCAAAAGGCCTTCTTTTTGAAGGTTTCAGTTGAAAGAGCAACCCAAAAAAAGATGCAGATCCAAAAAGACATGCTAGTTATCTGCCAAAGATGCCGCTGTTTTAGCAAGGGTTATTGGCTTTCTGGTTTCCTTCTCTCTCGATATGCCTCCAAAAGATGTGCAAGTCCCTACAAAGGGATTCAATCTCATTGAAATACTGAGCCAGGAACCAGGGAGGTGGGGTGGAAGAGGGCGTCTGCACCCAAGAGATGACGCTCTTGGAATCTCCCTCAATAATAATAGAGAGGAAGGTTAGGGATTGAACTAGCTTGAGTCCTTCCAACAGAGCAACTGTTTCAGCCTCCAAAGAATCAGCATGCCCTATAGGTTTAGAGATAGAGGCCACCGTTGTACCAAGGTGGTCCTTGACGATAGCACCTACTCCAGACGGCCCAGGATTTCCGAGGGAACAACCATCAAAGTTGAGCTTAAGATGTCCGAGTGGAGGAGGTCTCCACAAGGATGCACGAGGTAAGCGCTTGTGGCTGTATTGAAGAACAGCAGTCCAATTTTGGACAAAGGCCGAAGTAGATAACCCTTTGAATCTGTGGTGATTGGACACCCAGAAAACCACGTGTATTTGAACTTGGCAAAGGTCTTGTACCACGAAGAGTACTCCCCCTGAAAGATTCTATTATTATGTTCAATCCAAATTGCCCACAGCAAGGCTGCCACCGAAGATTTCCAGAGTAAAATCCCAGCCTTAGGCCAAGGAAAAGGTTGCAGGTCAGAGAAAATGGAAGGCACATTGGCAGGGAGTATCGATTGATTATTGAAGAGGTTAAGTAGTTTCCCCCACAAACATAAGGCGTAGGAACAGTACAGGAACAAATAGGCATTGGTTTCCTCATCTGCCAAACATAAAACGCATTGGTTAGGAAGCGGAAGGCCTTTTCTTTGTAGCTGGTCTACTGTGAGAACCCTCTGGGAAGCCAGCCACATGAAGACCTGCATTTTCAGGGGCGCAAAGGAGGCCCAAGCTTGCGCAACAACAGAAGTTGGATTGGCAGGTAAGATTGGGGGCTGAGATAAATTAAGGTAGAAAGAGGAACCGAGAAAGTCCTGGATGGTGACGGAACCCATATAATACGGTCAGGCCCAAGGGGGGCGATGAAGCAATCAGATAGTTCAGCTGCAAGGGAAGCAAAGAGAAGAATTTCTGGTTTGATAAGAGCCCTTCTGAAGACTGGATTCCGGGATCTCCGGGAACCTGCCATAGTCATCTCATCTGCAACGGTTGCATCTTGATTCCGGGCAAGAGAAAAGAGACTTGGAAATCTGTCCATTAGAGTATGCCCAAGCCACAGATCCTGCCAAAAAAGGATACAATGGCCAGCTCTCGGGTAAAACCTGATGCGATCTTTAAGTGGTTCCCGAGTGTGAGCAATCTCCACCACCACTTTCCTAGCAGAGTTAGGTTTTGCCATCTCATGCTTTTAATCCCACTTTCCTAGCAGAGCTAGGATTGGGCATTGGAAACTTAAAACGAACCAAACATTGCACTATTGGTGAAGTGTTGTTGGCAGTCTATGAACCACCAGAACCTCCATTGATATCACGTCATCAAACAAACGTATGACCCAGGGCCCATGGGGTGGCTTCCAAACAACCCAGCAATTCAAGAGTCTCCAAAAGAAAAAATTCTGGGACATGGCATGGCATCAGCTCCAGTCACAATGAATTCATCAGCCACATCAGATTCATGGTTACAAAGGGAGAAGGACTAGGTTTTGGAAAGATTTGTGACGAGAACAGATCACACTACACTCTTCCACCCCCACCCTTTCCAACCTAGTGCCTAATCCTGATATTTCAATAGCCCAGTTAATGGAACAAATTGGAAAACAGAAAATTCACCACAATTTGTCGTAACCTCAAAGATGCTGAATAAGAAGTCAAGGTGGTAAAGAGTGCGGCGAGAACTGTAACTATGATTATGATCTACATTAGGTGCGCCAGAGAACTGTAAGTAGAACCGAACTAGAGACCAAGATCAATAACCACCACTGGCAGATGCAGATGCCAATCCATAACCGGTGAATAAATGGACCCACGGTTGAAGCACCCTATGACTGGGTCCTCAAACCTTCTTGAAACACTGAAGTCTTACTTCATACCAAATCGTAGTAGGAACAAGCTAATCTGGGGCCCTAATCCAAAAGATAACTTCTCTGTCTTCATTCTATTATGGCTGATACTCTTCAGGTACGAGACTAACATATTCAAGAATCCCTTGGACCAACCCAACACCTTGAAAGGTTCAGGCCCTAAATTGGCCGGCTGTATCCTACAAAGCTTTAGACCTGGAGCACATCCAACACAGTGGCACGCCTCAGTGTGTCATGCACAGGTCAGAGGAATGTATCGACCATTGATTTCTTAACTGTGCAATGGCCTCAACAGTCTGGTCCTTAACCCTTGATCGGTTCGACGTTACATGGGTTTGGTCAAAATCCATTTAAGGACCTTTCCAGTCATATATTCCCCTCCTTTCCCAACAAGGGGACTATATCCTATGGCACTATACCTCAATGGCCATCATACTGGTCCCGTGTGTTAGGAAAAAAATCATCTCACATTTCAGGAAGTTCAATCAAGCAAGTCGACCTCACTGATCACATGGAATCTTTAGTCGTATCCTGGGCCCTTCCCCAAACACCGAATTCTTCTGACTATCCTTTGCTGATTTTGATTACCAATGGAAACACATAATCTGATCCAAACCAAGTAATCCCCAAAAGCCATCCATGTGGAAGCCACCAAGATGCACTGAAGCTCAACTTTGACAGAAGCCCGAAGGGAAACCCAGGTTTGGAAGGCATGAGGAGGATATTCAGAAACAATGGCATGCAGACCCTTCTTACCTACTTGGGAGCGGCAGGTCTTTGCGAACACATTCAAAAGCAAAAGCATTGGTCCTACTCGCAGGCCTTAAAAACTATAATAGAGAATGGGAAAACAATCTGACCATAAAGGTTGACACATCCAATGTCATTGCTTTGGCATCTAAAACAACCTCATGTCCATGGAGACTGGTACAAATAGTCAATCAAATTCATGATCTGTGCTCAACCATTCACATTTCCCCACACTCGGTGAGCAGTGAATATTGCTTCTGACAATCTGTTCAAACAGAGGGAACTTCTTCCCTCTCCTTCTCAGAAACTCCAAAACCCATTACCCCAAGTTCCCAACCAAGCCAATGCCAATCCTAAACTTTGATAGATCAAAACTTCATGTTTGCAGATTAGCATCACCCATTTTTTGTACAGGAATAGACACCTCCACAATTTTGCAACACAATTGTGTACATATCCTGAAAGATTCATCAATGAAAGTCATTTGACTTTCCAAAGAAAAAGCACATTAGATATTTTGAAAATGATGCATGAATAGATCATTTTAATCTAGTGGGCAATTCCAAATATAGTATATGACCCTCAGAAGTAACAGAAGAGGACAAGCGATTGACATTTCCATTCATAGAGACCGTCTTGGAAGGATCCATCGCTTCTTGGGGCATTGCATCTTCATACACCCCCCCACTCCAAACAATAACTACACCAAACCCCATCCATATAATGGACAGACAATAGTTGACCATACCCAAACACCGTAATTTGCTGGCTAAGTTGGAAGATATTGAGAAACTGGTAGAATAGAATCATAGATACACTACCACATAGAGATGACAGGAGGGACAATCTGGCCTCTTCTGCAGTTATACCTGCAAAATCATCATCAAGTCTTGGTACAAAAAGATTTATATGTTGATATTGTAATCTAAAACCCATCAGTATATGCACCAAATGCATCTTATTCAGGTTATCCTTAAACATCTGTGGATCAAGAGTATAAGATGTGTTCATCTTATTCACCCAAAAAAGAAGTGCTCATCAGCACTTGTTCATACCGAATCTGATCCAAGGCTCTAAAGTTGTTATTATACCCATGCCAGCTTGAGTAAATACAGAGAGATCCTATTCTAACTCATTAATACCTATGCCAGCTTGAGAATATACCCATAATATTTTTAGCTTGGTTTTATTCCCCAATCAATTGTTCCTAACTAGATGCTTCACTGATTTGTCACTTTCTTTCTCGTGCAATTTCGCCCAATTTATCAGATTTCTAAGTGCTCTCTTTCTTTTGGCAGGGCAAGAAGATTACAATAGGCTAAGGCCATTGAGCTACAGAGTAGCAGATGTGTCTGTGGTGGCTTTCTCTCTAGTCAGCCGAGCCAGTTATGAGAATGTTATGAAGAAGGTTGTGCTTTTATTCTTTCTGGGTTTTAGCTATGGTGCTTCCCCACACATCTATAATTGTCTTAAATCAAGTTTACAGTATTCCAGTCTTCTGACCTCTAGACTCTTGGTTACCCAAATGCTTTTCTCCTTCGCATTTCTGGGTCAAACTTCACGTCTGATGGGCTCTTGTACATTCACCAACTTGAAAAGAATGATTATCACTAGTTGACGCGAAATAATTCTGTCCTCCCAAAGAAGCACATTGTAATTTGCTCCCATGGGCAAAACCTAGCTAGGAGATTAGCACCCAAATTTTTGGGATGGAACCCACTCAACCTGGCGATCAACCTAAATCAAATTTAATTCACACTCTAGAAGTGCTCGAAAAAAATCACATCCTGGCATGGAATAGAAACCATCCAATTTTTTGATGGGTACAATTAGGTAACTAGGAACTCAAAAATCATTTTTTCTTTTTCTGAAAATACTCACCTGGTGATTCTAAATGAATCCCAAAATTTCAAATCAACAAAATTTTCCAATATGGGTCTTTGGCCGGAAGTAGCAAGTTTTACAATTTGCTCCATGCAAGCATATGGTACGATACACAGCTGCGCAACATCTATCGTGAGTTCATTACAAAGCGCAAAGCAGATAGAACATAGAAGAACAGTAAACTACTACTTTATATACAGAATACACTCATTTTCACCTCAATAGGACGAAGAGAATATGCAAAAAGATCAGTCTAACTAACCATCGCAAAAATCAGCACAACTCTCTATGAGAATGCAGATTTATCCCCAAAAAGGTCTAGAAGAATATTAGCGAGTAATGAATCCAATTGCATATTGATCTCCAAATACAATTATTCACATGCGCGACAAATAGCTTGAATGCTACCACTCACCTTGAAGCTACCAAATAGCTTGAATGCTACCACTCAGACTGGGAAATTCCCATTAGTACCAATGAGCCCGTAATGATTGTGCTCTGCTAAGCTCAAATACACCACTCAGACTGGGAAATTCCCATTAGTACCAATGAGCCCGTAATGATTGTGCTCTGCTAAGCTCAAATACACCACTAGTGTGGTTTTGCAAAACATAAATCCAGGTTCGTGAGTTAAGGCTTTGATTGGAATCACCGTTGTGCAAGAAACCCCATATTACTCGTGTCAAAGGTGAAAATACTCCATGTGAAACTTTTGGAAAATCTTACATGGTTCGGGGCTTCCGATCCACGTGTAACACATAGGCAGTCCTATAGACAAGTTAACAGTAACAGATGCTGGAAGAAGTTGCTTTGATGGATTCTCCAATCCAAAATGATTGAAGAACTGTAATATTCAAAGAGAAGGAGAGGAAGAATTTACACAACCCAATTCCCTGCATGTAACAACTCTACAGTTATTTGAAGGTTGCTCATTTAGAGAAGAATGACCGCAATTAACCTTGTGGAAACTAATAGACCCTCTTCCCTACCATAGAGAAGAAAAAGTGTTAAAAGGAATGAACTGCTCTTGTTGCTCCACAGATAATCATAGCAAAAAATAGATTGATTTAGGATCTTGAGACCAGCTAGCCTGAAATGTATGGAACTATGTCTTAATGCCCATGAAAGGAAGAAGAATCCCTCATATACAAAGTTCACATAGTCCTAGTGACACATATATCTTTATCAATATACAAAACTACACAGAAAATACAAGAGAAATGTATAATTACATGAATAACCATCAAACCATCTATCAGGCATATCAAAGGAATACGTTTAATTTAGGTCCAGAAGATGAACTTGAGTTAGAAAAGAAAGATTGCACCCATGGGGATAATTCTCACAGGAAATGATACAACCCTTGAAGTTTCTAAACATGCTATGTGATCATAACATTGGTGACCTAAGTGGGAAAACACACTTATGTCATGGACTTATCACATTCACGAGATAACAAAAGAAGACAAACATACCAAAAAAACTTTGATAAAAATAACGACGTCAATTTTGAAACAGCTGAAACCATTGTTCAAATCTTGGTAGTTGCTGAGTCAACCCAACAAGATCACTTCTCATATCACATTTTGAGTGACACTTATCCTCCCCAAGTCTAAGTCAACTAGGGGCTCGTCCGAATCATCCAGGCTAAAACAATTCAAACAAGACTAATTCGCTGTCATTTGATTTCACTATGAAGAGAAGGCATTTCTATTATTTTGTTATGACTTTAACAATATTTTACAAATAGCGGCAACTCATCCCAAGTAAGAGGTTGTAATTTCATTGTGGATCTCAAAAGTAATAAATTCCCATGATTCTAAATCTAGGACTAAGGTATACATGAATTAATTATATGTAATATTTGTAATCCCTTATATTAATTCAAGTAAAAACTCATTCTTCTTTCTGGGGATTTGTAATTTTACCATTTCCTGTAATATAAATAATGCAAATCATCATCATCACCCAAGCCTTATCCCAACTATTTAGGGCTGGCTACACAAATCATGTTCCACCATTCATCTCTATCATATACCTTTATATCGGCTAAGATCACGAGTTGGAGATAAGCAAACTTGAACCGCTGACATCTACCAAGGGGTAAACCAACGCCTCTCAAGCCTCCCCCACTGATTCTACCATAGAGGCCAATGATAAACAATAACCCCCCCCCCTCCCCAACACAGCTTACAACTTTCATTGTACTTCTCCAAGGAGCAACTCCTTTCAAAAATCAATCAAAAGGTGCTGAGTTGGAATCCCATTCTAAGGATTCTTGTGGTTCCGGAGTATCAAGCTACAGGAGAACCAAGAACGGAGAACTCTCCCCCTTTTCAGCCCGACTATTTGGTCTTAAGAATGCTGGTTTAAAGAATGAAAATGGTTATACCCTCAGTTAAACCAATTGGATCAAGATTCATAATAGGGAGATGGCAAAAGTCTTCCGCGGGCTACCAACCTAACACAACTCTCCTCCTTTTTCATCTAGGATTGGAATGAGGCAATTGTTGAGTTCCTCAAAAAATACAAATCACAGGGTTAAATTGAATGGTCTCCTAATCAAATAACCACGAACCAATCAATTTCAGCATGAGAGTTTGTACGCGAACTACGGCTGAAAGCACCAGTCAAAGACCCAAAAGGCTGACCTGGGACTCCTTCGAGTTCACTACACTAGGTTACCTCTCAGTTCAGATTTCAAGGAAAACATGGCTTGCTTGGGCTATAATTGAATTATAGCCAAATCATGGTCATCCGGGGTGATTTGAACTAGGGACTTATTTGATTCAATCAAGCAAGATCTGTTGAACAATTCCCATCCATGATCTACAGATCAATTTGAAAATGAATGAGCAATATAAAAAATTTATAATGCAATATACAATAAAAATGAATGAGCAATATAACAAATTTATAATGCAATATACAATAGACAATATATGGTATGACTATTCTATTTTTCTCTGTTACTATACTTCCCTCCTTTTTCCTGTTCCAAATCCCACTTTTCCCCTCTTTCTCTTAGAAGTTCTTTTCTCTTGCATTTATTTTCAAGGTGCTAATTTTTTAAACCTTCCCCTTTTAGTAATTGGAACCATCTGTGTATTTCACACTGTCCATCTAATAGATAAGTTGTGCAAATGGCTCTGAGTTGCAAGGATGAGTGCAGTAACCAAAAGTGTGGGTGCAAAAACCTGCTGCCTCTTTCTAATTATTTTCTAGAACTAACACTTTTGCAAATTATATACAATAAAAAGGAGCTAGAATTGCCTGTCCCAAGCCGTGATCAAAAAGGAGGAGGGTTGTGTTAGGTTGGTAGCCAATGGAAAACATCTGCCAGATCCCTATCATGAATCCTAATCCAACATTATACGCTCATGCTAGGGCATTCCCTATAGAGTAGATCATAGAATAGGATTCGTGTAGCCAACCCTAAATAGCTGGGTTAGGCTTGGATGATGATGATATCAAAAGGCACTCAACTCGCCTAGTCAGTCCTTTAGGCCAGCATGTTAGCCCAACTTGGAATCAACCAAGTATACGCCCACGTTAAGAAACTAGGATTGCAGCATTGGAAGGGTGGTTTATTAATCAATCGTTAAGTATGAACTGTATGATACGGTTTTTACATGATGATAATTGCCCTTGCAAGTTTTATGCACTATTAAAAGTAGAGTATTTGCGGTAATCATCACGAATGGATCCAACTTAGGGGGTTTCTCTATTGGGAAGTAAACAATGTCACATATTCAATTCATGTAAGATACAATCATCTTTATGGGCCCTTCTATTACACATCTTTAATCCAAAATGTGTCGGACTAGTAAGTATCCAATTACTCTGGAATATGGTAAGTATGATGCCTGTGAATCTGATTACATATAGGAGAAAATTGACAAAGAATAGAAAGCATATTTCTGGTTCTCCAGCGTCTTAATCTACAATCTGTTAGGAAAATGTGGTTTCTAAACAGGTCATATTTAACCATTACAAGTGTAGTTTCATGCAACATATATCTCAATGATTAAAGCGGCTAGTAGTAGATCTGTTTTAGCAAAAATGCCAAAACAATGGAAACAACCAAATATGGAACTCTGATGGAAAAACTCTCAATAGAAGTCTTGCGAGAAGAAAGCATTAAATCATGACACTTTGCAATTAATGTATTCTAATTTGCTGAGAGTTGAATATAGAGAATATAAGAAGTCATCCTCAAATCTAATTTGGATATCAGATATCATACCCAAGAAAGAAAACATATTGCACAGTTAGGTTGTCCACGTTTCCACTTCTCTGTACCAAAACCAACTGAGGAAGAATTGCCACTGCCTCTAAGTATATGGAGAATGCCCACAAGACCTACAAGAAAAAAGAAGCAATGAAAGAACATAGGAATATATGACCCTAGTTTGTTGACTTCAGTGACCAATATTTAACTAAAATATAAACACGAAAAAGAATATCCCATTCTATTGGTAGGCAAGCATTTTTTATTTGCTATTTAGATACTTCATATCAGTGAGCAAGCATTACTTAGTTAACCAGGGAATAAAAGAACTGGATAACAGACATAAACACATCTTAAGATGGCAATGAATCTGATTTACCTTAATACAAATTATGAATAGATATAGAAACATCAAAAAGAACAAAGATATTCGAGTAAATGGGGTTCCAACAAGAGATACGTAGAAATCTAAAAATGTGAAAAACGATAGTATCAGGTTCAACGTTATAATTTGGCAGACCTCTACCAAAAAATGCATTACATAAATTTCAAACACTGAGAAAGGAAAAAAGTGATCATCCATATCTGGCATAGAATAATACGAAGAAAATTAACTTCATGTTCACATTACATCCATGTTTGGAAATTCACATGAGAGAAAAATATTCTGGAACAAAGAGCAATTGATGCATTTCCCATAAAATCAATGGAAAACCAAAACAGAGTACCAAATTGTTGATAACAACCAGAATGCATGCATGAAATATTCAAAGAATGAGCTCATCTCATAGGAAATCAGGAAACTCATACAAACAAGCCATGGGGATATGTTTTAAAATAAAGAAATAAGAGGAAAAACCTTATATGATCCATCCTGAAATACAGCCAATGTGATTACTAAATGATCATCCAAAAGATAACATATTACACCAGTCTCAAAAAATTACCTCTTTGATGGTGAACTTCTCATGAACAAGGAGCGCTAGGGCAAAAGAGCATGCCACCAGAATGTAGTGGCGAAAGGTGTCGAGATCCTTGTCGTAAGAGTGCCTTACAGAAGGGCGGGCACGCATGCACCACACAATCGCCAAGGAACTCACAATGAAAACCAATTTCATAAGAGAGTTGTATAAGGATATATACTCGGTGAAAAGATCCAAGTAACGAGCAACAAACACCATAGCATAGAGCTCTTGAGTCTTCAATGAAATCCCTAATTCCACACAAGAGTTCTTTGTTTAATCAGTAACCAACTAATGCCATAGATACAATTACTCAGTTAATAATCATTATCATAATCAAAGACTTTTCCCAATATGAATCCTAGTCGGCCATTCTGCTCTATGGAGGGCCATAAGTCTATATCTTTTCTTATTACTTCCAACCATGTCCTTTTGGGCCTACCCCTTAGCTCCACTTGAACAATTACCCGGCCGATAATAATAAATAAAAAGAGTCACCAGAGAAGTCGAGGTTTCATATCACAAATGGTAGTAATAAGTCATGTAAAAAAAGAAAAAAATTGTAAAAACAAAGTGGCAGCAATTTCTCCACGAATGGTCATTGTACATATCTTAATTATTCAAATTTTGGTTAAACAAGGAAGAAAAATACATAATGAAAGAAAAATCCATGACTTGTTATAAAATATACAAGCGACTATCTCCATTCAATGGAAATTGTCAACTACAAAAATGAAAACGAATAGAAAATCCATGAGTACAATTCCACGAGGACAATTAGCACTTGAAAAGTGGGAAGAGAAAAGGAAGTATATTTCTACAGATAAAATGTCATCAATTACACAAAATCCACCAAAAAAGTCGGGAACACTCTATAGTCAATGCACATTCCACAGAGAGAGATGATTGAGTTTACCTGAACACGATTGGGTAGCATAGATCTTCAGGAGGAGGACCAGAATGCTGAATAAATGGGTCATATCCCCGAGAAATCTAAAGATATTCATGGCTTCCTGCCCTAATCTGACACTATGCTCTCTCTTTCTCAAAGCTCCAAATTCTTTTGCCCTAATTCTTGGACCTGAGACGGAGAGCGCGTGTTTGAATGTGATTTTTCTTCATTGGGGCAATTGGACAGGAGGGAGAGCGAGCAGGCCAGATGTCGTTCCATGGAACCAGAATATTAAGATACCCCTCGTTTTTCGCTCATATTTCTAAAGTGGCTCTTTATAGGACACGTCCGTTCCCAGCAATGTTAAACAAAATTACTCCCCGCCACCTTTTAAAATCACTTCTTCAGTGTTCTCACGATACTACGTATCATATTATCACATTCAGTCCTTCGAGGGATTGTATATAATGACACACCATTTATCTCAAGCAACCGGAACGATTAACCAACAACGGGGTCGGAAGCAGTTTAACCGGTTCAATTGGTAAATTGATCAATTCAACTGTTTTAACTGGGCAAGTCTCAGGCGGTCAAAAAATTGTTGAAAAAAATAAAAAAATACAAAAAAACTAAAAATATGAAAAGCATATAAAAAATGATTAACACAAAAAATATTCAAATGAAGTTGAAAATTAATGAAAAAAATGGATTTTAAAGAATCGATTTGTGTCAAGGGGTATTGTAAAAATGAAATCTTTTGATTAACCATGTGCATTTTGGTTAATTTTTTTCTACACTTGCTGCAACAATATTTGCAATATGATCTTTAATTTATTTTTTTTCTTATTCTATTTCATTGCAATAAGATACATCCATGTGTAAAAATAGTTTCTATATTAGCAATATTAGGCTTTAAATCTTAAGAAATTTGGAAAATTTTTGCATTTGCTACAACAATAGTTGCAATATGATCTTTAATTTCATTTTTTTTTCCTTATTCTATTTCATTGCAATGAGATACATCCATGTGTAAATTTTTTTTCTATATTAGCAATATTAGGCTTTAAATCTTAAGAAATTGGAAAAATTCTGCATTTGCTACAACAATAGTTGCAATATGATCTTTAATTTCATTTTTTTTTTTCTTATTCTATTTCATTGCAATGAGATACATCCATGTGTAAAAATATCAATGTTAGGCTTTAAATCATAAGAAATTTGGAAAATTTTTGCATTTGTTACAACAATAGTTGCAATATGATCTTTAATTTCATTTTTTTTCTTATTCTATGGAATGAGATACATCCATGTGTAAAACATTTTCTATGTTAGCAATATTAGGCTTTAAATCTTAAGAAATTTGGAAATTTTCTACATTTGCTACAACAATAGTTGAATATGATCTTTAATTTCATTTTTTTTTTCTTATTCTATTTCATTGCAATGAGATACATCCATGTGTAAAAATATTTTCTATATTAGCAATACTAGGCTTTAAATCTTAAAAATTTTGTAAAAATGCATGCACATTCTCGTAGGCTTTTGAATTGGAAATTAACCAAACCAAACCAACACAACCCAACCCAACCCAATTTTTCGTGGGTTTTTTATTGTTGACCTACTTTTTTGTCTTCTTCTTTTTTTTAGGTTATACTAAAATAGCTTCATTAACTGAGAAGTCATAATCCGATGATGTTTTCCTCTATGTGGGAATAAATCATAGTGTAGAATACATCTCTAGAACAATTCATAGAGCAATATCTATCTGTTGCAATTTTTGCATGTAGCAAGTTGGGTTGAGAAAAAATATGATTGGTATTTTTAAAATTGAAATAAGTTGTGTTTCTGATTTCATGGTAATTCATGTTATCAAAGGAAGTGTTTGCATGAAATTTTTTTTACTTCTCTCTCTCTCTCCCCATTGATCAACTAATGAGACTTCTTGAGATGAAGGTTTGAATACATATATTTTTGTAGTTTGCAATTTAACGTTGGGTAAGACAAAAAAATGAGATGGATCCCATTAATTCAGTTGGTCTAAGATCTAGCACATGCCCAAATGTAAACAACATGGATGAAATCCTTGATGGTGATTATAGCTCACCAAACAAAGACCAAGAAATAGAAGAACCATGTGTAGGAATGATGTTTGGATCAAAAGATGTTGCATATGAGTTCTTTAAGTCTTTTGCATTGGACAAAAGTTTTGGTACTCGCAGGGGAATACTCATAACAAGAAAGGTAAACGGATAGATAGGGTTTATGTTTGCTCGAATGAAGAGTTTAAATAAGAAAAACCTAATAAAAGTGGAAAAGTTTTCCCTCAGTTAAAGTGTGGGTGTGCGGTTAAGATATGCATAAGTAGTAAAGAAGACGACGAGTGGAAAGTGACTAGCGTCGTGCTAGATCACAATCACAATCTAGTTAGTCCAAGAAAATCTCATCTAATTCGCACACATTAATCATTGTTGAGTGCTACGAAGTCATTGATACATTCAATGAGCTCGGCAATGGTTAAGCCTAGACATATTCATGATATATTCATAGAGCAGGCTAAAGGGATTGACAATGTCCATTGTATACAAAAGGAAATCCAAAATAAAATAGCAAGCATTAGAAGAAAACTTAGAGGGAAAGATTGGCAATTTAATTTTGCAATAGCTCTATAAAAAGAACAAATCAAACCTATCATTTTTCTATAGATTGAGATTAGATGATGATGATCACATTCTCGATTTCTTATGGGTAGATTCTACATCTAGAGTTTCCTACCAGTGCTTATCTGATGTGGTTACCTTTGATACCATATAAAAGACAAATACATTTGGTATTCCCTTTGCACCTATACTTGGGGTAAATCACCATTTCAATACAACTTTCTTTGGATTTACACTAATATTTGATGAGAAGATATAATTGTTTACATAGGTATTTGAAAAATGGTTGGAAGCCATGAGTAGACGGCAGCGAGATGTTATTCTCACTTACCAAGATCCTGCAATTTTTTCTACAATGAAACAAGTTATTTACCAAAGTAAGCATCATTATTGTAAGTGGCACATATTTGCGAAGATCAAAGAAAAAATGTGTCATGTCTTGCGCATGCATCATTCTTATTTAGATATCTTAGGAGGAGCGTGGCTAGCCTAACAATTGAATAATTTGGATGGAAATCAATGATTGAGAATTATAAGCTGGAAGACAATGAATGGCTCAATGGCTTTATGGTTGTCGTATACAATGGGTTGATGCATACTTGGCTGACACGTTCACTGTAGGTATGTCTTTTACTTAAAGGAGTGAAGGGATGAATACGCATGTGTGTCTTCTAATCAAAGGAGTGAAGCGATGGATACGCACTTCAAGATGTACTTGACACCTGCAACAAGCTCGCGTACATTATTAGAAGTTACTGCAAAAGTTCAAGATAAGAATGTGTGAAAATAGAGGGAAAATGATTTGAAAGATATTCAAACTACTCTAGTCTTGCGAATAACCACTTTCATTGAGTCACATGCATCAAAAATCTAAACTCAAAAGATTTTAAAGATATTTGAGGAAGAGGTGACTAATTGTTTTAATTTTAGGAGGGAGACAATTGAAGACAATGGACAAGTTGCTACCTTTAAGGTGTTAGTCCCGGGGACCACACCTAGATCTTACTTAGTGAAATTCATTTACCATGTCAATTCTATTTCTTGCAGTTGTCACCTGTTTAAGAGGATGGGCCTTCTTTGCAAGCATATACTGAAGATTTTTATGGTGAAAGATGCGTTTGAAATTCCTCTGTAATATATAATGAGGCGTTGGACCAAACACGTAAAGAAGGGAGTTTTTCTTGATGACATTGGAGAACAAATTCAAGTAACATCTAAACTACCACGCTCCATTAGATATAATGAGGCTATGCAGGCAAGTCGATCCCTTGTTGAGCATGCTTTACAAAGTGTAGAGGGCCATGAGTTTGTAATGTCCATTATACAAAATGGAATTCGTCAGTTTGATGAAAAGTTTGGGTGCAAGAGAGGTCCACAGGATGACACCATGAGTCATGTCAATGAAGATGATAATGTTATTAATTGTAGTGGCATACCAAGTGGAAGTAACCATTGATGCAATGTCCTCGAACATGCATGAGTACAGATAAAGGGACGACTAGCCACTAAAAGAATTAAAGCTCGTTCTGAGGGATGGAAGCCAAAGGAAAAAAAAAAAAGGAAATGCACAGTTTGCAATGGCAGTGGGCATGCTAAAAGGAACTGCCCGTCGTTCGTTTGTGATAGGTACAATTGCATACTTTTACATTATTTTGATTTGGAATTGTATTAGCTTCATTATTGTTGATATATTTGATTTTGTAGACATGAGAGCACATCCTTAGTGTGAGGGTACACCTAAGTGGACCACACCCCTTCATGTTGACTAACGTTACTACATGGAGGGATGTAGGGAGAGTTGTCATCTCTTCATGAGGGGGTTACCCTCCCATGAATAGCATGTACCATGCACCATAAGGGTTCCCATTCATGAGGAGGTTACTCTCACGTGAATGAGATGGCCCCTTTCTCTTATTATAAAAGGGGAAGGGTAGAGGTCTCTATACACACCACAACTCACACACGATAAAGGTGTGAGAGCTCTTATTGTGAGAGAGAAAGTGTGAGAGAGAGTGAGTAAAATCCCCCTCCCATTCGAGTTCTAAGGATTGAACCAGCCCTTAGAGATAGAGTTGTGCGTGAGAGTCGAGCTAGGACAACTCTTATTGCATTTTGTGGGAGTGTTCATGAGCTTCCAACTCACTCGGGATATGCGGTGTGGAACAGATTTCGACAACTCTAGTAGTTATCAAACCTGCCCACATGAGTTGATCGTTTATCTCCACATTCGTTGTGCAAGCACTCATGTATGATACTCGGTTCCCAGTTGATTATTTTGCTTTCGCTTCGACCGCTGGACCATATTTTTACCAACATTGGTATCAGAGCCATCATGAAACTCGATTCCCAATTGTGCTCGCATTATCATTCCCGCCTTGCTTATGAAGGCTTAGTTATGGTTGGCCAATGATGTTGTAAAGTGCACATGATGGTTATATTAAGACCATAGGCATGTGCATTATGTAACCTCATGTATTGACTTCATAGTCGTGTTGGCCTTATGCATTGGTTATGCAAGTTGAGGCATCCTAGACCATGAACATCATGGCTAACTAATCTTGATAGGCCTCGTATGCTAAGCCGTGCATTGTGGGCCCTACTCATTTTTTTTTATCATTTTAAGGCCGCATAAAAGGGCTTTTTTTTTTTTTGGGAGTGTATCTAGGAAGGTTCACGGCTTGCAAATTGCAAGGTATTTGAGATGCTAGATCCAAGAAAGAAACTTGGTATTGATTACAAGCAAGAGTTCAATGTGGCCACGCGGAATTTTCATATCAAGATTTTTAAGGGTCAACTTTTTTTCAAGTAGCTAGACAATTAACAAGCGTAAAAAGGATAATCTAAGTGTAATCATGGATTAAAACAAACCATGAAACATCCATATTAATTGGTGCAATTTTGATGTTTTGACTTAGAATGACTTCTAAAAATGTGATTGTAGATCTCACTAAAAGTGAAAAGTTGGGTGGAAGCAATTTTTCTATATGGCATAGGAAAATGCAATATTCTAAATGAGCAAGGTACACTTGAACACCTAACTACCATTAAGCAAAAACTTGAACAAGGTATCATTGAAGAACTTCTCCGTTAGTATGAGGCATGAGACAATGCTGACCGTAGCACTCGCTTTACTTTGCTAAGTACTATGATTGATGACCTCATTCGTGAATTCGAGGGATTCACCACGACGAAAGCCATGAGGGATGTACTTCAATAGAAGTATGTTGTCACTTCCGCTGCTCGGTTACGAGCCTTATCTATGGCTTTTAAGACATACAAATGCCTCCAAATGTGTCGATGGCAAACCATATCAAAAAAATGTCTCAAATGATGCATGATCTAGAAGCAGCTGGAAACACACTCAGTCACGAGCAACAAATGCTCGGTTTGCTTAGGTCTCTTACAGAATATTGGGAGAACATAAAGTCATTGATGCTGCATAATGAAGTCGTAACAACTTTTTCCCAACTTTCTCATTACCTTGAGATAAAGGCTGAGTTCTGCTGATCTTCTGGAGCTGGAACCACTCTAGTTGCCCAATCAAGCAGGCCTCGAGGCCATAAACCTCGAGAAAAGTTTAGGAATGGGGCACCTCAAAGGAAGGAGTAACATAAGCAAAAGGCTGAAAAAAAGAAAAAAACCAGGCATAGACGTGGGAGGCACATAAGGGACAAATCTGAAATAACTTGCTACAATTGCGAGAAGAATGACTGTTTTGCATGCGAATGTCCTAAATCTAGAAAGGTATGAACTGATTTCCCTAGCTATACAAATGTTTGCACTTAGGTGCTTGTTGCTCATTCACAATTTACTGGGTGGATTGTGGATTCAGGAGTGACAAGGCATATAGCAAGGGATCGAGAAGGGTTCGTTGAGCTCTAAACTTTGTTGGTTGGAAGTCAGAAGATCTTCATGAGAAATTACGCATCAGAGGATGTACTAAGGGTTGGAACTTACCAACTCTGATTTCGAAGTGGACGAACCCTTCTTCTCCATGATGTCCTCCATGCTCCCGAAATGAGAAAAAGTTTGCTTTCAGTTCTATGTCTAGTTAGAGATGGTTGCTTTATCAGTTGCATGCTTAACTACGCTACCTTTACATTTCCATATGGTTTTCACTGCTATGGCTAAATTTTGAATGACTTATTTATTTTGGACAATGATGATGTTAATTTTTCACTTCTTTCTACCTATATGACATCATCATCCTTTTTCCACCTCTTCTATACACACAACAGCATAATATGGCATGCTAGGCTTGCTCATATAGGAAAAGATATGATGATCCGATTAGCCAAAGAAGGATTATTGCCTTTATCCAAAATAGACCTGTCTATCTGTGAACTATGTATAACTGGAAAATCAACTAGATATCTATTTCTTAAAGCAAAGAGAGCAATCAGTTTTCTAAATAGAATACATTCTGACATTTGTAGTCCATTTAATGAGATGACCCGTAACGGTTATTTTATCACATTTATCGATGATTATTCTCGCTACGGGTATGTACACCTAATCTCGCATAATCACAAGAAATAGATTGTTTTCATCGTTTTATACTAGAGGTTGAAATCAATTGGACAGAAGAATTAAGGTTTTTTACACTAATCGAGGGCGAGAATACTTATCTGACTAATTTAAGAAGCTTTGTGAGAATAAGGGAATCCCAAGACAAGAGACGATGTCCTACATTCCGCAACAAAATGGTGTTGCTGAAAGAAGGAATCATACTCTGTTGGACATAGTGAGGTCTATGATGGCTCACGCCAACTTCTCAATATCATTTTGGGGAGATGCACTCCTTACTACGATGTATGTCCTAAACAGAGTGCCATCAAAATCTGTCCCCAAGACCCCTTATGAGTTATGGATAGTTATAAAGCTAGATCTTTCTCATTTATGTCCTTGGGGGTCAGCTGCATATGTTCACATCCCTTCTCAATTGATAGGGAAACTAGACAAGCGGTCTCTTGAGTGCTTTTTTTTTTAGATATTCTGAGCACTCAAAGAAATATGTGTTATGTCAAGAAAGTGATGGTGGCAGGATGAAAGAAATAGAATACCATGGTGTAGACTTTATGGAGATGAAATTCCCTAACAGGAAGCAATATCGTATGTCTGAAGAGCTCTATGAAGATCCTAAATCTCAGACAAACATTGAGATAGTTCCTTCATTTGAAGGTAATAATGGGAGTTTTCCTATGATTGTCAATGATAGTGGGAGTGAGTCACTGGTTGAGAATGAGCATATGACCCATATTGAGTCACCGATCATGCTAGAGACACCTATTGAGAGTGAATCGCAAGTCGAAGTTCGAAGGAGTCAACGTGGGAAAGTTCCTCATAGACATTTTGAAGTAGAGGGTCTCGCATGCATTTCACTTGATGTTGATAAGCCTAGCTCATTCCAAGAGGCATTGAATTCTCCTGCTATAGACTAGTGGATGCCTACTATAAAACATGAACTCAATTTTATGGAGTAGAATCAAGTTTGAGAACTTGTGAATTTGCCGACTAATAGAAGAACAATTGGAAACAAGTTGGTCTTGAAAATCAAGAGGAAGACAGATATAACTGTAGATAAGTATAAAAGCTGCTTAGTGGCGAAAGGGTTCACTCAAATTGAGGAAGTGGACTACGATGAGACATTCTCCCTGGTGGTGAGAATAACTTCGATTCGCCTAATCCTAGCAATCGTCACAAATATGAACCTGGAACTCTTCCAAATAGATGTAAAGACTGCTTTTCTGAATGGTGACTTGATGGAAGAGATCTATATGGAGCAACCTAAAGGTTTTGTAGCCTCTAGCCTTGACCACAAATTGTGTAAGCTCAATAAGTCCATATATTGTCTCAAATAGTCATCAAAACAGTGGTATATCAAATTCCATAGGGCTATAATGACTTATGGTTTTGAAATGCTTCAAGAAAACCATTGTGTATACATTAAGAAGTATAAAAAAAAAATCTAGATACTGTCTTTGTATGTTTACGATATTTTATTAGCTGGGAATGATCTGGAGCAACTTGTTGCTACAAAGGAGTGGTTGTCCTCCAAATTTGAGATGAAGGACATGGGTAAGGCGAGTTACATACACGATGTTAAGATACATTGAAATCGCTCTTAAAGGTTTCTTACCACGTCACAAGAAACATATATCCAAAGGACTCTTGAGCAATTCCGTATGCAAGACTTGAAACCCATAGATACTCCAGTTGAGAAAGGGCATACTATAAGTCTTGACATGTATCCGCAGACAGAAGCTGAGAAGAACAAAATGTCACGTGTTCCATATGCAAGTGTACTTGGTAGTTTGATGTACGCGATGTTATGCATGCGTCCAGATATTGCTTATGTAGTGGGTATCGTTAGCCGATACTAAAGTAATCCAAGATAAGGTCATTGTCAAGTAGTGAAGAGGATTTTTCGATGCCTTCAAGGAACCTTGAGTCAAATGCTATGTTTCCAAGCAACCGATTTGTGGTTATATGGATATAGTGATGCCGATTGGGCAGCAGACCTAGGTGAGTGTAAATCAACCTCAGGTTATATCTTCTTGCTAGGAGATGGTACAGTCTCATGATGTAGCAAGAAGCAGTCGTGTGTCGCTCTCCCCACTATGGAGTTTAAATACATTGCTTGTAGTGGAGCAGTACAAGAAGCAGTATGGTTGAGAAGATTCCTAAGAAAGATGGGTATTGTTGCGACTGGTAATGAGCATGTCACTGTATTTTGTGATAATACAACGACACTTGCTTTTGTAAAAGACCTAAAGTACCATGGAAAGTCAAAACATATTGATATTAGATATCATTATATTCGAGATATTGTTGCACATGGACTGGTGGTGTTAACTCATATTCCAACAATTAAAATGGTGGCGGATCCCTTGACTAAGGCAATTGATAGGGCCACACATTAAACTTATGTAAGAACTATGAGCCTTAGAACCCTATAAGTTTATGTTACATTATAGGATCTTGGTACCCTATTATAATTGACTATGGATGTTATTTTATGTTATAATGAATGGTTTGTGCATTTTAATACATACGGGCTCACAATAGTGTGAGATTATCATTTAATTTGCCAGTAGTTCAAAGCTCACTACTCGCAGAAGCTACCCTCAATATTTGGGATGTTGGATACATGGTATATTTATTGTCTCAACCAAGGGTTCGAGATGAGATTCTATCAGGGAATTTACATGATCAATTCCAATTGACGTTCCGAAGATTGTGTAGCTTGTAAGTAGCTAGGGATGAACACCAGGAATGTTCAAGTTGACGCATGGATGTAACTGTGAGGTGCTAGGTGGCGACCGGTGGCATGGTTGCGAAAAGACTATAACCTACATGGTGTAGATTTTGACACACATTTGATGTGATCCACCATGATGTGTGATTCATACCACACATGTTATATTAGTGAACAAAATATCTACACATGTGGAAAAAGTTAATCATGTTCCTTTTTTCCATTGTGTGAGACTAATAAGTAGGTGACCCATGATGCCCTCATAGACCTTAGACTGCATTAAGAAACTTTACTTCGATTATTCATTTTCGTATGTATTCCTTACGATCAAGTATGAGACTCTTCTGGGACATTGCTGAGACAATGGTTCAGGTCAGAATAGAATAATATATGTTGTAAGGGAAGACCATTTGATATCACACTCTGTCTTGGTACCACAAGAAAATAATACACATTACACGCACATTGGAAGTAATTGTGTACGAATGAGCTAAGTAATCTTATGTACTGGGCTCATGAGGGATTAGTTGAGAACTTAGTCCGGTGTTGTTAAATCGGATCTAGGGCAGTTGGAGCAGTTTTTGTTCTACAGGTATGGGAGAGATGAGGTGTTTCATGCCAGTTGGTTGGAAACTTGGTGTGGTTCTTTCTAACAGAATGTTTACTCCTGTAGGTCGCATACCGCATTTTGCATTTGTATGAAAGAATACTAACGATGCGATAATGAACAACAACTATTATTTGGGCATATAGCCCCTCCCACATACAGGACGAGTGGGAGATATAGACATGAGGGTGCATCCCTAATGTGAGGGTACGCCCAAGTGGACCATACTCCTTCATGTTTGACTTACGTTACTACATGACGGGAGGTGGGGAGAGTTTTCATCTCTTCATGAAGGGGTTACCCGCCCATGAATGGCATGCACCATGCACCATGCACCATATGGGTTCCCATTCATGAGGAGGTTACTCTCACATGAATGACTTGGCCCCTTTCTCTCATTATACAAGGGGGAGAGGTAGATGTCTCTACACACACTACAACTCACACACGAGAAAGGTGTGAGGTGTGAGGTGTGAGAGCTCCTATTGTGTGAGAAAGAGTGAGTAAAATCCCTCTCCCATTCGAGTTTTAATAATAGAATCAGCCTTGAGAGATAGAGTTGTGTGTGAGAGGCGAGCTAGGACAGCTCCTGTTGCATTTTGTGATAGTGTTCATGAGCTTCCACCTCACTCGAGATTTACGATGTGGAACATATTACGGCAGCTCTAGTAGTTGTTGAACATGCCTACATGAGTTGATTGTTTACCTCCATATTCGTTCATCAAATTTGTTGTGCGAGCACTCAGGTAAGATACTTGGTTCCCAGTTGATTATTTTGCTTCTACTTCGGCCGTTGGACGGTATTTTTACCAACAAATTTACAATTGTATTAGCTTCAATTGAAATGCTAACACATGAATTTATCTTCCTCTTACAAGGCTAAGAACAAACCACGTCTTGACCTTCAGACCCATAAGACGGTAGCAAATGCATGTTGACGGTAAAAACCAATTGTTTGGAAGGCGTGTTTTAAGTTAATTTTGAAACACCTTTATATGTGTGTA
>NW_006496517.1:725002-747901 GCF_000471905.2 Amborella trichopoda | reverse complement strand
TAATTTTACCATTAAGCAATCACAAATTTGAAATTTTCACAACAATACAATGGCATTTTGAAAGCTAGTATCTTAAAACTTTATTTGTAGAGATCCTATTCCTGAATATTTTACAAATTGAAGCTGAAGCAAGCGCTCTGCTTCATGATCTCACTCTTTCACATAATAGAACTAAGCAGCTAATAATGGGGTGACTCCATTAATGTAGTGGAGATGATCCAAGAAAGAAAGGCAGAACAAGTGGAGGATTATCCCAATCTTTCATCATATCTCAAAAATTTTGCAAGGTATATCGCAACCATTTGCTATGGCTACAGAGAAAGAAATTATGAAGTAGATGTCAATCTTTGATCATATCCAATCTGGACTCTCTCTTGTCAAATTGAGAGTCTACTGTCCCTGATCCACTTTTTAGTTCCTGCGTTTGGAGCTCTTTTCTTTTATCTCCTTTTATTGTTTTTATTTGATGTATTTCTATTTGGTAACAAGTTATCAATAAATCATAATAATAAATAAATAAATAATTCCTAAATAAATAGTTTATTTTTTAAACATCATGTACTGGCCTTAGGTTATTGTATAGCGTTGAACGTTTGGTAGGTGTTTGTGGGACTTTGGGGCATCCATTCAATTATTGAAAGGTAGTTGCAAAAGCATGAGTAGGGAACATGAGGTGACTTCAAACTTTTCCCATCCATAAATACTCTTATCCTTTTAACATTAGGGTCATACTTACTATTTATTCATCTCTCTCTCTCTCTTTCAAACCTTTTCTCATCTATAAATACTCTTATGTTTTTAACATTAGGGCCATACTTATTATTTATTTCATCTCTCTCTCTCTCTCTCTCTTTTGCTGTAAAACTTTTCTTTCAAGGAGGAAATGGTGGATCTAATTATTCTTTGGTGGCTTTACAATGGTTTTCCTATCCCACTTACTCCCATTATGACCCAACCCAAAGGAAGTGCATGGTGAGTTTGTTCCCTTCAATTTGCCTTTTGGATTTGTGTATTATGATAGAATTTAAGGTGCTAACCTTTTGGAAAAAGTTTATATATGGATGCAAGAACTACGGATGCATCTAAAAAATCCATCGAAAAATGTAGTTTTAATGTTGAAAAACCCTTTGATTGATCATCTTGACATCGAGATGTATGGCCATGAAAAATAAAAAGATTTTAAGTCTCATAAATAGTGCATTTTACAACATATTATCTACACCGTCCATTTTCAAGATTTTCATATATTTATAGATTTACTTGATTTTTACTATTTTTAAAATTTAAAATTTTATAATTAGATATAAAAATAGATTTTGAGATAATCTTAAAAACATTTTATATCAAAATTATATACCATGATAAAATTTGAAGGTGCACCTTACCTCTACATCTATAGATGCATCGGTATGTCAACTGCACCCTAATATTTTAAAGGAAAGTATAGAATGAGACTATTTACTTTTGGTATAAAATTGTCACATTAATCTTGACCATTGGATGTGAAATTGGGTGGCTGTAATTATTCTAACGACCAAGCTCAAACTTCAAAAAAAAAATTCCAAACGTTATGACGCATCCAAATAATCAAATCTCACATCAAATAGTTATAAGTAATTATAACCACCTTGTATCACAAGTAAATAGTCTCGTTATATACAGTATCATATTTTCATAGTACTATACACTAATTGCATCCTCTATTGTATTCGTCCGTAACAAACATTTGAGATCAACAATTTATCCACTCAAGACAGAAAACAGGGAAGGATCCTTACATCTCAACCCTCATTGTTGACAACGGTTGGTTGAGGTTGCATTTTAGCGTATAAATAATATGATAAGACTTCTCCCCATGTGTTTATAAATGTGGGTTTCTGCATGGTGGTTTCGGCAGATCCAATTGTGCATTTGCTCGACTCAGCTCAATTGAGGTGATTATTGTGATAAAAAACTTCCTCAATATCTTTGAACCTTCCTAAGATTAATTCAAAAGGAAAAGATGATCTTGATCTCAAAATCCCCCATCATCAAAGTTGGCGATCTCTTGGAGCGTATTTTGATTTTAGGGAAAATCAATCTTTGAAAAACGGATCAATCACCCCGATTGCCCATCTAAAAAACCGGTTTGGATCGGGGTTCGGTGGTTCAGATCCGTGAATCGGCCTGATAGGCTGGATTAAAAAGTTTCAAAAAATCACAAAATTTTCATTTAAATCTAGTTTTTAAGTTTCCAAAATATGGTATTTGCATTATAGTTTTTATTATTTTATAAAAATGCGTAAATACTGAGAACACGTCTCATATCTGAGTGTTTGTTGTCCATTTTATAGTCATACTGACAAACTTAATTTTTTTTATTTTGTGTTTTGTATTCTCCAATGATATTTGTGCTTGTAAAGATAAGGGTCTTGTCCACCGTATTTTTATTTTTCTTAAAAATTAATTATTAAATTAATTATTTATTTCCATTCATACACTTGTGAGAAAGATGAAAAAGGTGTTTAATCCCACATCGAGCATGCGGGAGAGAGACGAAGGGAACCAAAGCCCTTTAAGGATAGTTTTAATACGCAATGGGTATGTCACAAATATTTTCTCGTCTCATAAACATTCGCAATTGTATTTACTTACAGGTTATTCATTCTTATGCCAATGCATCTCGACTATTAAATCTGAATGGCATAGGCGGTATCAGAAAAAAATAAAGGTAATTAATGAAGACCTTTTTCATTTCTGGATAAATTTAGAAGATGTTTGTAATTTGTGTTGAGGTCCTTGACAGTCGTTAATCCACATTGATACAGCCATTGTAGATTTATATGCATCTTAGCATTGATACAGCGATTGTAGATTTATATGCATCGTAGCATTGATCCATGTATTGTAGATTTATATGCTTCTTAGCTTGGTTTGTTACTATTTATTGAAAAAACTATTATTTTTGTAATATCACATGTTCCCTAAATCCTACTAGAGCTCTAGTACGATTGCAAATGGAAAGAACAAAGAAACATGTACTTTTCCATTTTTTTGAAAAAAGGAAATTAAAAATGCGTGAGAAGTGGACTTCTTTGGATGAAATGACCCCTTAAGATTGAAATTTGCTAGGTGTCGCCCATAAAGATGGGTTGGGCCATTGACGTGAAGGTGTAGCACTCCAACCCCTAAAAAGGAAATTTACATATAGTGAACAAGGCTCTTTGAAAAAATTATCGCACATGGAAGAGTAAGAATAGTTGAAAATGATTTATGTAGCCTACCTCAAATAGTTATGATAATATTTGGATGATGGACAAAACTCTTTGAACGTTTTTATAGAAATTTGATTATGCTATATGTTTATGAACTTGATTATAATTTGTAAATATTATACATCCAAATGATGACACTTCACATTGACATGTGTACGGCCCGAAAGACAAAAGGGTAATATTCATGATCTAGGATACCCAATGCATATTAGTAGGCTATTATGGAGGAATTTTTGAAAATATGAGTATTTTCAACGTATGGACATGTTTCTCAAGAATTTAGTTGAGGTTTGTGAAAGTATATAAGGTGTTCATGTGTTTTTGGGCTTGGAAATCGAGTTTTTTTTATGTGAGAGGTGTCTCGAACTTTTGAAGTCATGTTCTTGATTAAAGAAGGATTGTGTGATCTAGTCGGAGTATATATATATATATATATATATATATTTCATGGCTTAGATCACTCACAAATAGTCCTTTTACAATAAACTAACTTCAAATAAAATAAAAGAAATAAATCTAGGATCTAAAAATTTGATGCCACATAAAAACTTTCTTTCAATAACCAAAAGTAAGACACAACCTATGCTTGAGAATAAAAGACATAATAAATAAATATGCAAGAAACAAAAGAGGGTGCTGGAGATTATCTCAACCGAGCTTCTTACACCCACACCAAGTCATCACCTTTCAATGGTGTGGTATCAATGGTCAACCTTCAATTCCAACTAGAAAAGCAAGTTTAGGCCAAGTCAAACCAATGGAACATAAACCCTTTTTTCAATCACAAAACTCGACCACAGGTAGAACCCCTTTGATAACCTAGTTGAGAGATAACTTCTCTTCTACCATACCCTAAACCCTTAGCCCAACATAAGTTGAGATATGGGAGAGAAGAGTGAACTCCAAGAGATAAAGAGAGTGGGGCATGCCCCCTATGTGGGATATATATATATATATATATATATATAGAAAGAGAGAGAGAGAGAGTAATGACCCTCTCATACTCATCTGTGTAGGATCCTCCCACTATCTATATAGTTCATGTTCCGCTATATAAATTCATTTATAAGCACTTATAACGCCCTTAATGGCCACACGCACCCAACACTTGAAACTATTGATTGTCTTCGCTTGTGGAATGTTATTACCATTGTGGCATATTAGCATTTGTCTATCTCCCATTGTGGCGTATTAGCATTTTTCAATGTCGTTTCATTTTTATTCTATTTGCTTTATGTTTTGGCTGGTCCTTGTTGTTATCTCTTGCTTTTACAAATTATCAACAACCAAGCGAACTCAGGGTTTGTCACAAGTATTGGAACTTTTCCAATCATAATATATGCATACCTATGCGTATGATACTAGCTTTGCATGTACAATCACTGTTTATGATATCACATGGGCGTATTCAAATATTGATGTTTTTATCTATTTTATGTGAAATTTTGAAATAAAAAGTTATAATTCCTTATTTGTGCGGTTTATAAAAAAATATACATTAGAGGTGAATTATTTAATAATAGAAAATACTTTGATAGGGTTTCAATCATATCAAAATAAGTAAAACCTCAAATCAAAACTCACTGGAAAACCTTCAAGTTGTTCATCTTGGTCTTGAGTATTGACCATTATGGTTGTAAAAAGAAAAAAAAAAGAAGGATTTCAAGCCTTAAAATAGTGTTATATTGTAACACATCATCTATACTGTGGATTGGAGGTGAAGTTTAACTTTATTTCATAAAGCCTAGGCCTTATAGAAGCTGCATCCTTCAATGATTTAGCCATTTCTTTTGATTTAATTTCAAAATGCCCATCAAAACACCCATGATTATGCTTAAAATAGTTGAATATTCATAAATGTTAAAAGTTAGATATTTATGTGTATTTTGACAAAAAAAATTTATTTGATATTGTCAGGAAGGTGGACTTAACGAACAGGGGCCCAAAAGAAAATAGAGTATCTCATTACCAGACTCTACATGCCTGGGTTCACCTTAATTGACTACAGTTTCTTATGGAAATATGTACTATTGTATTCAATCTTGCATTGACTGCAGTTTCTTATGGAAATATGTACTATTGTATTCAATCTTGCATTGACTGCAGTTTTTTATGGAAATATGTACTATTGTATTCAATCTTGCATTACTACAGTTTCTCAAGGAAATATGGCTTCTTGACATTTTGAAAGTTGGCTCCACATTTTAGCAATCAACTTTTCCTGTTGCCAGAATAACTACAATGATCTCAATCTCATGTGACAGCCCATGTACAGGACAATGTAGAGGAAATAAAAACAAGAGAATTTGCTAGATATCTATTTGTTTCTCAATCTCATGGCAGCACACCTGCAAAACCATGTAAAGAAAAATTAATTAAAATAAAAGATTTTTGCCCTATATCAAATCCTTTCCCTTGTTTTTTTGGGGTCAGCTTTAGGTTTCAAACTTGTAACTTCATGTTGCTATTATAAAATATAAACAGCTTAACCATATAAAGCCTCTTTTATTTATCCAAAGAAACACCTATCTCTCAGTAAAAGACTGTCATTGGTCAAGGTCATGAAAATTCTGGTTGCCATTCAGAATTGTTACTGGATTTCGTCACTGCGATCACGATAGAGGGGAAAAATGAGCATAGAAATCTTTCTTAGGAAGAAGAACAAATGACAGGATGGATTTGTTTTGTTCAAGCTTGTATGTGTATGTGTCTATCCGGCAATGGAAAATCGACAATTTTCCTTTTGTATAGCTGTGCCGATTTTATTTACCTATGCCCTTTTTCTTTGCTTTTTCCTGCTAAAAGCACAGAAAATATCAATACTCTTGCTGTGTTGAAGTCAGGTAGAGGCAGCAAACACACGAGCTCAAATGACATTCCCTGTTGTTAATAACTAGTTAATTGCACATAAGTGTAGTTAAGTGAACAAGTATTGAATGGAAAATACAAGAACTTTTTCTTAGTGATAAAATATTACATTCAACAATTAGAATCATTCTAGACAAAGGAAATATGTAATAGGATATCTATCTGTTGCAAAGCAAAAATCTTTGCAATTTGCAGTCCACTTAGACCTATGTAAATCGCACGAACCCCCTCAGCCGCTCCCACTATAAAATGGAAAAAAGAGAACCCATTTGACAAAATGGAAAAGATGGTATAGAAACCCCATCCATCTTAAAAATGGAAATATTGTAACTGATACCTCAACGCTACTTTTTTAAATAAGTAATGATCCTATGTGTCCTTCACAAATACGGGCTACATAAGATCGAAATCTCCTCATAACGAAATAGATGAGGAAGCAAGATCCCCCAGTTCAAGGGTACAAGTTCCAAGACCCTATAACTTCTCCCTCTCTCCCACACACTCTCTCTCTTATTCCTACCAAACGAATAAGGATGATAATGGGCCAGGGGGCCCGACTCGTCCTGGTCGGCCTTGGCCTTAAAAATTAGGTCTTTGGCCACGAAATGTGGCCTGAGGACTGGGCTATGTTGGGCCACCATGGCCCGAGGGTCAGGCCGGGCCTGGCCTAAGCCTAAACGGCGACATGATTCGCCTGCCTGGCCCTCTTTTTCTTTTATTATTTTTTAAATTACGTTTAGCCCAGCCCCGGCTGGCCCAGCCTGGATAGGGCTAGGGTAGGGCCTAGGCCACGCCTATGGGGAACAAGGCCAGGGCTAGCCCGGCCCATTGACATCCCTACCATTGATGCCATCCCATCTCTCTCTCCCTCTCTCTCTCTTATTCTCACTTAGGAAATTGGCTCATTCTAGCCGCTAAACTGTTTTTTTTTTTTTGACAATATTAAGAACTTTATTGATCAAAAAGAAATACAAGAGGATAGTTTCAAAAGAAGGCCTAACTCCTTAGAAACACAAATTTCCAACACAAAGACACCCTTTCTTGCTAGACCATCGGCAACTCATTTACACACCGTTAAAGAAATATGTGAAGGATACACATACATCCATTATCCTCAACCATGTCCAATAAACCTCCCTCTCTCTCTCTCTCTCTCTGAAAATTACTTGAGCCATGAAACCTTGACGCAGGCCACTCGAGGAAGATGGTCATCAAGTCGTTAATCAGAAGCTTATAAAAGGGTAGAGTCCACATCAAGGAAGCCATAAAAGGTCCCCTGCTGTATTAATTGGTGACCTTGAAAATCTTTGTGCAAAACGGCTCATGATCCACTCCCCCCTACAGTTTCAAAAGGCAATCATCTAGGACAAACTGCCTTTGCCAAAAATAAACATGTGGGTTCGCCATTGATCTATATGAGAATTCATGGCTATACAGTAAAAGCAAGTATTTTTTTGCTTTCTCACAAATACACTCAAGATTGAAGTGGGTTCCAAGGTCCTTAGCTCCATCATCAGCATCACAATTTCTCTTCGATTTCAAAATCATTAACTCCTTTCAAAAACAGGAATCGTAGAGGACAGAGAGAGAGACTGACCTCTATAAAGCTTTGCGCATGACCACCCACTTCTGCCAACAATCTCTAGAGGACATGATCCGGGCCGAAACGAGTTAGCTCAAAATAAACCTGTGGCTTCACCATCGATACATAAGAGAATCCATGGCTATATTGTTAAAGCAAGTATTTCTTTGCTTCCTCACCAATAAATCCTTACCTCAATCACCTGCATAACAATTTCTCTTCAACCTTCAAACAAAGGAACTCTAGAGGAGATGACCATGGGCTCAATAGTCCAATTGGGACCTTTGGTCTAGAAAGATGGTAATTTTCAGGGACCAATTAGGTGGAGCTCTATAAGTGGCAATGGTTAGAATTTGCTGGCTCTCGGGACCAATTAGGTGGAGCTCTGTAAGTGGCAATGGCTAGAATTTGATGGTTCTCTTTGTGTATGTGTGTGTGTGTGAGAGAGAGATATGGTACGGCATCAGAGAGTAGGTATGAGTGAAAAGAAGTTTAAATGGAGGACAGTTACAGGCCTTACTTTTTAACCAAGTGACCTAGCATCACGACCTGCTCTGGAGATACAGATGAGGATCCTATGGTCATATATTAGGGTCTTGTGAAACCTGTATTCGTGAGGGATTCATAACATCATTACTCCTTTTTCACATTTAAATTATATAATTATCTATTTTTTATAACAATTTGTTTATAACCAAATTTGGGAAGATCTCGGATGAAATCCTCTCTGATTTATGTTTCAAACTAAGAAATCAAAAACATGATAGAGAATAATGGGTTCCATTGAATTACATTACATGAGAAGATGGATCCAAAGCAATAGGAACCAAGAAAAAAAGGAAAGTGATAAAAGAACAAGAAATAAACTAATTAAAATAATAGGAAGACTAACATGGAACTCGGTCCCTCTAGTTTAACAACCCGAGTTGGTGGCCCAGAATCCACTAGAAGTTCAAATGTCTTCATCCTCAATCCTAAAGGATTTCTTGAATTTGAGAAGTACCTAGGACGTATTCGTCCTAGGGTTATTGACTTGCTCCATCCTAAGGATTTTTAGCTTTGAAATTAGGGTTTGATAGATGTTGAGAATTAGGGTTCTAGACCAAAGGTTTCTAGGTCTGTAGGTTGCTCTAGGGTTCTTCTAGCCTAGGGAAATTCTTTCTAATTTCTACGGAATTTTTCCAAGATTTTAGTTTGAAAGTGGCGCTCGCTACCTGTAGTCGTGACCCCATGCCCTATTGTCCTCCGACAGGCCGGGGCTTAGCCCTTTGTAGGTTCGGTGGGGATGGTTGGGAGCAGGGTCGTGACATTGAATTACAGGAGGCTAGAGGGGTCTATATAAGCTTCGATGAGCTCCCTAGTTCTTAAGGAATAAGAATTCTAATTAGTTTAGGGCTAGGATTTTCGAGCACCTGATTGGCTCACATGTTTGACTGGTTGACTAGGTCAAAGGATTTGGTTCTACAAGGTTTATGATTCTAGATATCCCCTACCCTTATAGAAGCAGAACCAGAGTCAGCACCCACACAGAAAAGTACTAATCTTAATTAGACCGGGCTTCCCGGAAATTATGTGCCCATTTAGGATCAGCGATGTGAGGTACGTTCGTGTTGCTGGTTGAAATTAAGCCTATGTTTCATTGGATGGTGCCAAACCTCCTATTGAATTTAGCAGTGGTAAGTGCTATTCTAATGGGTTTGGGATGTCCAAACTAGGTTTTCCGAGCTTTATGTGATGTTCTAAATAGACGATGGCACAAATTCTGATAAGATTTGGTGGTTTAGATTGCATTTGCCTAGTGTTAATATTTTTTAAAGGGCTACAATTCTCTAGGCCATGGTGTACTAACGTTTACAAGGGTAGTATGGTCTTTAGGATTTAAGGTTATATGATTATAGGAATTTAAGGTTTTTAGGGAGTAAGGAAATTAACCAATTTCAAATTGGGTGTCCACCTTCTTTAAGGAATAGATGACAGGCAAAGAAGTAGATACCTACAGTAACTTTTGATCATTCTCTCCCCTAATATTAAATAGTCAAAGGATGCACAAGTCAATTTTTAGAGCATCCTTGATAGGCCACATCATCCTACTCAGTCTTTCCCATAGAGGCTTTGCAAACCATGGGCTGTGTGCCCTGGTAATAAGACCAGGAAAGAACTTGATTTTGCAGCATGGTGCCTATGGTTCCTTCCATGCTCGGCTCTCTAGGTCGCGCTGAGAGTGTATTTTTGCAAGCTTTGTGCCCTATGTCCCGGACTTTAAAGGGCTTGTGTTCTCGGCTTTGTGCCTACAAACTCCTCTTTTAGTTGCCTTCTCTTAGTTGTAGCATATAACCTTACCATAGTTCCAACTATGAAGAAGCCGTTGGTCATCATCACATCTCCTTCTATTTATGTATTTTACCCTTTTAGCTTCAAGCTGATAAAATGAAGGGTGAGCTCTTGCCCAATGGAGTCACCAAATAATTTTCCCTAGTGGAGTAACCAAAGAATTGATTGGCCCAAAGCAATTCTCCTTGAGAAGATATCAAAAATAAGAAATAAAGGAAAAAAAGTAAAGACCCCAATAGAAACCCGATAAATCAACAAAATGGGGAACAATATCAAATTTTATTGAACTATGAGTTTAGATTTGTGAAGAGCTCCATAAGCTTTCAAAGACACTTATATCATTTTCATCTAAGTTCAGTTAAGTAAAGAATACCCTTGATATGTCCACCTTGTTGGGTGTGTGTGGCAATTAAAGGCCTTATGAGTGCTTGTACATGAACTTATCGATATAGTGGAACATGAACTAAGTGGCAATGTGGCCCCGTAGAACATACTAAGCAAACGATAGTTGCTAATACCGGACTATGCTTTACGAGCTAGGTCGGTCTAGTTGGAAAAAACCCACGTCACCTAAGCATAGAAAATAAATCGATAAGGGCTATGATGGTTCATCCCTTGATGAGGTCGGAGTATGTCTAGAAGAGTGAGCAGAGAGACTGTGTGACCCTTGTGTGTGATGGATGCCTTCAGAGACGAGGTCAAAGCCGCATCTGCATACCATCACACGACATGCACAATGATAACCATTTTCGAGAAAGCAAACCACCTTTCAGGGTGAAGCGTGTGCATGTGCCAGAGATAACCTTTATGCATCATCAAGCTATGAATTGTATCAGGTCTGAGTGACATTGGTTTCGTCTCTAGGGGAGAACCTGAAAACCATAGACTGAGACTGTGACCCCTTACCCATTGGCTAGATTTTGGTGACCTGCTAATGATCCACTGCATGTACTGTGGGTCAAGGGTAACACTAGGTCAGTTTGAAAAAGCATGTGTGGACCGTAGTCCACAATTGAAAGTAGAGTGCCCCAGTGTATATGTATTCCTAGACATATGATCTTTTTCCCATCAAAATATTTAATTATGTTTATTTTAATATATATAATTTTTAAAACTGTTATTTGATTTTTTTCTAAATCTCTGGATATTTTATTTATCAAATTTGGATTTGTAAAAGCAAATTGATTTTACATTGATTTAATTACTCAAATATGATTTTATGAATTTTTACAAATTATATTATTTTTAATATTTCATGGGAGGCGCAATAAACTTTATGGGCCCACCATGACAAATTAGGTGGGGCCCATTGTGTGGCACAATGGGTGGCACTCCCCACCTATATGGCTTTCTATTTTTGTAGAGCACAAACTCTTGTCTTGAGGAATAAGTAAGTTGTATTTTGGAAAGCTTGAGCCTTGAGGAAATTTTGAATCAAATTTTAGTATATGTAAGAAGGCTTGAGCATAAATAAGAAAAGATAATATTATCATATATTAATTTCTTATTTGAATTAATTGATGGAAAATGGTTTAGGAAGTGGTGGATAATAGTTCTAGCACCTTCCATATGATTTTATGGCCTATCTATGAAAAGAATGACTCATGTCTCTTACCCCACAAATCACCTAAGTTCAATGGTGCGTATTCAATCTCATATGAAGAGACAAGCCTCGAATAACCTTAAGAAACCCTAAAACCATTGAAGCACTATAAAAAGGGGAACACCCTACCTAATATTCTCTATACCTACTTTCTATCTCTCTCTCTCTTACCCACAAATGGAGGCACACTCCACTCTCTTAGAAAGTTTCTCTCTCCCTCATGCAAACCTAAGGGGCATGCCCCACTTTCTTCATCTCTTGGAGTTGTCTTTCTCCCATCTCTCAGCTTGGGTTTTTGGCTAAGGGGTTTAGGGTGTAATAAAAGAGACTCCATCTATCGCAAACTAGGTTATCAAAGGGGTTCATCTAACTTTTGAGTTTGTTTGAAAAGAGGTTCATGTTCCATTAGTTTGGTTTGTTCTAAACTTTCTTTTCCGATTGAGATTGAAGGTTGACCATTGATCCCGCACCCATCGGAAGGTGGTAACTCAGTGTAGGATATTCGAAACATGGTTGGGGTAATATTCGGCACCCTCTTTTGTTTCTTATATATTTATTTATTGTGTCATTTATATCCAAGCATAAGTTGTGTCTTTTTTTTGTTATTGAAAGTAAGGTTTTGAATCGCTTTAAGTTCTTGAGATCCTAGTTGTATTCTTTTGTTTATTTTACTTGAAGTTTATTTATTGTAAAAGGACTACTTGTAAGTGATTTAAGCCGTGAAGGAAAAAGAAAAAGAATTGAAAAATAAGAAAGAAAAAGTATATATACTCCAGTTAGATCACACATGTCCTTCTTTCATTGGTATCAGAGCAAGATTAACTTGATGCCTTATTTCTTTTATTTCATTGTTTTGGTGAGTTGGGAATGAGATATAAGAAAGCTAATGACATCAAGTGATACACCTCTGGAGAGTTATTGGTATATTCAAACACCAAAACGGCACTCTGATAATGGGTATTCTACGTTATTTGGGAGCAGTGATATGAAGAAGATAATGATGCATTATTTTATTGCATATTTCAATGATATTGTATGTTTTTTAGAGTATGATCTATCTACCAAATTTCAGTGGGAGATCCTAGGGGAATTGAGAGTTATAGACTCATCAATATATGATGTCAGTTCTAACCCTGCAAAATCTAAAAACTGTCAATTGAGTTCCATGAATTTTTTCACCAATCATATAATTTTACTTTTATTTAAAATTTAATTGTAACTCATCAAATTTAGTCTATTTAAAGAAAAACAAATTATGAAAAAAACCTTTGTGGTTTGAAAGATATGGTCATTTTATTGAAGGGTATGTAAGCGATATTTTCTGCAACGATAACTGTTTCAAAGACTTGGAAGTCATGATTTTATTTTCATTCTTAAGAGATTGTTTTATGGCCCAAACTAAATTTTTAGACTTTTATTCTGAGTCTAGTTTCTAATAAAATTTATTTGAGAGATAAATATTCATGAGAAGTAAGGAATAAAAATTTTAGATTGAAGAGTGGTTTTTTAAATTTTCTGCAGCTTGGTGTGTTTTCATTGATGATGTGAATATCTATATTTATCAGGCCTACCTAACAGATTGATAAGAGGCCTATAGAAATAGATTTGTTGTCATTTTGTGTTTAATTTCAAACAAAAAATGTTTGAAAAGGAAACTCCTTGTAAGTGGTGAGAAAAGAGAATTTTACAAGATAATATTCATCCTAGATTTCTGGAGTATGATTTATTTTGTGATGTAAATGTCACTTATTTATTTCTCTGAAGAAAATAATTATTTGGGATTCACACTATGATTTTATGCTTTGGTTTTGAGTCTAGTTTTCAATAGAAAATATTTCATGAATAAATCCTTTGTGAATTGAAAAAAACAAATATCTTATTGAGAGGTGCACAACCTGATTTTGTGTTGAGAAAATTGGATTGTGAGGTGAATATCACTAAATCATAGGCCTACTAAATGGTGTGATTTATGGATGGAATTGAGCACTATTTTATATTTTTTTAATCTATTTAAATACCTAAAAGGATTCAGAGATAAACTCTTTATGACTTGAGATATATCATATTTTTATCATCGAATGCTCATATTTTATTTTGCAATAAATTAAAAGATGTGGCATATTAAGGCACATCTTTGGATTCCTCATAATGGAGAACTTTTTAAGGCTCATTTAAAAGTTTCATAGTGTGCTATGAGTATGGTTTATAATATTAAAATTTCAGAGAGAGGTAATTCTGAGTTGGCGAGATATGACATTCGATGTGAAGAGTGTTCGATCTAGGAATAACAGAAAAAAGAAGAAACACAATACCTATAAAAATATCTTGGTTTATTTGAAATAAAGGGATATATAGAAAGACTTTATGGTAGGTTAGAAACTCTAAAGATCAGTAAGAGAATCGAATTTATAAGTTTTGGAATGATGAGATGAAGATGAGTATTTATTCATTGTGTGAGAAATGGAGAATCCAAGTGCCGAAGAGATGGGACACTTTTGTGAAATGTAAAACCAATGACTAATAAGATCTCTATCAGTTGTATACTCTTCCAAGATCACCAAAACTTGTCAACAAGTAAAAGCAAATAATCAAGAAAGCTCAGGTACCATACTACATGGTTTCGAGGTATAAAATCTATCTCACACTACATGGTGGTAATATAAGGAAAAATGATTCAGTAACTGTTTATTTATGTTCCCTATACTTCTTTTGTTATATTTTGGCTATTTGTTTTATGAATATGTATAAAGTGTATGGATATTAAGTAATATGTGCTAACAAATTTGAAGAGCTAGTTTATGAATACCCTATGTTTTTGTGCCTCGTTGTGCTTGAGTATGAACTACTTAAAGTAGTAATACACATGGATATGTGTTTTGATCAAGGACTATGACGTGTTGGCTCATGCAAATATGCAAGCACGAAGGGAGTGTTCTCATGTAACTCGGTCTTAGTGACCATCCTCCCAATAATGTCCAGTAATACGATGTGTTGTATGTGATGATGATCTTTTGATAAAGTCTTCATATTTGCCAAAAAGAAGTATTTTGTCAGTTTTTTATAACCATTCTTTAGTCATGTTTTATTTTGGAAAAAATTATGAGATGGTCTTTATAATTTGTTTTAGTGGTCATGAACTTGACTTGATAGGAAATTAAAGGTGAATGTGATAAAATGATTTATGAAGACTAAGCATGTATTAAATTAGATCATTTGAGAAAAACCTAAGTCTATGAATATGGTTTTGAGAAAGCCCCACAGTCATGTTAAGTCTACTAAGTCTTTATGAAAAATCATTCTAAACTGTTATACTATTATCTAACTATTATTTGTGAATGTATATATACCAAGTCAATAGCTTTTTTATTAAAGAGAAAAACATTAAGCCTTGAAGGTATTTATAAACTTGCGAGGAAACTATCATTTTTTCATGCACTGCTTTTTAAATACCCATAAGCTTTGATCATTATTTCTAGTTATTTAGAATCATTGATTACTTAATACCTTAAACTATAAGGAATGTTGTAGGAAGGTCATCTTGTTAGGCTTCTTTGACACATGTTGTGTTAATTTGATAACTTGGTTTGTATGGATTTACTACCAAGAAGACTAGTGTGATTGAACCTTTGTGGTTCAGGAAAGTTTCGCATATTGTGAAACCAACAGGCATTAAATTACTTATTGTATAAGACTTGTTATACTACCTCATGATATAGGCATAAGAATGTTGAGAATGTATATATTATATGTGCAATAATTGAGTGGGAGCTGCTACAGTTGCACGATTTTTTAGCTGCTTGGATATTCAGATATATATGTACTATATCATGAAAAATCCAGATAAACTAAATATTCCACTTGGAGCATCTGCTAGTGTTTGACAGACCAGCTGGAAAGCCAGACTATAAAGTTGTTCACCCATGAAACTCGGATATGTGGTATTGGTTGTACGGCTACAGAAGGGAGCAACTTGATTGAAGAAATCCTTTGAGCCCATGAAGATAAGAACCCATGCCATGAGGGTACCTGATGATCTTCTATGATAACAGGTCCATGATTCACGATGTGACTTGAAAGATGGATTACGACCATGTTCGGGATGAGATCCGAGAAGAAAAGAGAAAGAAGCACAGCCTCCATAAATCCTTTTGTAAAAAGATTGATGGCGAAAACTATGATTAATGTATTGAGAGAGAATAAGTGAAAAATGTTTGAGAGAGAGATTGTAATTAGGAGAGATCGAGATTAGCTATATACCTACAGAGGCAATGATAGGGGACCCTCTTGCAAAGGAGGTTGCGCCTAATATTTTAGTGTGACATGTGAGCAAGATGGGGACATGGGAAAGTAAGGAAGAGAGAATGTAAGGCTTTCAAAGGCCAAGTGGGAGATGTTGAATGTGTGTAGCCTTTAAAGGCCTTCTGAGTGCTTGTACATGAACTTATTGATATAGTGGCATATGAACTCAATAGGAGTGTGGTCCCGTGTGGACCGTACTACACAAACGATAGTTGCTGATACCGGACTATGCTTTACTAGCTAGGCCAATCTGGTTGGGAAGAACCTATGTTACTTAGGTATACAAAATAAACCAAAAATGGTTATGATGGGTCATCCCATGATGAGGTCAAAGTATGCCCGAAAAAGTGAGCCGAGGGACTGTGTGACCTTTGTGTGTGCTTAAGGCCTTTAGAGGCAGGGTCAAAGCCTCATCCATGTACCATCACACGACGTGCACAATAATAGCTGTTTTGGGGAAAGCAAATCACCTTTCAAGATGAAGCGCGTGCATGTGTGAGAGATAACCCTATACACCATCAAGCTATGGATTGCATCTGGTCTGGGTGATATTGGTTTTGTTTCTAGGGGAGAACCTGAAATCCATAGACGAAGACTGTGACCCCTTACCCATTGGCTAAACTTTGGTGACACGCTAATAATCCCCTGCATGGACTGTGGGTCATGGGCAATGTTGGATCGGTTTGAGAAAGCATGTGTGGACCGTAGTCCACAGTTGAATGTAAAGTGCCCCAGTGTATATTTATTCCTAGACCATATGGATCTTTTTCTTATCAAAATATTTAATGATGTTTATTTTAATAATATATGATTTTTAGAATAGCTCTTTGAATTTTTCTAAATCTCTGGATATTTTATTTATCAAATTTGGATTTGTAAAAATAGAGATATTGATTTTACATTTATTTAATTATTCAAATATGATTTTATGAATTTCTTAAAACCAGTGGTTTACAAAACGGATCGGTGCCCCGGATTGGGCACCTCAAAAACCCATACGGATCAGTGAATCGGCGATTTGGATCGGGAATCGGCTGAATCGGTCGAATTAAACCTTAAAATAAATCCAAAAAAATTATTAAAATTCATTATAAATGTTGTTTTTTAGAAATCCAATAAGAAATGTGGGTACTACACTATTAACTTTAATTTTTTCATCAATTTACAAATATTGAGATGTTCTTTCCCTGTATGAACTTATGTTAACCATTAAATTTGCATCACACAAAAGAAAAATCATAGAATTATCATAAATGAAGTATATAATCATACATGGACTGCAATAAAGAATGGATTAAATCGATGAAAAATGACCACTAAAATATCAAATTGACGGAAAACCCTAATCCACTAAAAAAAACCAAATTGTTACAACCTAACGAACTATAATCCAAAATTATTACAACCTATCTAACTATAATGTTATATACTGAAATTTAAATTATTGGTTTACATTTATAATTATTTTATTATACAACTAATAACAAATCTAAAATATCTTATAATATCATCTAATTTAAAATATATTATTGATAACTGTAAGAAAAATATAGTACATTACATGGTTTATAATACAAATAAATTAATAAATAAAATAAAATATTTGGTTATCAATGTATAAATTATTAGAATGCATATCAATTTTCGAAATAACACTTTAATTTAAAAAAAAATGAATTTTTAGGTTTCTAGAATAAATTTAGTGGAAGAGATTTTTAGTAGAGAGAGATTTCAAATGGCCTTATTGTATGAACCCTATGTTTAAATTAATATTCCTAAATTTATATTAAAGATCACCATGTTATAAAAATAAAAAATATAATTACATCATTTATTCCTAGGTTGTATAAAAAATATAATTACATCATTTATTCCTAGGTTGTATAAAAAATATAATTACATCATTTATTCCTATGTTGAATTACTTTTTATTTATCTTTTAACAAAAAAATAAGAAGATATAGTACTGCATTTTTTTTAGTGTTGTATTACCTTTTATATTATTTTTGACAATAAATACTTTTTATATTACTTTTTATATTTTTTCTTTTTATTTTTTTTAAAAAATAAAAATATAATTTCAAACTTTAGACGCGTACACTGAAATCAACAGAGCTAACCAACTGCACCACATAGTTGAATGATGCTTTTCCTTTCATAATAATTCTATACATTATATTACCGCCTCAAGTCTTATATTGGTTCCACATTGAAGGACGAGTGTAATATGTTGCTCTATAAATAGCTGTGTAATAGAATACAATGTGTGCACGTGAAAGCACAGGGGCAAGGTACCATGTAAAGTTGGATTTTGATAGCCGTGACGTGCTACGTGTTGCTCCTCGGGGCTGCCACGTGTCTCCACTCGCTCGATTTTATTATTGCAAAGCGTCGAGAACCCGTCGAGTTTAGACCGATTTATGCCTGCTAAAAACTATATTATTTTAAATATTTCATGGGAGGCACAATAGGCTATGGGCCCACCATGACAAATTAAGTTTATACCACAAAGGATGGCATGCCCCACCTAGATGGCTTTCTATTTTTGTAGAGCACAAACTCTTGTCTTAAGGAATAAATAACTTGTATTTTGGAAAGCTTGAGCCTTGAGGAAATTTTGAATCAACTTTTAGTATATGTAAGAAGGCTTGAGCATAAAATAAGAAATAATAATATTATAATATATTAATCTCTTATTTGAATTAATTGATGGGAAAATGGTTTAGAAAGTGGGAGATTATGGTTCTAGCATCTTCCATGTGATCTTGATGGCATATCTATGCAATTGACGGCTCCTATCTCTCACCCCATAAGCACCCAAGATCAATAGTGCATATTCAATCTCACATGAAGAAGTAAGCCATAAAAAACCCTAAGAAACTCTAAAACCATTGAAGCACTATAAAAAGAGAAGCACCATACCTAATATTCTCTACACCTACTTTCTATCTCTCTCTCACACCCACAAAGAGGTGGCATGCACCACTCTCTTAGAATCTATTCTTTCTCTTAAAAAGTTTATCTCTCCATCATGCAAACCTAAGGGGCACACCCCACTTTCTTCATCTCTTGGAGTTCTCTCTCCTATCTATGGAATAGACGGCTCATATCCATCACCCAACAAGTCACCCAAGATCAATAATGCATATTCAATCTCATATGAAGCAGTAAGCCTTGGAAAGCCCTAAAAAACCCTAAAACCATTGAAGCACTATAAAAAGAGGAGCACCGTACCCAATATTCTCTACACCTACTTTTTATCTCTCTCTCACACCCACAAAGGGGTGGCATGCACCACTCTCTTAGAATCTCTCTCTTTCTCCTAGAAAGTTTCTCTCTTCCTCATGCAAACCTAAGGGACACGCCTCACTTTCTTCATCGCTTGGAGTTCTCTCTCCTATATATATAGAATTGACGGCTCACATCTCTCACCACAAATCACCCAAGATTAATAGTGTATATTCAATCTCACATGAAAATGAAAACATGAAAAACCCTAAGAAACCCTAAAACCATGGAAGCACTATAAAAAGGAGAGCACCCTACCTAATATTCTCTGCACCTACTTTGTATCTCTCTTTCACACCCACAAAGGGGGGCATGCACCACTCTCTTAGAATCTCTCTCTTTCTCCTAGAAAGTTTCTCTCTCCTGCATGCAAACCTAAGGAGCACGCCCTACTTTCTTCATCTCTTGGAGTTCTCTCTCTTCTATCTTCAACTTGGGTTTTTGGCTAAGGGGTCTAGGGTGTAGTAAAATAGCCTCTCTCAAACTAGGTTATCGAAGGGGTGCACTCAGATTTTGAAGTTTCATTGAAAAGGGGTTTATGTTCTATTGGTTTGGTTTATCATAAACTTGCATTTCCGATTGAGATTGAAGGTTGACCATTGATCCCGTGTCATTGGAAAGTGGTGAATCAATGTGGGGTATAAAAAGCCCGGTTGAGGTAGTCTACTGTACCTTCTTTTGTTTATTGTATATTTATTTATTGTCTCTTATTTCCATTGGTTGTGTCTTTTTTTTGTTATTGAAAGAAAGACTTTGAATGACTTTGAGTTCTTGAGATCCTAATTGTATTCTTTTTTTCATTTTATTTGAAGTTGATTTATTGTAAAAGAACTATTTGTAAGTGATCTAAGCCATGAAGAAAGAGAAAAAAAATAAAAATAAAAAATATATACTCCCGACTAAATCATACAAGTCATTCTTTTAGACCTGAATTACAATACTCAAAATAACGTGGTTCAGTCAATTGGGGCATTATTCCGAAAAAATATAGCCAATGAGTTTTCAACATCGGTTTGAGAATGATGTTTTGTGCTACTTCCTTTCATAGTTTTCGCTTTGTGCGTTACTGCAATTAGAAATTGGTTAAGGGTCATTTCTCTCGTCAAGCAGAGTTCTTTTATAGACTCTTGACAGAGAAACGGTCATGATTTGGTGACTTGTGACGATCTGGAACGACATTCCTTTCTTCTTTTTGGAGTGAATAGCCTTTGAATGTTAGAACTTCAAATTCAAATTCATGCTTTCGCACTGTCATTATTTGGCAGCAATATCTTCTCCAATTCCTTATTCGTTTTGTTAGTCGACATTGCATCTGCATAAGCTTCTCTTTTTATAACTGCGTATAGTCAACAAATCTTCAAACCGAGCTGAAAATTTCCCCTATTATGAAAGCTTTCCCATATGATACTCCTAAATCTCTTATTTCATTTTATTTCCTCCGACACACTTGATGCTAGTTTCCCCCGTTTTTGTTAACCGTGGTGAAATTCCTTGAAGTGTCACAAAGCACACCCACTTTGCAGAAAGAAGACTGCAAATATGAGCTACAAACTGTAAATTTGGCTGGACTACAATAATTTTTAATGTTCACCCGAATCAGAAAAGGTAGGATTTTGAATTTGCCTTCCCTGATTTGAGTATAAACCAATGAGGAAAAATCGAAAGATCTAACCGGTAACCGTCCGGTTAGATCGAAACCCGCCACTGGATAGTTCTGATTTTGCATGGTTTTGGTGAGCGGAATTTTAAAAAATAAATAATATAAAATCCCAAATAATAAGATATTTTGTTTATAACACATTTTTTAATGTTTTTCATCATTATGACAAAGATTGGAAATCGTTTTGGCCATTAATACTTATATTTATATAATTTACAAAAAATTTCAAAAATACCTCTGAACACAAATTGATTTTTTTAAAATTTATTTTTTCATTAATTTTCAACTTTATTTGGATGTGCTTTGTTTAATCATTCTTTAAATATACTTTTCGTTAGATTTATTTATTTATTTTTTAACGCCAGATACTTGCTCAATTAGAATGGTTGAATTGGCCGGTTTACCAATTAGGCCGATTGAACCGCTTCCGAGCCGTGTTCAGTTAACCGTTTCGGTTCGATTTTTTCTACACTGGTATAAACAATTTCATGAAGTTTTTGGTTAACTTTATCTTTATTTCACTATATGTATGATCACTTTTTCTTAGACGTAAATTGGCTGCATACCAAGGGCAACATAACTCATTAAGCGACCCTGGAGGGGCAATCATGGTTGTACACCAGAGGTGTATAGAGCTAATAAAATGTGGGTTGAGTCATTTTTTATGCTTTGTGAGTCGCTAGTATGCTACTCTTACTCTATGCTTGTTGCATGTGCTCGTGTAACGCTAGTAAGCCATGACCATTTTGTCAGGACCATCCAATCATTTGACAAATAAGGGAGAGAGAAGAGGCCCCATAAGAAGATGTGATGACCCAAATACTAGTTCCATCTCTTTCGATCGTTCATTGAATTGAATGGCTGGTGATAAGACATACACTTATAGGGTCTGATTTGTATAAGGTTGCAACCTTAAACAATCAAAATAAGTGCACTATCAAATTTATTATAATATATGGTATTGGTGTCAAAAATTTTTAGGATGACTTGAGAATCTATTTTCATCTCTAATCATAAATCTTTGACTCGAAAATTTGTTCAAATCAAGTAGATATATAAACACATTTAAAATCTTGAAAAATGGATGGTCTAGATAATATGTTGTAAGATGCATTATTTTTGGGACTTGAAATCTTTTTTTCCTTACCATATTCATACATCTTGATGTCTAGATGATCAATTAGAGGGTTTTTCTACTTCAAAACAGTATTTTACGACGGATTTTTTAGGGGCACCTTGATTCTACATTTCAAGGTTACAACCTTATACATACTTTTTCCATGCTTATGTCATTTATTTATTGATACTAGTAATATACACGTATGATGCACGTGTACCAAGTAGTAGTCACTAAAATAAATTTTCATTCTTAAACAAACATATTCGATTACAGAGAATTATAAAAAGAGAGAATTAGTTGGATCCATCTTCACATATGGGCTTCTATTAGATATTAATTTCTTTATATTTTAACTATGTTTTTTTATAACTTGCTTAAAAATTATTACTAATCATATTAGTAAATTTGTTATTTACTTGTAAGTAAATATTATAGCTTTCTTTTTGTTCCGCTTCTTGCTCTCAGAATTTATAGAGACTTGTTCTTGCCAACGAGAGCGTAAGTACTGAGCGAGCCAAAGAGCGGAAATCAAGTTGGTCCGATCAAGAAAGGCATGGGAGTTCCGGGGCTCCAGTTCAAAACTGGCTACCTATAAGTCACTATTCATGGAAATGCCACAGGTCCTATAAATCCTTTCTCTCCTCAAACACGAAGGATTTCTCACCTTCTTTCTTGAATTATAGAGAATTAGAAAAAATAAAAATAAAAATATCACATAAACTTCAAAATATGATTATAATTCTATTTATGACCTGCATTTTGAGGTAATTATTTTTTCTAAAAATAATTTCAATTACATTATTTAAATCTCTAATTTGTATTTACGATTAATTAGTATCGCGTTTCCCTTTATATATATATATATATATATATATATATATATATATATATATA
>NW_006496517.1:713280-724353 GCF_000471905.2 Amborella trichopoda | reverse complement strand
ATTTACATTGTTTTTTTAAATATTCGCATTATTAGTGTTGCTTCTACTATTACTATAAAGCCAGTTAACAATAATAATTTAAATTATTATCTTAACTTTAAATTAATTACAATAAATTCATATAACTTTATTTTTATTATTTGAATATTTTGTTAATATTTAATTCTAGTTTTAATAATTTTATATTATTTTCATAATTATAATTAATGAAACTATACTTATTATTGTTATAATACATGAATTACTACATGAATATTAATAAAAATAAATACATGTTGGAATATTTATCATTCGAAACATATAATTATGATATTCATGAAAAAAATTATAGTTACTTTGTTATTACTTTATTAATAATATGTTATAACTACTAAAGATATTCTCAGGTCAAATATTTTTCTAATTGTAAATTTTAATGTATAACTATATTTAATATCATCTATAGTTTTAAAGAATTTTAGTTTTTAAAAGTGTGGCCATAAAATTTGTATATTTTGAAATAAATATTAAAAAATAACATGCATTTAGCATTTTATTTTGTAGAAGATGTCATTTCTATTACATACTTTATTTACGTGTGATTTGACCCCAGTGTTCGCAAAATTGAACCGGAACGGTTAACTAGGCGTGGGCCTCGAAGCGGTTTAACCGATCTAACTGGTAAACCGGGCGATTCAACTGCTTTAAATGGGTAAGTCCCGAGCGGTGTTGTGCATAGGACAACGATGGATGACCTGAGAAGACAATGGCCTAAATCATCATCGTTACCATCACATTGCATGTACACTAGATAGCCGTCCGAGAAACGGCCCTTTGGATAATGGTATGTGACGTGTACATGTACGGGAGAGACTACTCTTTGCAACACTGGATGTGATGTGTACATGTGTGGAAGAAATTACTCATTGCAACACTGGATTATGCTGGAAGGATCACAAAACATAGTGCTGAAATAAGGCCTGGACTCGTACTCAATGAGGGACCAGTAATTCATGGACTAGGATGGAATTTTCTTAATTCATTGGTTGATTTTGATAATCCAATCATGAACCCTTGTGAAGTGCTATGGGTTATGGGAATGATTGGGTTAATTCGATAATGTTGAATAATATGCGGGCATAGAGAGGATAGAGTTCTCAATATATTTGTTGTAATATGAACTCTATAAATTAAATTTTCATCAAATGTTATATATATTTAGATATATTTTAATTATGTTTCAGATAATTAAAATGATTTTTCAACCTCTCTGGGTATTTTATTTTATTGAAAATTGATTTTTAAATAAGGAAAAGTCATTTTTCTAAATTTATTTTAATCAGAAAGAAAAATAACATATTTAGAGGCTTTATAAAAATCATTTTAGTACCTAAAAATTATATTTAAGGTTTTGGGTCCATTGCGGTTCATTGGGACCACCATATTATGGGGTGTGGGCCCACATGGCCACCCATAGGGTGGGCCGCCCCACCTCCTTCTTACCTTCCTATTTGAGGCATGTGTCATACATGTGCATATTGATTTGAAAGATTTAGGAAAGTATTTTGTGTAGAGATTTTGATTGTTTTTAAAAGAGAAAGTGTAAGAAAATAATTGGAATAGATTTAATATTTTTGCTACACAATATTTGATGCGAATAGAGTTATGGAAATTGAGTGATACCTCCTCATTCTTTTAATCATGATGGTTAATCTAAGGAATGAATAGATGAGATACCTTTACCCCACAAGTCTCAATGATCGAAAGTTAAGATTAAGTCTTATAATGAAAGTAAAACCTTAACTCTAGAAACTCTAGCCTTTATGTTATATAAACTGCACTCATTCTCTACACACATCATATCTATATCTCTCTCTGAGCCAAAGGGTTGGCACGCCCCTATCAGATCTATCTCTTCTCTCTCTAAGATTAGGGTTGACAAAAAACAAAATCCTGAGGGGTGGCACACCCAAGCCACAAAGCCTAGCCCATAGGTAGCCTTATGCTCATTTGTTGAGCCATGGTCTAGTCTATCACATGTCATGTTCTCTTTTGGTTTTGCCTAGGCTTCTCAAGTTGCGAGATAAGTTCTTGAACTTAGATCCCGTGCATCATTGGTTCCTTGGGGCTAACCTGAGACAAAGTATGCGGTATTATATTGTGTTTTATTATTTCTCATAATGTATTTGGACATTATAAGTAATTAGGGTGGTGAAAATATAAAACAGAAAGAAATGTTTTAGTGGGATACACTTGATTGTGTTACATTGTCCAACTTTCAATATTTTTACTTCACATAATATGAAAATTCACATATGAAAATCGTAATACATGGATTACTACATTAATATTAATAAAATTATACTAAAAATAAATACATATTAGAATAGGACAGGGTTAGCATGCGGTCTCCTTAATAAATCCATTTTTGTGATGGATTTTTTTACTTAATTTTTAAGGATATGCAATCTCTAACATGGAGATCATGAATATGAATAAATAAATAAATTTTAAAAAACTAGAAATAATAATTCTATTAAGAAAACATTTGGACGGGTAGTTTGAATTATTTTTAAATGGACCACATATTTGCATCCATCTTTAAGATGGATGCCTTATACTTCTGGACCGTATATGTAGAAATACGGTCCGGCCCGCATGAAACAATTTTTCATTAGAATATTTATAATTAGAAATATATAATTATGATATTCATGAAAAAAACAGAATTACTTTGTTATTACTAATAATAGTAATATGTTATAACTATTAAAAACATCCTCAGGCTAAATTGGTTGATTAATTCTTTTTAATGGTAAATTTTTTTTTTTTATATATATATATATAATATCACCTATAGTTCTAAATAATTTGAATTTTTAAAAGTATGGTAAAAAAATTCGTATATTTTCAAATAAATATTAAAAAATAACATGGATTTGGCATTTTATTTTTTAGAAGATGTTTTTATTACATACTTTATTTATGTGTGAATAGGGCCCATGCTTTGAATGTGAATACACCTTCATAGATGCCTCCGTATAAATGTTTTATTCCAAATACCATTTCAACTTCAATTTTCAAACTTTAGAGTTCAATATCATCCTAAAAAAAAATTGGTAGAGGTCAAGATACATTTGAATTTGGATGAGAGTTAATTGTCATACTTTCCTTTTTAGATTAGAAAATTGGAAGATAGTCAAATGATTGAGAGTTCATTGCAATAGTTTTCCTTTCAGATTAGAAAATTGGAAAAGAGTTAAAGGATTGAGAGCTTGCTAATAATTTTAACTTTGGAACATTGAAAGAGACTAATGGTAACTTTGGAACATTGGAAGAGACTAATTTGGAACATTGGAAGAGACAAAGTAAGTATACTTAAATTCACCTTGTAAAAAAACGGATATCAATGTAATATTCTTTTCCATATACATTAAAAGAAAATATTTCATATCCATTTTTCTTTTTTTCACTGTGATCCTTTTTAACTTTCCTCTCCATCAGGATTCACAAATATCTTTACTTCACCACTTGAAAATTAGTTTTCATAATATGGAAATTGATATGGCTAAAAAAGAAAAATCGTTTGCAAATGTGGTTTGTGGTCGGAGTCTTTAATGGGTGTTGTTAGCTACAAAATAGGAATGTGGGTAAGTATTTGCTGTGAGGCATGTTGAGTCATGTGGAGTCTTTGTACAGATTTTGATGTTGAGTCATGTGGAGTCTTTGTACAGATTTTGAAATTGTTTCCTGAATTTTCTAATAGTGCAATATCTCTTATATGATTATATTTTCTTATCTTGAGTCCTCTTTGAGTAGTGTTCTAACACAATAGCTTGAGGAAGCAAGAAAAACAAATTTAAATTTCAATTGCCAAAATTTTGATGTGCCATAGTGGTATCAGAGCATGTTCCAGCCATGGTGGGCGGGGCGGCTCGAAACACGTGCACCTTTCAGATGGGAAAAGAATGAAAGAAGTCTAAGTCTCTCATGAAGAATTCAGATAAGTCTCTAACCAGTTGAGGTAAACTACAACTAAATAAGTGAAAATGTTGGAGAGGGTTCTTCGGAGGTTGGATGAGATGAGGCCCCATAATAGAGATCCAGAAGGATCAAACGACCATACCCATACTTCTACAATGGGAGGCGGCAGTCTAGGTGGAGTAGGTACCACACAGACATACGGTCATACTGGCGAGCATTCAAACTAGGACAATAAAGGTTGGCTTTCCAAGATTTGATGGGAAGAATCCTACGGGGTGGCTCTTCAAAGCTGAAATGTACTTCTCCTACCATCAAGTACCACATGAACAATGGCTCACCATTACCTCCTTCAATGTAGAGGGGGATGCCTTAGAGTGGTATCAATGGTACAAGGAGTACCAGCCTGACCCAAGTTGGGACGAATTCTTGGAGGCATTGTATGTGAGGTTTGGGCCAAGTAGGAGTGAAGACTTTGCAGGCAAGTTGTCTAAACTCATTCAATCCACCACTGTACTTGAATATCATAAGGAATCTCATAGACTCTCCAATCGGGTTAGGGGGAACGGATAAAGGAGGAAATTCAGCTAGGTATCCAAAAACTTTAGTCGACTACATTGCCTGAAGCATTAAGCCTTGTCAAAATTCAAGAATAAGAGGTGACTGTGAAGAAGAAACTGCTGAAGGTGGAGTTTAATAAGCCACGCCTAGGGGATGGCAACATCTACTCTTCCAAGCCCATTCCAACCGAAAGGAAACTAACTCATGCAGAGGCAAGAGAAAGGAGAGAGAAGGGCCTATGTCATCACTGTGATGAGAAGTTCACTCCCAACCGCAAGTGTAAGACCCAAGAATTATTTTGGGTTGAGGGGCTGTTGGAGGATGAAGATGAGGAAGAAGTGGTGGATTTGGCCACTGTAGAAGTGCAAGAGGTTGGGTTGGGTGAGGCACCGGAGGATTATGTGGTGTCAGATATATCTTTGCATGCTATTGCAGGAGCCTGAGCACCTCAGACAATGAGAATTATTGGGACGTTGAGACATTGCTTACTCACCATTTTGATAGATAATGGGTCAACTCATAATGTCATTGATCCTTTCCTTATCAAGAAGGCTAAGCTTCCAACTCAATCAGATGCAGTGTTTGATAGTGGCTAATGGGGAGAGACTAAAGGGGAATGGGCGAAGGAAGTTCCAATAAAAGTTGAGTTTTACCTGCTATCTTTTGGTGGATATGATGCAGTTCTTGGGGCCCAGTGGTTACACATGCTTGGACCTGTTTTGTGGGATTTTGCATCCTTATCTATGAAATACAAATAAGGGAGGAAGGAGTATACGTTGAAGGGAATTCCATCTAGCAAATCAGAAGTTATTAGACCCGACAAGGTGGCAAAACATATGAGAATTGTTTGCCGTGCCTATCTTCTCCAATTGTGCAACATGATCGTGGCTACAGGGGAACCCAGACATTGATCCATGTATCCAACAACTGTTGGATCAATTTGCAGTTGTTTTTAAAGAACCAAAAGGCCTCCCTCCAACTAGATCTCATGACCATAGAGTACCCTTTGTAGATGGAGCTGCACCAATTTCTGTTCGGCCCTACAAGTACCATGATTTTCAAAAGTCTGAAATTGAGAAAATAATTAAAGAATTGCTTTCCAATGATATTATTAGGTCAAGTACCAGTCCCTTTTCCTCACCAGTACTGTTAGAGAGGAAACAAGATGGGTCCTGGTATATGTGCGGATTATCAAGCCCTTTACCATGTTACAGTTAAAGACCAGTTTCCAATTCCAATAGTTGATAAATTATTAGATGAGTTGTATGCTTCCTAATTTTTTATAAAGTTGGATTTGCGCTCTGGATACCACTAAATCCGAGTTAGAGATAAAGATGTGCACAAGACAACATGTAGGACTCAACAAGGCCATTATGAGTTCCTAGTGATGCCTTTTGGGCTCACAAATGCTCCTTCCACTTTTCAAAGTTTGATGAATGAAATGTTTAGGCCCTGTTTACACAAATTTGTGCTGATATTTTTTAAGACACCTTTGTGTACAACCACTCCTTAAATGATCGTTTGAAGCACTTAAAAGTGATGTTAGAAGTCTTGCGTGAGAACAAGTTGTGTGAAGGATTCTAAATGCTCTTTGGGTATTTTAAAGTTAATTACTTGGGCCGTGTGATTTCTAAGGAGGGCATGGCAGTCGACCAAGACCAGGTGAGGTGTATGCTTAGCTAATCTAGACCAAATTCCCCAAAATCCCTAAGGGTATTCCTTGGGTTGATCGGTACTATAGGAAATCTTAACAAATAACATGTATTTGGCATTTTATTTTATAGAAGATGTTGTTTTTATTACCTAGTTTATTTATTATGTGTGATTAATTGTAATATTTTCTCTTTCTTTATCTCTAGATGACAAGGAGATGCAACTGGCATTGCAACCTTTGCCCTTTCTTTCTCTCTAAATTCACTTACTCACTCTAAATTCACTTGCCCTTTCTCTCTAAATTCACTTGACCTACATTGTCTCTATCTTTTTTATTTTTTGAAATGTGTCCATCCAAGGAGATGTAACATTTGGATGTTTCTTTCTTTCTTCTTTCTTTATCTCTAAAGTCACTTCTCCTATATGAATAGGGTATTTTTTTTTTTTTCACATATGTCCAACCCTTAACTGTGGCTTAATTAATTTCCATCTCAGGCTTAATACTGCAAAACATAAACTTTAAAAATAATACTACAAAAACATAAACTTTAAAAATCGACAAATAAAGCATCAGACAAATCAAAGGGCCACAAAAAACTGCAATTAATAGGAAACCTATATATTATAGATATAACCAAGGAAAAAGTAAAAAACTACAATTAGTATGAAACATACAAATTATAGATATAACCAAGGAACAAAAAAAGAGCACACTAACAAAGAAGGAGAGGGATAAATAGTGAGTACGATGAAAATTGTAGTTAGTAGAGAAAGAGAGATGTGGGATCTCAAGCATCTTTTCTTTCTGAGGAGAATGACGAGTCGTCCAAGGACAGTTTGGCTTCTCCCTTGAAAGTTTCCTTGAAATTAAATTTTGATGGTTGCTCCTTTGGCAATCCAGGAGAATCGTCCAATGACAATTTTGGCTTCTACCCCCGAGAGGTTGCTTTAAACTAAACTTCGATGGTTGCGCTTTTGGAAATCGAGGTTTGGCAGATGTGGACAGTGCTACTTCAAGACTTAAAACTCATTAAGGAGTGTTCGAGGGGTCAACTTTGTACGATTGAGGGAGATTCTCTAAATACAATTTTATGGTATAAGAAAGAGCAAATGGCACCATAGCAACTTCATCAAATATGGTTGTAGATTATCGATCTTGCTAAATTTCTTGGAGTTTCTTTTCAACATAGCTTTGGGAAGGAAATGAGTTACCTGACTCTTTGGCTAATAAAGGGGGCTATGTTGGAGGCCCTAGTTATTTGTGATGATCTAAACTCTATCTTGTAACATGTGAATTTTCTAAATAAAAGATTGAATATTGTCAAAAAAAAAAAAAAGAAAAAAAAGAAAAAAAAAGAGATGTTGGGAAAGAAATAATGTAAAAAAAGATGTTGGTGAGGATAGTAACAAAGAATGACCCAAAATGTGGAGAGAGAAAATGAAGGAGAGAAGGTTGTTTGTAGTGTTTTACCGCAGTAGTTATGGGGCATTCAATATTTGAAAATCGTTCTTTATACACCCACATTTTCGTCTAGGGTTAACATCTAGGGCTAACATGATGGCGTCTCTATGTCTATGTAGAGAGAGTTTTTAGGAAACCATTCTCTCTCTCTCTCTCTCTCCTATTTTTCTCTCTCCTCATCTCTCTCACGTATTTGTTTCGATTTCATCTCTATTTTTTATTTACTTTCCTATTTCTTCTCATTTAAAATATCTCTCATATTTCTCTTTTTTAAATCTCATATTTCTTCACTATCTCTCTCACATTTTCTCAATTATTTCTTTTTATGTTATCTCTCTTTCTCATTTACTTTCATATTTTTTCTCTTCTAAAATATCTCACATATTTATCTTTTTTAAATCTCATATTCCTTTCACTATCTCTATCACATTTTTTCTTTATATATCACATCTCTCAACTTTTAAGTGGTTGTTATTTTCTTTCGCAATTTGGATTTTAAAAACTCATAGTAACTTAAAAAAAAGATATCTCCACTCCTATCTAGAGGGAGATTTCCGTTTTAAAAAGAGTAAGATTGCAACCTTAAACAATCCAATTAAGGTGCACATCCAAATTTTATTATAACATGCAATTTTGGTCTAATTTTTTTTTAGATATCTAATCATAAAATTTTAAATTCCAAAATGGGTTAAAATCAAAGTAGATCTATAAACATATAAAAATATGAAAAATTGATGGTCTAGATAATGTATTGCAAGATGCAATATTTCTGAGAGTCAAAATCTTTTTTTTTTTTTTTCATATTCGTACATCTTGATATCCAAATGATTAATTAGAGGGTTTTTTCAAAATTAAAACAACCTTTTCCGATTGATTTTTGAGGTGCATATGTAATTCTACCTTTTAAGTTTGCAACCTTATAAACACTTTTTTCTTTTAAAAAAAGACATCTCTACTCCTATCTAGAGAGATTTTTTAGTCAACTTTCTATCTGCCACATATTTTTTTCTCTCTCTTTCCATCGCATGACGTATTTTTTCTTTTCCCCTCCCTCTCAGACCTTTTTCCAAAAAGGTAGGGAATATTTTTATAAAATTTAATTATTTTTTTAAAATTTTTTTAGGCTTCAGTGAAGATATTAATGGTTTGAGAAAATGATGTTGATTTTTTCTAATATGGTATTATTTTCATTTATATGTTTCATGGTAGTTGTCTCGATTTCTTCGTACAGTGCGCACCTTTAACACCTATTTAATATCACTTAGCGCTATATTATCTTTAAATACAGATCTTTTTTTTTTTTTCTTGACAATGGTCCACCGCTTAACCTTCGCTTAATAAAATAGTAGTAGATAATAATAGATAGATAGATAATTCATATTATTCCTCCCCTTTGTTTTTTGGATTTAAAGGAGAGGCCGTTTGTCAAGGTGGGTGGCTAGGCGGTTGCGGCCGATCGGGAGTATTTTGGTCATTGTGGCGGGGGATTATGAATAAGAATTTAAGTCCCTCCAACCCTCTTGTAAAAAAAGTGGTTTGCTGGGGAACCAAAACATATAAAAATCTCTCTCTCTCTAAATTTTATCTTTCTCTCTCTACATGTCAAGCACCCACTGCACGCCTTCCCCTCCATCTCGGAAGGTTGAAAGATAAATGTCATCTTTCTCCCACTAAGCTTCACTTCATGCTTCAATAGTTGACCCCCCCGCCGTCCCACTTTCGCTTCTGCATGTTCTCCGGCGTTTGGGTCCGACTTCGTGCCGGAATCCGGCGGTTTCACTTTTTTTTTCTCGCTGGAATCTGACACGGAGACCTATTGACGCATGCACAGTTTGCTATGGTGGCGGTGCTGTGATTTTCTCTCTCTTTGTTTTTTCTGTCTTTTTCTTTGCAATTTTGTTTCTCGATCTGGTTGTGGTGTTTACGAGGATGGGTTGTGCTGGATCATCACAGAAAAGCTCTGAAGGTGAGGATTGATTTGTGCTTTGCGGTTTTGTTGTTGAGAGATCCTTCTTTGTCTTCTTTCGTACTTTTTTTTCCTGGTGCATCTTCTATACTTCAAATGGGGTTTATTTTGATTGTTTCTTTTTCCATTTTCTTTCTACTTGTCCTTTTGCTTGGGAGATTGTTCCGAAATTCATGTTGCTATTCGTTGTTTTAATGGAGGTCTTCTCATCAGTGGGTCTTTCATAATGTCTTACTGATTGTGAGGATTATTCTCTATTTTCAATTGGTTTTCCTTTTAATTGATGTCTCTGCCTTAGACATTGTTTATTATAATTGTGAGGAGGATGTTTCTTTTTTTTTGAGAAATATGTTAACTTTGTATTTATAAAAAAATTACAGTATGAGAAAACCTTAGGATGGTATCCCACATGTTGGGTTCTCAGACTACATCAGTTACTGTTGAGGGGAGGTAGATCAGAGAAAGAAATAGAGGACAGAGAGATAAACACATGAGAAGAGAGAAGCTAAGTTTAAGGGAAAGTATACAAAATAGAGGACCCAAGATAGGTTCTCAAAAAAAGTAAAAACAGAAAAAATGGGCCCAAGATCGGTTCTCAAAAAAAGTAAAAACAGAAAAAATCAAAGCACAAAAAGGAATGGAATAAGAGTTAGATGTTGAGAGTGCTATCCATATTCTTCTGATTCGAATGTGACGAGGGTGACGGGAAGCCACGACTGGTCTTCGAGAAAGGTTATACACTGAAGCAGCAATTCACGAACCAAGATGACGTGCTCAAAGGAAAAGAGAATAGGGGAGAAAAAAGAAGAGGGAGGGGAATACCTAGAGAGAGATTAGTGGGAGGAGAATGACGAAAAGAGAGGTGAGAAAAGAAAAAGAGGATAGGGAGATAATGAAGAGTGCTTTTGACTTAGGCACGTCGAGTGCGTCGGATGGGCTCGCCTGGTCTTCAATAACAGCTATCCCTTTGAGCACCATCTCGTCTAAAAGAGGCATGTATCGAGAAGAAAAAGAGGAGACGGGGAGAGAAGAGAAAAGGGAGGGGGGAGAACCAGGAAAGAGAAGAGAGAAATAAGGGGGTGAGATGCAAAATAGAAGATTAAAAAAAAGAGAGACATGGATAGAGGAGATGGATGAAGGAGAAAGGGGAGAAAAGAAAGAAAATTGGTGTGAGTGTAGATGAGCGTGGGGGATGGAATAAAAAGGAGAAAAAAGGAAGAAGAGGAAGAGGTCCACATACTTTATCCAGAGAGCTCTCTCTTCTTCTTTTTTCTCTCTTATATTTTTTTTTTTTGGGTGGGGGAGGGAAGGATGACAAGTGGATGAAAAAGAGAGTTAGGAGAGAGAGAGAGAGAGAGAGAGAGAGAGAGAGAGAGAGAGAGAGAGAGAGAGAGTAGAGGAGACGTAGCGTACGCGTCGTCGTCGGTCGTACGTCGTCGTCGTCGTCGTCGTACGTACGTCGTACGTAGTA
>NW_006496517.1:683071-713211 GCF_000471905.2 Amborella trichopoda | reverse complement strand
AGAGAGAGAGAGAGAGAGAGAGTTCAAGGGGGAAACGATGCACCTGTGCCTTGGGAGGCTCCTTCCTTTGGCGGTCAGCATCTCGAAGGATATGTTTGAAGAGAACCTGAGGGAGGGAGCTGCAAAGAAAGTATATATGCTCAAAAATTGAGTTGAGCCTCCAAGGAGGCTGCTGTTGTCGGGTGGCCCATTGAATAGTGTTGCTGGTGTTGATTCAACAATGATCCCTTGAGATAGAGGCTCCAAATGAGCGACAAGTTTAAGGCCTTGAGGAGGGTCAAAGCCTCCATTGTGGTGAAATCATGAATTCCAATGGAAGCAGAGAAGGTAAGGATAGTGGCATTGGAATCGGCAAGCGTGCCACCAATGCCAAAGGGCCTTGGATTGCCAAAAAAGGATCTGTCTGTGTGCAGTTTGAGAAAACCTGGGGGGGGGGGGGGGAGGGGCGCAAGAGTTCTTGATCTTGTGGTAGGGGGAGATAAATTTAAGAGGCATTCCCAGTTGACCAAGAAGTGGGTGAGTGGGACAGAGGTAAAAATAGGTATGGGTTTAGCCCAGAGGGAAATAACAACGGTGATGGAATAAAAAATTGATTGTTCGGAAATAAAAACGGTTATGTTCTTTTAATGCAGATAATATTCCTTTCTCTTTTGTTTGCTTAATTGTATACACTGTCTTTATTTATTTTATTTTTTCGGTTTCGTTTTTTTGGAAATAGTATCATAGATATTGGTATTGGAGCGTTCACTAGGCTCTTCTTCTTGGCATCATATGTGCTTTGTGCCTTGCTTTTGTTGGATCTTGACACTTAGAAAATGATCTTGACATTTGGAGGCAATTGATGACTTTAACTTGCTTTCTTCTTATGTTCACTGATTATTCTGAGGCACAATTCTTTTCAACACATGCTTTTGCACTTGCTCTTGTTGAATTTTGACATAATATAAATTGGGAACTTAAATAGTTAGTTGTGGTCACTTCCCAATCAACTAGTTTCTTGTCCTTCAGTATTCAGACAAACGATAGATAAGTGAGGAAAGAGCACGAGATGGAGTGTATGAAGGGAATTGCAATCAGAGATTCACTTTCTGTAGGTCAAATATGTACCTTGATTTCTGGCATACATCAACCTTATGGCCATGTTTTTACCATCCCTAGCAAAGGCTCAAGAAAAAGTATTCCTAAAAGCACAACATGCTCTATAGCCCATCACCGGGTTTGTCATGTCATCAGCCCAAGGGGGAAGTTAGCGAATACCTCCCTCTTTCATCTTGATCCTCCTATATCTTGCTACCTCTCTCACTGTTTCCAGAAGAAAACACAACATGCTCTATAAGCCAGCATCGGGTTTGTCATTTCACCAATCCAAGGTGAAAGTTTGCGAACATCTCCCTCTTTCATTTTGATCCTCATGGATAAATTCCCGTGTTCTTTCACCATCTCTCTCACTGTTTCCAGAATAATATTCGGAATGTAGTTTAAGAAAGCAAAGGCCGCTGGGAATGGGGTTGGGGCATTGGTAGTTAGGGCGGTGGACGCCTCAACATAACGTCCCACACTCCATTCCCACTGTTAACATATCAAAAACAAAAAAAAGAGAAAAAAAGAACAAAAAAAACAAAAGGAAGAGAAAAAGCTGCTGATGCCACGATTCCATTACCATGGTGCTGTTTACTTCTAGGAAGCCATCAGCCTAATGTTTGGCCATACAAGTTTCTTTGTTTTTACAAATGACATGATTAGAGAAGTTGGTGAAGAACTTAGAATGTTTGCGTCATGGCAAAGCAATGTTGATACTCTTCAATGGTAGTCATAATCCAAAATCAATGCTAATAAATTTGGAGCCTTGATCGACGTCAAATACAAAGATGGATTTTCTGTACATATATTCATTGAGTTAATGGATTGGATGGAGGAGACTAATTATTTCTCCAAACTTGATCTCTAATCTGAATATCTCTAGAGCCAAGTCAAAGAGGTTAGCAAGATAATCTTTCTAACTTATGAAGGCCATCATGAGTTTATAGTTGTACTCTTTGGATTCATCATGCTCCTTTAATCTTTAGATGTGTAATGACCAAGTTAATTGATCCATACCTGAGGAGATTTAGTTCAGTATTTTCTGGTGACACATTTGACTTATGGTAAAGACATGCTAATAATTGTTTTTAATGTGAAATGAAAAAGGATGTTTTAGCTCACCCCTTATTAATCCAAATTAGGATATTTTTTAGATTTCTATTTTATGTTTATTTTAGTATCTTTTAGGTTGTTGTTATTTAGCAGGATTATGATATGAATATATGTTGAACATCAATCACATCAAAAAAAAAAAAAAGTTGAAAATCAAAAGGGATTGGATGACTACGATTTCATAAGAACTTTTAAGTTTTTAGGGTTTTTCAGAATGCAAAGCTATTTGAATGGTGGTATTAGTGGGGTTGAAAAGAGACTTGGATTATTTACTCTTTGTTCATGAATTTCAACGAGACTTGGATTATTTACTCTTTGTTTATGAATTATTTTCTATGGCATTTCTTTTGCACATCATAATGTATTTATATTCGTATTTGCATCAGAAGGTAAATTTGATTGAAAGGCGAACTTACTGAAACACGGACGCACGCTCTGACCAAATCCTTTTTTGTTCTATGTAGTTACCTGTCAATAATTGTAAAAGGGGAAGAATTAATGCCTGATGTTCCCCTAATTTGAACTGGTGATGATAAGAGTCAGACATGTAGAATTCTCCTTGAAACTTGACGAAATCCTTTTCTGTCTTAGCTTGAAGGTTTCAAAATTGAAATAATACCATGTGCTGTTGACTATAGAATATACAGCAGGAGTACTGTCACAATCTTTAAGTATGTCATTAATCTATGCAAAGAGTTTGGTGTCATGCAAAGTCAAGTGTGCCCTTGATTTCATGGCCAACTATAGTGGTTCTTGTCACACTCCCAAATATCGCATTTTTGTAATTGGAACAAATTTTCATTTCTTACTACCATAGAGAGTAATGTTTCCATGACAGATTGAAAAGGTTTACTTTCATGAGTCTCTCATGTAAAACCCTGAATTTGCCTGCTATGAGTCCATAAGAGTGGCTGGAAGACCATCCACTTGTGTTTCATATTTACTATGTGAGATTCTTTAATTCATGATACCATATCCGTGCACAAGAAATATCTATTTAGATGATGAAATGTCTGAATGCTTGGTACCATGGTTCCAAGATCTGTTATTCATGAAGAGCAAAGAACGTGACTGCCACCCTTGTTAAAGTATTTGGACATATGGTTCCACGGAAGGGAAAATAAATAAGATTTGTGCAAGCAAAAGTGTGGCTCTTTCGAAACCTGCTTATGAATGGACTATAGTAAAAGTTCTGTTTTGGCGACCACCGTAGTGTCAATAACTAGCCTTCCTTTAATGTGCCCATTGTTCGCAAAATTGCCTGATCTAACCGCTAACCGCTTGGTTAGATTGGAACCGGCCAGTGGCCGAATCCAGGCGGTTAGGGTGATCAACTGGTATTTTTTTTAAAAAAAAATTCAAGCAAATGTATATAAATTCTCAAAAATAAGGAATTTGATTTGTAGTGTATTTTTAAATATTCTTTACATTATAGTAAAGATTAAAATTTGTTTTGGTCATTAATACTCACTTTTATATTTTCTCATCTTTTTTATAAAATTTTAAAAATAAAAATTTGTTTTGGTCATTAATACTCACTTTTATATTTTCTCATCTTTTTTATAAAATTTTCAGAATAGCCCTTGGAAAATATAAAATGGGTTAAAATCCATTTTTTTCATTAATTTTCAACTTCATTTGAATGTGTTTTGTTTTAATCAATCTTTATATGCTTTTCATATTTTAGTAGATTTTTTTTTGTAATTTTTTTATTTTTTTTAGCACTTTTTTGTTTGCCCGGGACTTGCCTGATTAGAGCGGTTGAATCGGCCGGTTTACCGGTTAGGCCAGTTAAACAGCTTCCAGGCCCATGCCTGGTTAACCGTTCCGGTTCGATTTTGCAAACACTGAATGTGCCCTTCTAAATCAGTTTTCTAAGAATTGGAGTTTAGGGAAATATTTTTCTGTAAGCCAAGCCCACATGGATGATTCTTGAATCCTTAGTAAATGTGCATGTTGGCAAATGATACTAATGGAATAAATACTATGGATATCACTTTCAAAAGAATCTCCCTCTTCTGAAATTATCTATGAAGATTTGGGGGGAAAAAATTGGCCTGGGCAGCAAAGATTTGTTATTACTTTTACATAGAGATGTAGAAAAAAAAACATGATTTATGGGAAAAAAGAGCTACTCTATGGCCATCTTTTATAGAGAGGAGTAACAGTAAGACCATAGGTTGGGTATGTAGAGAGAGAAAGTGCCACCCTTGGTTGTATACCTATGGTACCGATCATATTCTTTACTTTTCTCTCATAAGAGATCTTAAATTTTGGTCTGGACCGTCCACATTGTGAACACCGGTGACTGGAATTTGAAAATGTGCCTAAAATGTATGAAAATCTTGCTATTGATACTCATGATGTTTCGGGAAGTATCATTGGATGAAATTGGGAGAGAATCACATTAACGACTGAATCACATTAATCACATCGAATGAAGTATCATTGGATGAAATTTTTAAATATGTTATGATCTATACCATGAAAAATGTACATAGGGTCTACGATCTTTGAGGACGTCACGAGCATAAATAGTTGATGATGATGACTCTCCGATCTTTGAGGATGGATTTCACAGAGCCATCCACAACCATAATATGCAATATGTTGAATTTCTCATAATGCTGAGGTCCTAGGAAAAAGTAATAACCTTGGGTTTTGATTCCATATGGGATAAGCATTGTAGGAGAATGAATAATCCTTCTTAAATGAAATGAGGATAAGTACCTCTTGTATTTATGTGTAAATAATCAACACACCAAAATATTCTATGCTGTTTCTCCATGTATTTGTAACAATGAATGATAGAAAAACAACGAAATGAACATCCCATTTATCCATTTCCATTGAACAAAATACAAAGCATAAAATGGTCAAAAGTATAAACTTCTGCCAGAGACTAGGATGAGTTTAAAGAGTAAATGAATCTAGACATAATTTTTTTAGACATGTATGATACTTATTTTTTCAAGGCTCTATTTGTTTTCATGAATGATTTTCTAAGGCTCTTATTTTCCGAAAATCAGAAAAGTAGATGGGTCGTCTAAGTGTCACATGTCCTAGCTGTTGTTTCTCAAGGTCAACTTCCTTCGAATCTACTCTCCTTTGTTGCTGAGATGATCCAATTGCCTTTGTACAACTAAAAATTGTGGAAGGAATATACATTTTATTCAAGGGATATGTGGTAAGACCAGCATATTTAAACTATTACAAAAATGAAAAGAGTATTTAAAGTTTTAAACTGCTGCTATTTTGGTTTACATCAGACGCGGCTATAAGCTTTCATATGGACTTGATTTGTGAATTTGCTTTGTGATGTTACTGAACATTCGAGGTGGCTTTCTTCTACTTATAAAAAGAATGTTGTTTTTCTTTGTGTTACCTTGTAATTCATGATGTGTCAGAAATTTTGTTGGAGTAATTGCTTTGTGTATGCTACATTGTGAAATATTGTTCTTCTCTTCTCCTTATGTTTGTGTAAATCCAGATTCCATTTAAACTTTATTATGTGTATGCAAAGTTAAGAGAGAATCTTTTATAATCATCTTCCATACTCATATAACAGTGCGACATTTTCCTAATGCTGATGAATTGATGTTATTAGGAACTGTAAAAAAGCTAAGGAAACCAAAACCATGGAAACACACTCAGTCCATAACAAGGATGCAGCTCAGGCAGATGCGTGATGAGTTCTGGGATACTGCTCCCCATTATGGTGGCCAGAAAGGTAAGATCTGTTAGAAAAACATAAAAAATGAAGCTGCTTGGTTGTATTAATTATGTAAGATCTGTTAGAAAAACATAAAAAATGAGGCTGCTTGGTTGTATTAATTATGTAAGACTGTGAATTTGTTATCACTTTCAGTCTTATACCTATAAAATATTCATATGCATTGTTATGATAATATGTGATCAACAAGGATTAACATTTAGTAAATCTGCTTGTGTCATGAATTTTTGAGAAGAATGCATTAGAACAAATAAATCCTAGAGGAGACTATGTCAAGGACTTGTATATTGAGTTTTAACTTATAACATATAAGAGTTAAGCAATTTCAAAAAAAAAATGAAATGTAATAGTTAAAACTCAATGTAGAAGAAGCCTTTAACATGGTCTCCTTTAAAAATCATTTTTTCTATTAGATTCTCCATTTGTTTTAATGTATAACATGTAAGATATTTCTCAAGAAAAGGAAATCTCAGAAAAAAGAAATTATAGCATATAAGAGAGGAAGCCTATGATGTAATACACAGCAATATGTTTCTCAGAGTGTTTGTGGTATTTTTTGATAACTGTGGTAGCTCACAGCTAAGAGATCCTAGAAATGATAATCCACAAACGTAACCTTGAAAAGAACATGAAATGTGACACTAGTGGGTTAAAGGGAGAAAAAGAAAAAGAAATAACAAGAGGAAAATGAAGCAGAGTTTATGAAGCTCGAGAGCACTATGAATAAGCGTGCTTGAACAGCATAAGGTTTGTAATCATTCATTCATCCGGCTGAGGTTGTCATCCAAGGTGAGCAGTTCTGGACCTTATTACCTCTTACCTCATTTGTAGGTGTATCTTTTGGTAGTGAAAGGGTAGGAGTTCATAGTAATTGGTGATGTACATGAAAATCTGGGTCAATTGTGTGTTCCATACCCTTGTTTGGGGTTGTTTGGTAACACACTTGAACAACTTGGAAACGACCATATCGTCCTTGAAATTAAAGATCATGAAATTGATTTTCAATTATCTGGAACCATGGAAAGATCCTTGATAGAGCAATCCAAAGTAGGACAAGCTTAGGAACATGACAAGAGTTAGGTCTGCTGCATAGTGATTAGTGTCTCGGCAAACTCGACAGTTTAGATCAATGGGTGACCACAGAGGTCCAAAATTGGTGGACGGTCTAGGATAATGTTCTCAAGAAGGATTTCTGTGTTTTGATTTAAAAGAAATGGGTTTTGGTGGCATCTGTGCATCTATTCCAGAGCCACAGAAATTTGAAGTTCGCCTCCATGGCAAACTTGCAGAAGGAGGCTAGATGAATTGCAAGAGGGGAAAAATCTTGAAGTGAAAGCCTAGGAGGTTTTTTTTAAAATTTTCTGTAGAGTTTGTGGAACCAGACTTGAGTTCTTTAAATGTCCTTGTAATCATGGATCAAAGGTGATCCTTTCTTTGTATTTAAAGGTTGGTGTAAATGAAACAAGTTCCTTAGGAGTGCTTGAAACTCTTCACAAACCCATATTTAATTGAAAAGCTCTCGATTATTTTGCAATCTTGAGTGATTTTTTCATTGGGTTTTGTTCAATCTTGGTCTATGCGTTCTGAGCCTTATTTCTCTTCAAAATTTTCTTAGTACATACTTTTACGAAACAACTGCAAATAAACATGTTTGTTCTATATGAACTTGTTCCCCTTCATGTAAAAAACAAATTTTCTTTTTAATTTGCAGTTTCATAATTAACTATATAACCTTTGTCTTTATTGTGGAAGTGCCTTTTTTTGTTGTGCGCACGCTAAAGCTGGTGGGTTTAAAATGCTTCTTGTTCTTCATGGCCTTCTATGAAGCATAATTGTAATCATTGATATCTTGCTTAGTAGCAAATCTTTTGGAGTTGAAAAGACAGATGAGTGTGGGGAGTGAAAATTCATAAGAACAAAGTGAGAGACTTATGTATTTTTGTAGTTAGCAGGATTGGGAGCGAGGTCAGATCTCGGACTGGGATTGGGACCATGGGATCGAGAGATGCACGGAGACCTATGGGATAAAGATTGAGATCCGTACACTGAGTTAAAGGGATTGTGATCCCAATATGAATGAGCGTGATCCAATTTGTCTAGTATCGAATGATAACGATCGATATGGAACTGAGGTCGTCCAGCTTAGAACCGATATACTCCTCAAGAGAACTTAACTAAGGTATTCTTGCTTGGAAACAAAGTCCATTGAATGATATAATTAATGTTTTTTCTGAACTCATAAACCAAATATCATTAAATACAAAGAATCCTGCTTTTAAAATATTTTTTAATTTTTTGTTATTGGAGTGTGTTTCATAGGTGAGAATTCAAACTGAAAACCCAAAATGAGGATTCAAATTTTAGTCCCCTGTGTTTGATGAAAATACAGTGTCCTTGTACGTGTGGTTGGGCATGCAACTGGTCAAACACTCTCTAGATTCAGAGGAAGAAAAGCGGTCCAGAGGGAAAGAAAGGTTCAACCTGCAAAGATCTCTTATGGTGGATATGGTCAACAATAGGGCATTAGAGACAAAGATCAATTGTGTAAAGCATATAGATCTTCTAAGTGAATGAAAAGGATTTAGGGTAGGACATGGTGAAGCTTTAGCTTTGCACCTGTCCTACATCTACAGGTTCCATAACGTAATATATCAGCAGCTTGTATGTTATGGTGTTTATTTTCATGACTTACAAGTTTAAAGTTCAAACTTCAAGCTTCAACCTTTGTTGTGGGCACTGGGACTGTTTCTCAACTGATTGATCTCTATACTGAAAGCCAGTTCAGATTCCAGAATTTTTAGAGAAATATGCAGAGAGAGAGAGGGAGAGATTATGGGCTAGGGAGTTAGAAAGAGGATCGGTGGGGAAAGCGAGGTGGTTAATGCATGGGACTCGTAATGTTTTGGTGAACTTTGTTACCAATGTAAAAGAAACTCGAATTCCATGTTGGTGGAGGATCGATTCTACTTACCCATGGACCCATTGGATGAAAGGGATCTGGATCCCATTATTCCAAGGATCTAGGTGCCCAATTTTGCCCGATCGAGATCCCTAAATTTAAAAAATGTCTGGAATCGAGATCCTTTGTCCTGGAGGACAGGATGGAATTCGTGGAGCTGAACCGACCACCTTCTTGGGAGATCCTAGTAACTGTGAATTTTTCCTTATGAGAGAATATTGACCTTAGTTTTCTAGACCTCCCAACTCAGTGGCACTCCCGACAACTGGACTAGAATGTAAATTGACTACTGGCTTCTGACATATTAGGTATATATGGTGAAGAAAAAATCTCTGTTACTTTATCAAGCCATCTAAACAAAAGCTTTCCAATCCTCGTTTTATGTGGGGGATCTACACTAGAGTGGAAGACTATCCCTCTTGGACAATAAACCTAGAGATTCATGATATGCCTCCCTGCACCATCCTTTCAACCATAAGATATAATTGCAACCTCAGTTCTATGTGACATTTGTTTGTATTTGTCATGGAATGCAGCTACCTTCTCATCCAAGCAAAGACCTGCATGCTCTTTAGTACTTAAGCCTTTAAATCCCTGCCCTGCTTGGGCTATAGTGGATATCATCGATTCAATGGGATGGAAGCATCATGTAACTACTTCACAACCACCTGGTTTATCTTATCCTTGCTTTACTTTCCCTATGAGCATAAGGTTTTTGCTCATATTGAGGAATATTAAGGTGTCATTTCGACCTTAGGTGGGCTTAATAGTAGAAAGTTGGGCTTGGGAAGACTAGGAAGTAGTAGAGGTTTTTAGTTTGGTGTGAAACCTAAGGAGTCTTGGAGGACACACTGAGGTACTACTGGTTTGGGAGGTAGACTACTGGAAGCTCTCGCCAGTGTTAGCATACATGACCTCCATATGGAGCTGCCTAGCTTTCATATCTGCTACACTAGACCTTGTTGCACACTCCATTTGGGTCTCAAAATTTCTTCTCTTCCTCTTATGATGGTACATAGTACACTATCTTCGTTAGTACCCTCTGTCTTTGCACCTTATTTCCTTTTGCCATCTTGATAGCTTTTTGTATATGCCCCTTAACTTGCACATGCACCTCAGTTTATAGTTAAACATCACCCTAGTTTTTGCGAGGTGATATTTTAGGTGATTGACAATGCTCCTCATCTCCTTTTGACACTGTGCACACCTCACCCACCCCCTACCCTTCTCTAGTAGCTTCACCTTATGCTGCCATGGTGGATCCTCCCTTGAGATCTCCTAAACCTACAAAAGCATGCATGCTGTTATGAACACGCAACCAAGATATTTTTACATAGATCTAAATATGAAAAAAAGTTAAATTTTATATACATATTAAATTTTATATACATCAAAATATGTATATAAAATTATGTTAGAGGCAACATTCAAAACATATCATATTAGCAACATTAAGAAAAAGAAATCCCATTAGCAACATTGTTTTAATACATGTAATAAAATATCTTTTTATAAATCAAAACATGAAGCAAAATCTATTCCTCAATTTCTTGGGATAGTATACTACTTTGAAAGCAATTGAGCAACACTGAACATGAGGTCAATGCTATGTGGAATGCGATGGCCGACAATATTAAGAAAGTGGCAAAATAAATTTTAGGAGAAATTAGAGGGAAAAGAAATTCCGATAAGAAAACTTGGTAGTGGATTGATGAGGTTCAGAATACCATTGGTGAAAAACAATCATGTTATTAAACTTGGCAATGTAATAAAAATGATTAAAACTAAGACGAATATAAAAATGCTAAGAAAAATACTAAACAAATAGGAAGTAAGGCTAAACTTAAGGCTTATGATAATATATAGTAAACTGGAAACAAGAAAAGGTGAATAAGATGTTATCAAATTAGCAAAAAATGAAAGAGAAAAAGTGTAGGGATCTAGACTATATTAAATACATTTAAGAGTGAGAATAAAATGGTCTTAGTGAAAGATGAAGAGGTCAATGAAAGTTGGAGAGTTTATTTTCAAAAATTATTAAATGGCGAACATACGTATTTGAAAGATTAGACTGTTTAGGAACCAAATCACCCCTCCTATCAATGTTGTTCTAGCTCAACGCGCATCACGCACCGTAGAGACTGGGAAGTGTGCATATGTCTGTATGACCTAGGCTTATGGGAATACAACGGTATGAGGAAGTATAAGGAATTGTTGGCATAAATGAAGGCCGAGGTCATAAATACATTTGTAGGATTAGTATATTGGAAGTGAAAGAAGCTTTGAAGAGGATGAAGATGAGAAAGGTTTTAGGACCAAATGATATCCTGATAGAGTTTTGGAATTGCATGTAGGAGATCAGCATTGACTGGCTAACCGAGCTGTTCAACAAGGTGTTGAGAACAAAGGAAATACCAAACAAATAAAGGAAAAGTACTGTAGCACCTACTTATAAGAACAAAGGAGACAAATAATTGTGCGAACTTTCAAGGGATCAAACTTATTATGAGCCACACTATGAAGTTATGGAAGAGAGTGATTGAGTAATGACTAAGGCATGAAACAAGTGTATCCGAATACCAATTTGGTTTTATGCCTGGGAGGTCAACAATTGAGGCTATTTTCCTACTTAGACATCTGATTGAGAAGTTTAGAGTGAAAGAAAAATACCTCCACATGGTCTTTATTGATCTAGAGAAAGCCTATGATAGAGTACCTTGAGATTTAATTTGGTGGGTGTTGGAAAAGAAAAGAGGCTCTAGATATTATATCGACTTGGTGAGAGATATGTATGAGGGAGCAGTAACTAGTATGAGAATAACTAGTGAAGAGATGAGTGAGTTTTCTGCGACAATAGGTCTATATCAGGGGTCAACATTGAGCCCATACCTCTTTGTCTTAGTTATGGACGACTTAATTCGGCACCTACAAGAAGAGGTACTGTGGTGTACGTTGTTCGCAGGTGACCTAGTTTTGATTGATGAGACCCAAAACGGTGTCAACACAATGTTAGAACTTTGGAGGGAAGCTCTAGAATCTAAAGGTTTGAAAATTAGTTGGATTAAGACAAAGTATATGGAATGCAAGTTAAGAAAGGAGAGGAGTAGAGATGAGGAAGTAGTTAAGATTGACGACCAAGAAATACCAAAAAGAGCACAATTTTGATATCTTGAGTCGATAATCCAGGAAAATGAAGAAATCAAGGAAGATGTGGTACATAGAATTAGAGCTGGGCAGCGAAGTGGAAATGTACAACCGGCGTTTTATGTGATTGCCACATACCAATGAAGCTAACGAGGAAGTTCTATAGGACAACTATGAGACCAGCATTGCTTTATGAGGCAGAATGTTGGGTGGTCAATAAATAACATACAAATAAGATGAGTGGAGTTGAGATGAGGATGTTGAGATGGATGAGTGACAAGTAAAGAAGGGGTAGAATTCGAAATGAATAAATTTAGGAAAGCTTAGGTGTTGCTCCAATAGGCAATAAGATCAAAGAAATTAGACATAGGTTGGCTGGGCATGTGCAACGTAGACCCAGGACAACACCTGTTACGAGGTAGGCGTTGGTTCAGGTAGAAGGTTCTAAAAGCGCAAGGGGTAGTCCTAAAAGGACATGATTGGAAGAAATGAGAGAAGGTGTGGCGACTTATGGCCTCATTGAAGGTATTCTCTTTGATAGAGCAGGATGACAGATCAGGATTCGTGTAGCCGATCCTAAATAGTTGGGAAAAAGGTCTGATGATGATGATGAGCGACGTTAGATGCACAAAAAATATATAAAAAAAATCTAATTACTGTTAGGAAACTAAAAAGAAAATTATTAGCAACATTAAGTTAATCGATCTATAACATCTTTATATGCATCAAATATTTAAAATATTTCAATCAAAACACACTAGATGCATAAAGAAACCATACAAAAAAAATAGTTTTTAAACAATAGTATAAATAGATAAAATATTATGTTTGTATACTTATGAGAGGTTTCTCTATGTACATGAAAAGTTATAAAAATTGGCATCTTACTTATTTATTAATAAAATACAGCCAAAATGCAAAAAAAAACTAAAAGATTACTAGATTAAGAGATAGTAGCAAAAAATTAAATTAAATTGATTGAACATATTCATTTAAATTGAAAAAAAATGAAATTGGCCTAAAATTCTGAGGGCAATTCCCAATCTTTGCACTTGGTGCAAATTGATGCTAGCTATTGACGAATTTAGATGAATACTAAATCCAAATTTCACAATCTAATTTACAGAAAACATACAATAGGGTACCTAGAGAAACAATTTGGTGGGTGATGGAAAAGAAATGAGTCCTAAGAGGATATATTAACATAGTTAGGGATTTGTACGAGGGAGTGCTAACTAATGTTAGGATAACTAGTGGAGAGACAAGTGCATTTTCAGTTACAGTAGGCCTACATCAGGGTTAGTGTTGAGCCCATATCTCTTTGCATTAGTTATGGATGAGTTAACTTGGCATATTCAGGATGAGGTCCTATATGTTGCTTGCGAGTAACATAGTTTTGATTGATGAGACTGGAGATAACATAAATGCAAAGTTAGAACTTCCAAGGGCTACTTTAGAATTTAAAGGTCTTAAAATGAGCAGGACTGAGACAAAATAATATGGAATGCAAGTTTAGTATTTATAGGACCATAAATGTTGAATTAGTTAGGATAGGTAGCCAAGGAAGTACTTAAAGGAGATGATTCTCAATATCTTGGGACGATAATCCATGAGAAATGAGAGATTGAGGAAGATGTTACTCATATAATTAGAGTGGGTGGACGAAGTGGAGATGTGCTTCTGGAGTCTATGTGATCGTCATATACTAATGAAACTAAACGAGATGTTCTATAGGACGGTTGTAAGACGTCCATGCTTTATGGGACAGAATGTTAGACGGTCAAGAAACAACATATCCATAGAATGAGTATATCTGACGTGAAGATGTTGAGATGGATTTGTGGAAAGACAAGAAAGGATCGAAATCAGAAATAATACATTCGCAAATGATGGAAAGTAGACTTAGGTGGTCTGGTCATGTGCAATGTCATCTAGCATGAAACCTACTAGGAGGGGTGATTTGGTTTAAGTGGAAGGTTCTAAAAGGGCAAGGGGAAGGCCCAAAGGACATGGATAGAAGTAGTAACAAAACATAAGTGACTTATGCTCTGACTGAGGGTATGGCCCTTGATAGAGTAGAATGGCGGAACAATATTCATGTAGCCAACCTCAAATAGTTGGGGTAAGGCTCGGATGATGATGATGTTTTTAAGGTTCTCTAACATAAAAAAGGGCAAAAAAGGGGGGTGGATTTTTTCCTCCTTTTAAATTATTATCATGTGCAATATTCGGATTAGTACTAGATTGATTCATCTGTAGTTTAAGACTTGGGTGAGTCACCCTAAGTTTTGACGTACTTGGGCAAGTATCTACAATACTCACTCTAGTACTCTGCAGGCTGCCAAGTTGAGTGACTCAGGCGAGGTCAAATCAACTCGCCCAAGTTAGCAAATGCTGCAATCAGAAAAATAGTTACAAGTTCTAGGGAGGTGGAGGAAGGGCTTTTCTTTCGGCTGTGATCAAGAAATTCGTGGAATCTCTCTAGGGTCCTTTGCTAGTGAGGAGAATTCTTGGAATTTTATTTTTTTTTACCAAATTTCATGAATCAGACTTGGGAATTGGATGTGCTATACCAATGTCCCGCACCAACTGATACTCATTTCTACAACATATTGTGTGGGCCTTATTGCCTTCTAGGTTAACAAACCTTCTTGAAGTGGATTGGGTTCTCGAGATGTATCCTACCTATGAATTTTTCAAGGTTGTAGGAGTCTTGGCGTCTATCATGGCTAGTGATGTTTCATAGAGTTAAGGAAGGGAGAGTGTATCGTTCATCTAGGATGGGATATTTGAGACTTAAATTTTTATGGTAGCTCCGTTGGGAGCCTAGGTGCAACAAAAGTGATTGGTTACTAATAAATGAATTATGTGTGATTCATGGATTCTAAGGAGATGGAGAAAGCACGATGCTTAGTGGGCTTCAGTTGTTCATGGAGTACTAGAGGACATTGTTAAGGACATGTGGACCTAGTTACAACAAGTCTTGAAATTGGTAGCTTTATAAAGATGTCATGTTAGTATGTCCACAAGTGGGGCTAATGTGTATGTTTTGGATTATGGCTTGATCAGGGATAATTGCAGTAGAGCATGGGATGCAATCTGAAGCAGGAACTTCTGAAAATAGTAAAAATTAGCAAGAAACCAACAAAAAATCTAAGCCAAATGCATGCAAGTTTGAAGAAAACCCAAAGGTTTTCTTCCCACCTAGGGCTCAAGCTCAAGCCTTAGGCTTCTTTTCTTTCTTCTTCAATAGAAGTATGTTTTTCTCTTAAAAATAAGTGCATTATCTCCCTCCAGCCATCCAAGCCCCCCTTAAATATTGTCTATTTAATGTGTTGGACAATATTTGTCCATACAATGAAAATTTTGACCAAAAGGTCCTAACCTAAGTATAATTTGAAATTAACTCCCTAACTTTAATTACAATGTCTAAAATGTTCCTAATTGGTCCAGCAATGAAATGAATAAAAAAAAAGTCTGAAATAGCCACAAAACTACAAAAACCTATTCAAATTTCTTGCTCTTCATGTTCTTCTTGGAAGCCCTCCTAGTGTTTTGAGCCTCCAAATATGAGCGAGGATTAGGAGGAATCTGTTGCTCCCAAAAAGGATACTCATGGCTACTCGTTGTGCTTTGATCATCATCACAATCCCACCTTTTTTAGATAGTTTGCGTTTTAATATTACACTGAATGGAAATACATATGAATAAAATTAGCATCGACTTACTCAAGACCACTTGTTTGAGATATTTTTGGTGCCATCTAATGTTCAAAAGTATAATTAATGCGCAAAAATAATGCCATTGAATCTAAAAAATGCAATAGGCCATAGTGTTGTGCAGACACCACATGGGCATCAACCTATACTACCTAGACTAGGAGACATGCACGTAAATCCAACGCATGTCCAAGTGTCATATGTAGTTACGAATATCGAGACACGGGAATAAATATTTGTGCCGTGCACACACACATACTCATAGGAAAAAGATGATATAAGCTTGTGGGCTTGTACTATAGCGTAAGCTCATTGGATTTCTTGCGGGATTTATTCGCTGATTTATGGAGTGAGAAAGGAAGCAGGTCATTGCAATAATGGGAGAAAAGGCCATTGGGTGAGATGGATTTTGCAAATGAAATGGCCCACCCATACTGAGCAAAACTAGATCCTCAGATGCTTATGTATGAAGAAATTTAGTCACATTTCATCAAATAAATTACTATGCTTGTTTTTTATTTTTAATTTAATTAGTTTAAATAAATTATTCTATAAGGCTTGGAACCTTCGGTGTTGGAGCATGTTGATTTAAAACAAGAGTCATGAGTTCAACATTTGTTGGGTCACTTTTTACCTCCATAAAGTAGGATACACTGTGATTGCAGTCTTTAAATTTTAGTGACAGACACCCAATACAGCTGTCAAGTGTTCCCAGTGTGTCTGTGAGTGATAAATCGTGTTGGCAAATGCGAAATGTGTCGACATGTGAAACTTGGACAATTTGAAGTGTGTACGTAATGCAGGTATGAAAACATATTATAGTTGTTGGCGGGTATGAAAACACGATATATCGATGGTGTACTTTATCAAATAAACTAACAAATGTACAAGCAAACATTAGAAACACAAAAGGTAAAAATTGAGACAGCAGGAAATAGTCATAGGCAGGTGCTGCACTTTGTGTGGTACTTTTTATTACTGTTGAGATAATGATAACTGAAAAATGCTGAAAAAGGGAGAGCATGTCACTTTTAAGGATGTGCAAGCACCAATGATGAATGCTTATGTGCAGTTGAGAATTTTAAGAAGCGTCAATACAAGCAATGATTATGTAGCCAACATCCATTGGAAACGTGATAGACTTGCACTCTTTATTAAAAGCATAGGAATGTTACTAATGTTGGGATGTCTCAACCGATGAAGGTTGATACCGTTTGGATTGGATTACTATGTTTCATGCATCATAGGGGAAAACTGGAGATAGGGTAATATTTGTGCTCATGTTGTCTAATGGTGCATCTATTAATAGGGTTTACAGAATGGGAGGGCCTCTCATCTGCAAGAAATGGATGATTACAGTTGCTAGCTTCATCCAATTCCATTTAGTCAACTCTTCGTGCAACTTGGAAAACGAACCGATGAGCATCACACTCCTTGATAATGTGAAAATATTGGTGGTGGTTATATCCCTTTTATTAGTGATATCATCAAGAATCGAAGGTGTGTTTGTCAAATTGCACTTGAGATAGAATAAACTCTAGATAAACAATGGGGTGGACAAGTAAAGAGATTAACTCTTACTGGCAAAAGAATTCACTTATCAATAGACTCCCCTTGCCAAGTGACTAAACACTATCATGTCTGAATTGCTGAGATCAAGAATCTTATTTATCAGATTCTGCTCCACTACAGAATCAATTCCCCAAACATATGTAATCCTCTTATTATCGAGTTCTCCATGTAAAAATTCTCCTTGGAAGTACCATCTAGCTCTCAAACTCCTATAGTGTGACTCGAGTGAATCATCTTTTGAAAGGGGCCTTGGGAAAAATTAGTGTAACAAGAATTTCATTTATGCTGCTCCACGTACGAATCAATTCCCTGTGTTTAATCCTCTTATTATTGAGCTCACCTTACAAAAGTTCTCCTAGGATGTACCATCTGCTTTCTAAGCCATCTACTGTGACTGCAGTGAATACTATGGCCCCAAATTGCTATTAAGAAAACTTCATAGCCCATGCTTCAGTCGAGGACACCTCCTATAACAGAGCATGTGATGATGAGAGTACAGTGGTCAAGCATCTTCACATTCTTGGAACCGAATCTGTACCAAAGTCAACTAAAGAGAATCCTCAAAATATTAGAGAATTTAATTTGTACCGAAATTGACTAAGATCCTTCGTATATATGCTACAATATTTTGATTCCTTAATAGTTAACCTTCTTGCATGCTTACCTGTATTGTGACCCCCACATGAATATACATGTATATAGAGGACACATCACCCTAGATATAGACAACAAGATATACATCCATGTTTTTGCCCAATTGTTGTGCTTGAATGTTCTTTTCCTCTCTTCTTCCCATGGTTACCTGAATCTCTCACCAAAGCTTGTGATTCCAATTCGGAATCCCAATTTGGTAATCTTGACTAGGAATCTTTACAGAACCCATTTCCGTGAAATCTAGAAGCTCGATTCCTTATTTTAGGAATTTCATTATCTAATCTTGTTTCCAATATTTATTGATTCTCGATTCCGTGATTGGCGAATCTCGAACTAGTTTCTACATTTACCAGAATTTTACCCTCCCCCACTTTTTTTATTTTTGCTTTTTTGTTTTCCTAAGAAGTGATGTTTAGAAATTTTCAAGGCATCAAACTACTCGAGCTAGATAATCAATCTCAAGCTACAAGGTGTAGTCATCTTTTTTGGCATGAAATTGCCAATAGAAACCAAGTGATGGTCCATGTTCTCTACTTAGTTCTTTAAGTATGCATTGTATTAATCCAATGGGGAGATTGCAACTCCAGGATGTTAGAAATAATGTAAACGTGCATGTGTGGCATGTCGGTCAATGAATGGCATTGAGACGTATTGTTTCTCTCTCAATTCCCTATCGATTTCAAAGATGTCAGAATCTCGATTCCATGAATGAAGGAATCTCGATTCCATATTGGTTGATCCAACTAGGTTGGAATCTCGATTCCATCTATGTTGGGATCTTGATTCATTTTGGAAAGATCTCAATTCTTAAAAATAGGAATCTCGTCCCCCACAATTCCTTTTGTACAGACTTCGATCCCAAAAACATGAATCTTCCAACCGACGGCAATTATGCACTTTCGAATCCTAAATCGTTTTGGTTTCCAATTAGTTTCGGGTGATATGCTTCTTCCTCAAACTTAACATGCTATTAGGAGGGCTTGAATCCCTAGGATGTCCATTGTTTTTCAGCAATCTTAGAATCAAGATTTCCCTTTTCTTCTTGGGTTTGATGCTGTGGTGTCTCAGCCACTCCATTTTTTTCCAACAATTCCGATCTTGTGCAATCAACTGTCACAGAGTCCTAAGCTTATTTCTGCTATTTTGAGAGATATAAAACACACTATCTTGATTATATTTAACAATACTATCCCAATCTGGTTTCTTTCCTTTGTCTTTCTTTTCTCCATATAAACTGATCTCCAGTTCTTTGTTTCCATCACTTCTTATTTCAAATAACCCATCACAGTTCGATCAGGTTTCCCTTTCTGGTGTACTTTCTAAAGGAAGTAAAAGATAAGGAATCTAGATGTAGCGTTTACTTTCTAGTTTGTGTTTATGTTTATGGGTTTTCTGGGTAACTCTTTAAAATTGGTGCGCCTACTCTCTGTACATGAAAGAAGCCCAAAACTAATGAAAGTCACCATCCGCCTTTTCCTTCATCTTTTGCTTCCCTCGAAAGGAAACAAAGAAACTTTGGGTGCACCTCTATCTCTCTCTCTTCCTGATCTTTTCTGAAGCAGACAACTATCTGTGCATCTCTCTCTCTCAATCATTATCCTCTTCCTCTAAATTTGAGTGCAACTCCTCTCTCTCTCAATTTCTCTCTCATCCATTATCCTCTCTCTAAAGTTGGGGGGAAACCAAACACAAACCATCCTCCCCCCCACCCCACTTTCCTTTTTTCTCTCTCAGAGCACCATTGCAGCAGCAATTGATGCCTCTACTCTCCAAAAAAATAGAAAAACAGAAATCGTTCTATCACTTAGAAGACGGTCACAGTATTAGCTGCAGCACCTGCAGCAAAGCCCTTCTATTTCTCAATCATTACTCACATTGGATTAAGGTATTCCTTCTCCCTACTCTCCCAATCCATTAGAAGCCTTGCTTGGGTCTATCAAGGCTCCTGGTTGTCCACCCAAGACCAAGATTGGTGGACAGTAAGCCTCACCTGCTTTCGTCCCTCTACTGCTGGATCCCACTGCGGACTAGGTGCCTTCTGGTGGGCTTTCCACGCTTGAGTCGATGCATTTATGCCCTCAAAGGCCTGATGCTTGTCATCAACAACCGACAACTCCACTCTTCGACAACTAATAACTATTCTCAAGGTGTTGACAAACCGAGATCTCCATTGGCGAGCTCTGACCTCTTATTGGACCCAATAGATTGTTGTGGATTTGGACCTAATCTGACACCTGCAGCTACCCATTCTCCAACACAATCCAAAGCTTCAGCCCTCTCAGAGATAGGCAACCAACAGAATTGGTAATCCATTGGGTGTACCGACATGATTAATCTTTTCCAAGTTTTATAAACAATTTTAAAAAAAATCTAGTTTATCTTGCTTACATCTGGTTTTATTGGTTTATGTTGTTCTAGAATTCTAGCAAACCTAGCTTCTCAGTAGAAATGGCATCTAGGTTGGTAATGGTAGAACTATCAGAATGAAGAATCTCAAATTTTCAAACTTTTCAATGTGGGAATGAAATATTGGGTACATTCTCTTTTAAGATAGGGTAGATTATGTACTTGAAACAGATGCACCATTGTAAACCCAATGCTTGTGGTCGGGCTAGAAGAAGATCTGGAAATGGATAGATGTTGACAAAGTAGCTAGGGACTGGAATGTTGAGATTTATAGAGGATGACGTAATTAGTATTTTTGAGGACCATGCCACTGCACAAAGTATAACGAATACCTTGAATAAGAAATAACGATAAGGGATGCATATGTGTCACCAGAATAGAAGGGGACCGTATCCCTAGGGAAAATGTAGGGCAGGTAAGATTTAAAGAGAATGAGTTTAGGGCACCATGTAGGGTAAATGGATTCCCTTATTTTAAGGTGTGGAGATGTGGAATTGTGTCGCTTCATGGATATGACTTATTGTGAATGGTTGTATCTGTTGATGGTCTGTCTATTTAAGTGTCAGTTCTGATGGTCTGTCTATTTAAGTGTCAGTTCTGTTAAGTACTTATGTTTTGTGTAAAGTTGTGACTCTTGGAAGTGTCTTTTTGTTGGAAATCTGTCACCCAATGAACTGTTATGAAATGGGTACTTGGGCGTGTTACAAAGTGAATTAGTTCAATGTATAAAGATCGTGGAGTCGTCATTATGATTACTTTGCATTGAAGATGATTGGCTTGGCTTAATGAGCAAAGAGTTCTTGAAAGAGAATTCATTTCATAGAGCATCCTAATGTGTAAGTACCGGAAATGCTACTATCCTGCAAGGTTCAAATTCTAAAACGAGTGTTATTACATGGGTGGAATTCCAGTTGGAAAATTGATATTACCATCTCTATTTGGATGGAATGACAAAAGAATGGGAGCACACAGCAAAATCCAGGATTAAGAAAGCAATCCCTCTCACAAAAATCCAAGATGAAACATAATGAGCAGGAGCCTTCATGTAAAGCCAGTGATTAAAATATGGGCGGCTCGATCAAATTAGTATTCTAGAATTTGATCTTTAAAGGTAAATAGTTTTTTTTTTTTTTTCTTGCTAATTTGTTGGATTTGATTGCTCCTTGTGTATTGTGGAACAAAGTTAAGAGTGAGTCTTTTTCTAACAAACATTTACTTTGATAGGATGCGTAATTATTTTGTTTGACTTTAATAAGGACCTTTCTATCAATTTCTGTTCTCGACCTTATTTTAAGGATATGTTTGTTGAAGTACTAGACTTGAGATTTCATGATAGCTAATAATCTTCATGTACTACCTATTTATATATTAGTTTTTGTATTTTTTATGAAATCTAGCTCTTTTTAGTTGATGTTTAATGCTCTTAAGACACATCCATTGGTTATATATTGTGATAATTATTGTTCCTTTTTTTTATGCTGATGATAATTATTGTCCTTGTAATAATACAATATTGATATAATTATAATAATATAATAACCCCATTTTCATTAATAATAATGTAATACTAGTAATTAACCAATATCAAATATGTTTCTTTAAAGGATTGATTGGAGATCTCATGAGCTCCATTAATCATTGTGCTCTATCTAAACTTATTTACAGATTTTTGTTTTGAATTGCAATTAATGTTGTATTTTTCTTTATTGCTTAATGCACGTGCAAATCATGTTAATGTAACTAGTAGTTCTTGTAGCATGAAAGAAACTGCTCGGTCATTGAGCATGTGAATAAGATGATTGTGCTCGTAAAGGACCTTGCTGCTATCAGGATCCAATTCTTGGTTGAATGCAACTGTCCATTGCCCAAAACAGTTCCTGAGAATATTAAATTAAAGCATTCTACACTAGGTATTACCATGTTGAATTTCATATACACCATAGCAATGATGCTGAAAAAGAGTTGGGAAGAAGTCCAATGAACACCACTTTGTGCAGAGTTCCATAACCCTAGAAAACCATATAGTAATAGACAAAATGATAACAATAGGTCCAAGAGAAAAGAAAGGAATTTCAAAAATGAATGGGAGCCTCTTTGAAATTTATCTGAGAGGGCATGTTTCTATCATAAGGGACTTTGGAACATCAAGCTCATTAGCTTGAAGTTGAAAAATGAGAATAATAGGAATAATAATAGTAGTAATAGTAATAGTGATAGTAATCAAAATAAAAGGAAGGATTTGGTTTACATGGTTTTAGGTCATTGTTGACCATGACAAAAAAAAGGGTGGGTTAACCATTATTGGTACTTTCAAGTTGTGTATGCCTAGGTGAATGGATCTGATCCTTACTGGTTGGTACTCTATACATGCCCATTATTGGGCATAATTTGATTTTCCTTTTTCTCCTAGGGATGATAAGGGTTATGAAATAAAGTTTAGGTCCGGTCGAGTTACTATATGTAAACATCCTTGATCATTGGCATGGGGGACCAAAGTTGAAAATTTAGATTGCTTGGATATTTATGGAAATTCCTCTTATTCTACGTATGACTATGTTTCTTTTACTATCGATGTACATGATTTTTACTAGTGGCATTCAGGATTAGGCCACATAAACAAATATAAAAGGCAAAAATTAGTTAAATAGGTCTACTCCTAAGCATAAGATAAATTAGTGTTCAAACTTGTGAACCATGTAGCTTTGGTAAATTAACTAAGAAGCCTTTTCCTGAAGGAAAGAGATTAGATGAACTCCTTGACATATGTTGACCATTAAATGTGAGAACCCATAGAGGCATGAAGTATTTCAATTTTATAGATGACTTCTCTAGGTTTGGTTATATGTACTTGTTAACAAAAAAATAAGATACATTTGGAGATCATTAAAGTGTATCAAACTAATTTAGAAAGCCAACTGGGTAGAGACATCAAAATCCTTAGAGAAAACAGAGGAGGTGAATACTGCTCTGACTATTTTTTTTTATTTGAAATATTGCTTTGACTTATTTGCCAATTTTGCGTGGAGCATGGTATAATTCTTGAAACCAACATGCCCATGCCCTATACACTGAAACAAAGTTGCGTAGCCATTGTTTCAAAAAGCGCTAGGCGGCACCTAGGCGGTCGGGGGGGGGGTCTAGGCCGCTCAGCGCCTAGGTGGGCGCCCAGAACCTAGGCGGGCGCCCAGAACCTAGGCGGCCCAGTAGAAATGATTTTTTTTTTTGGTTTTCTCTATCTAAAATAGCCTTTAATGGGTTTTAGGTTTCAAATGAACCTAAAATCCACAAATTTTCCTCTTTAATATTAAAAAAATAACCCAAGAATACACTCAAGGAAATGCATTTCTGCCCTTGGGCAGGGCGTAGGTTCTGAGTGGCCTTCTAGGTGGGTTCAAGCAGACGCCTAGGCAGGCGCCCAGGGATATCCGCCTAGGCTTGAGCAATGCGCCCAGGCCTTCTGGACCTCCTCGGCGGCTGCCCAGGCGTTGGGCGGTCCGCTTTTTAAAACACTGTGTGTAGCTAAGAGAAACTTCAGTCGACATGGTTAGGTCATAATGAGCTGCATATGGCATTCCCTCATTTTCAAGGTGAAAATCTCAAGACTGGAATGTGCATTTTTATTTGTGTCAACCAAACCCATAACCTATCACCTTAAGTGTTATCAATTTCCAGGAAGCTTGACCTAAGTATCTTAAATCTTTTGGGTTTTGGGGCTCATAACTATATCCCACGTCAAAATTGAGACAACTATGAAGACATTATTTAGTGCTTTTTTATACATAATTCAGAAGATTCTTAGAATTAATGCATAATGAACTTGTCCTAAGTAAACCTGTTGATTTATATGGAGCCAGGAAAAATAAGGGATCTCGGGCATCCTTTTTCGCAGCTTCCCTCTACAACTAGTGGAAATGATAGCATCGATCCTAGTGTATATGATATAACAAATTGAATGGGAACCCCACCTTCGTTATTAGATGAACTATAACTATAGTAAAGCCATGAACTCTCATGAATCAGCTGAGTGAATCTAAGCCATGAATGATGAAATTGACTCTATTAAGAAGAATCATGTTTGGGAGTTGGTTGAGTTCCTTAAAGCTAGAATATCCATTGGCTGTGGGTGGCTCCTAAAGACAAAGATCATTGTAGATGGCTTCATTGATAAGTACAACATTAGTTAGCTTAGTAGCTAAAGGATTTAATGACAAGAAGGGTATATCACGTAGACGTACTCTCCAATAGTTAAATTCACATCTCTTAGGAGTATATTAACATTGGTAGCATATTATGACAGAGTTATTTTAAATGGACGATAAAACAGCCTTCTTAAATGGTATGTATGAAACAACTAGAGGAATATATATTGAAAGGCCAAGAATATGAAGTCTACAAATTAAAGAAATCATTGTACAGTTTAAAAACTCATCTAGACAATGGTATCTATTTTTTTTTTTTGAGGAATTGTTTAACAATGGTATAACTAATTTTCCACAATGCAATTATTGAAATTGATTGTGTAGCCCGCAAACTACATGTTGTGTATGTGTTAGAAATGATGAGACTAATTTTATTATTTTTATCTTTGTATGTGGTGATGTCTTATAAATGAAAAATGACATTCGCATGTTTAATCCTACTAAATTTTGGCTTATTACCCACTTTGAGATGGACATGGGAGAACCATCCTTTGTCTTTGGCATGAAAATCACAAACGATAGAAGTTAGATGTTTATGTCTATCTGAAGTAAGTATTTAGAAAGCATTTTAAAGCAATTTAAGATGGAATATTCTCACCTCAATATACACCAATTTGCAAAGGTTTAAACAAAGAAAATGAGTCTGTCAAATGGTAGTGATAAAATTGAGATAGAACGAATACTATATACTTGAGTTATGTTGTCGGTCTTATGAGTAGATTTCAAAGTAATCTTAGGACTCACTGACAAGCAGTAAAGAGAATCACCATCATCATCATCATAGCCTTTTCCCTATTAATTGGGGTCGGTTACACGAATCTTGGTCTGCCATTCTGCTCTAATTAAGGTAATACCCTCAAGAGGCCATAAGTCCCCATATCTTTTCGGATTACTTCCAACCACATCCTTTTGGGTCTCCCCCTTGCCCATTCAGTCCTTCCACATGAACTAACACGCACCTCCTAACAGGTGTTGTACTTGGTCGGCGCCACACACACCTAAGTCTATTCTCTCTCATCCTATCGCATATTGGTACCACACCTAAATTCTCTCGAATAGATTCATTTCGAATTCTATCCCTTCTTGTCTTGCCACTCCATATAATTCGTTGCTTTTACCACACTTTTTGTCCTAATTTCAAATTATGTCAGCGTTTATGAGAAGCAAAGCTATTACTTTAATCATTATGCAAAGGACTTTTGTTGCGAATTCAAATTTAGTGAGATAAATTCTGCTAATTATTTATGATGGAAATCAATGACAAAAATGTCATGTCCATCTGTTCTAGTAAAATTTGGTATTATTTAGTGTATCAAAAAGCGCTAGGCGGGTCCTAGGCTGCTTGGGGGATCCAGGCCACCCAGCACCTAGCCGGGCACCAAGACCTGGGCAGCTGCCCCGTTGAAAAAAAATACCAAATTACCAAATACCATATTCCAAGTTGAAAAAAAAAGAAGATAGACATCAAGAAGAGAATTTTGATAATCCATATTGTTAAAACTGTAAACTGTAAAACCATACAAGTGTAGGATATAAAAGTTAACATTCAACACAACAGAAATATACAGAAAGTTAGAAAATATACAGTCTAACAAAAGTCAACACTCATGACTCAACACAACAATCAACACTCAACACTCAGCACTAAGAGGCAAGAGTCTTCAGTCGTCATCGTCAATATCATCATCATTAGAAGGAATATCAATAGGCCAAGCTTCATCATATGCATCAGAGTCGAGGCCATCATCAAAGTGATCTTCCTCTTCAATATAACGCTCATCGTCCTCTGTTTCTTCTGAATCTGCCTCTTCCTCCTCCTCCTCTTTTTCTTCTACCTTCCTCTTACTAGTATGTGCAGTCTGTTCAGATGAAACCCTAGGAGTCTTGGCTGCTCTATCCTTTTCTTTTTGCTTCTCTGAACTCAAATATTGTATACTTTCCTCTCTAGTAGCCTCAGGAACATTTTTACAGGAGGCAACATCTCCCTTAATACCAGCAATTTTAAACAGGTAAGTGCCCCAAATAGTATCCTTTCCACAACAATTACATTTAATACTATTTTTATCACTTGGATTCGGGTTATAACCATACTTCCAAACCGGATCACCACTCTGACTACAACCTGGAGAAGATACTTCAATAGAGTAAGGCTTATTTTCAACTTTTTTTGGTTCTTCTAAATTCAGAAGATGTCTAATCTCATCCTGAACTGCGTCAGGAACTTTTGTACAAGAAGCAACATTACCTTTAACACCAGCAAGGTGTTTGTTGAATCGGCTAATACCCCCATTGGTTTTTTTTTCATAAAAATTACATCTTATACAATTTTTATCATTTGGTTTTGGGTTGTACCCATACTTCCAACCCGGATCACTTCTTCTAGAAGTAGCAGAAATAGATCTATGAGAAGGATTTTTTTCTTGTTTTTGTTTTGCATAACTTATATATTGCTTAATCTCCTCTCTGATAGCTTCAGGAACATTTTTACAAGGGACAACATTCCCCTTAATACCGGCAAGATGTTTCTTAAACCGGTTTATGCCTCCTTTTGTATCTTTTTCACAAAAATTGCATCTAACGCAATTTTTGTCATTTGGATTCGGGTTGTATCCATATTTCCAACCCAGATCTCCACTCCGACTAACTCCTGAAGAAGACATCTCAAAATAAAATAATCAATCTAAAAAATAAAGTTTTGCACGTACTTTGATTGCTCGAACTCCAAACTTTGAGACACTTCGATCCAATAAAATGTAGTTTTTTGGAGGTTTCTTTCTCTCTAAAAGGGGCTCTTGTGGGTTTAGGTTTCAAATTAACCTAAAACCCCTCCTTCTAACCTTTTATATCTTTAAAAAAAATCAAAACAAAAAACAAAAAAAAACATTTCTGCCGCTGGGCAGGGGGTAGGCCCTGGGTGGCTGCCCAGGGCTGGGCACTGGGCGGCCGCCTAGGCAGGTTCTATACCACCTAGGTGGCCGCCTAGGGACCACTGCCTAGTTTGCCTGCCTAGGCTTGGGCGATGGGCCCAGGCCTTCTAGCCTGCCTAGGTGGCCGCCTAGGCGCTGGGCGGTCCGCTTTTTTGAACAATGGTATTATTTGAATGTTAAGTTGTTGACTCTGGGCAAGAGCTCATAATGCATTATCCAAGGCGAGAGAGGTATTGCTTGTGCCTATACCTGTGCACAATACATAATGTAAAATGTTCTTTTGATAAAGTCATGTTGTCATTTTAATGTGCTTTATGAGCATAACATGTATAATATCATCATCAAAGCCTTATCCCAACTATTTGGGGGCGCTACACAAATCATATTCTCCCATTCTGTTCTATTGAGGGCTATATCCTCTGTCAGACTATAAGTCACCATATCTCTTCTTACTACTTTTATCCATATCCAGTCCTTCCCCTTGCCCTTTTAGAGCCTTCCACTTGAACCAAATCGTCCCACTTAACCAGGGTTATATTAAGGCTATGCTGCACATGGCCAACCCACCTAAGTCTACTTTCCCTCATCTTATCGCCTATTGGAGCCACTTCTAAGTTCCTTTGTATGTATTCATTCCAAATTCTATCCTTTCTTGTCTTGCTGCTTATCTATCTTAACATCATCATCTCAGTTGCACTCACCTTATAGATATGTTGTTTCTTGAATGCCCAACATTCAGTCCCATAAAGCATGGCTGGTCTTACAGCTATCTTGTAAAACTTCTTCATCAGTTTCATTGGTATGTGACAATCAAATACAACTCCAAATGCATATCTGCAGTTCACCTATCTAGCTCTAATTTTATGCGTGACATCTTCTTCAATCTTGTCATTCTCCTGGATTATCGATCGAAGATATTGAAAATAATCTCTCTTAGGTATTTCTATTATTTTTATAACTAAACTTGCATCCCATATATTCAATCTTAGTTCGTTTAATTTTAAAACTCTTAGATTCTAGAGCATCCCTCCAAAGCTCTAACATTGTATTGATGCCGCCTCTGGTCTCATCAATCAAAACTATGTCATTCACGAACAATATACACCACGATACCTCATCCTATAGATGCCTAGTTAACTCGTCCATAACCACAAGAAACATAACATGTATATATGCTTCTTTTATTTGGAGATTTTATTTCTAAATAAATCTTATGAAGATTGCATTATTATGTTGATTGAACCAAAAAAAGAAAGATTGCATCATTATGTGCCTTGGGACAAAATGCATTCTGGAACACCATGTGAATGATGAAAATATACAAGTAGTTTTCATTAAATAATAAGTGTGATGGGAGTAGTGATAAGCTTTGGCAAAGTTGAAACAGTTCTGGGATCTGACAGTAGAAAATGTGTGAAGTTCAATTTGTCGCATGGTATGGCAATAGTGTGTAGATGTGGCCCCTTAAAATTTGAAGGTGTAATGGTAGTTCTGTAACAATCAGTTTGATAGTGGGTTGGTTGTTTGAATTTGAGGCACGCAAAGTGCTTAAAGGTTCTCTTGTGACGTGGTTTTGAGAGAAGTTATGCAAAAGAAAAAAGGTATTGATGAGTATCAATAGATGGTTTTCAATTTGATAATTCTGTTGGATTTCCAATTGACTGCTCTAGTCTGCTAAATTTACTTTCCTTTTGCGTATCATAAAAAGCAATTTGGGTAGTTTAAAAGATGGAGCCTCCTGATAGTTCTTTTGCATTTAATGGTGCTGTTGGTCTAAGCCCACAGCTCTTTATCATTTTGAATTACATAAGGTTTCATTTTCAAGGAGATGAAGCATTTCTTCTCTGAAAGTAATAATTTTGTAGGAATGTTTGCTGAGGCATTTTATTGTTTTTAGTATATGATCAACCTCTTATTGGTACTCATGGCAGATATGACTTTTCCAAGAGATGCATCAGTTTGTCTGTATAAGTTATCTTGGTGTTTTCTTTTTGCTTGGTGGATAGGGGAATCCCAAATAATCAAGTAGAAAAATATAAGAGTTGGGTTTACACTAGCAAGCACTTATTTCCTCAAACTTGAGGAAGCCTGTTTGGGATTATCTCTTGCATTTCGTTGGCATGGCATCGTATCCTTGAAAACAGCATTGTGTTATTCACTACTTCCCTTGGTTTTGCTTTCTGGTAGATAAGGGTTGTTTATTATGTTAATAATTTCTACATATATTCTTTTTTACGGAAATTTACAGAAAAATCCCATTTTATTTTGACCTTTTAAAACAGTCCTGTATATTTGATATTTTACACTCATGTCCCATTGTTTAGAGCATGAAGCATATTTTAATTATTTCATTTTTATACATAGGATTTACGTTGAATTTGTTATGTTCATACTTTTGACAATCACACCCGTATAAATAATACTTTTCATACTTTTGAGTCGTCGTGCATCTCTCATTGTACAATTTGCTCTCGATATCAGAGATTTGGGATGCACTTCGAGCTGCAGCCGAAGCCGATATGAGCCTTGCCCAAGCAATTGTAGATAGTGCAGGTGTCATCGTTACAAGTGCTGACATGTCCACATGCTATGATGAAAGGGGTACGTATGCTTACTGTTTGCTCTCTCTCTCTC
>NW_006496517.1:667461-683019 GCF_000471905.2 Amborella trichopoda | reverse complement strand
CTTTTCGTTTCTTCTTCCGTCCTCCTCTCTCTCTCTCTCTCTCTCTCTCCCCTCCACTCTCTATCTCTCTCTCTCTCTCTCTCTCTCCCCCTCACTCTCTCTCTCTCTCTGTTGTGTGAGCGTGTTTGTGTTGAGAGTGAGTGAGAGGATCATTTTCCAGACTAGAGTAGAGCTCTCTCATTTTGAGAATGTCCCAATCACATACCATTTCTAACTTGCTCCACTTGCTGTTTAGAGTAAGCATGAAAGTGCCCTTAAATTTGTTATGCTTACTATTCCTTATCATTTATGAGTCCACAATATGTGGTTTTCGAAGTTAAGCTTATTCAGACATTGTTTACCCATCTACCAAATAACCATATTATTTTGCTTGTGCTTCAATCTCTTTCTGGAATTAATCGGTTCATTTGCGATGCATTTCTAGTTCCAAGGCTGAGAGCCTCAGATTCATAATTTCTCAAAACGAGTGAGAAAACCTTTAATTCGCAAATATCAAACTCATGATGTGAAATGTTGTTATTGTTGCTGGATTGAGAAGGAAATTGCATGCCTTTTCCATTCTCTCTCTCTCTCTCTCCACACCAGAGTGTCTTTTTGAGATGGACAATCTTGCTGGTATATAAAGAAATGAACTATATGGTTTTAGTATCTTGGATGGAGCCGAGTGGAGCGGAGTTATTTGGAAATAAGTGAAAAAAAAAGATTGCGCCTGCCTTTCAATTAAGGATTCAACCAGCCTAACCTCATTCATTGATAAGGGACAGGGTACTTTCATCCAACATCAGATGTGTTAATGCGTTCATAGGTGGTTGAAATGTGCTACTATCCCCATCAAACCGAAGACGGGCAGTGGAGAGTAGCTCTCATCTTGCATCACCACTGTCTGGTGCATGTTGGGTATGGGTGCTATATTCCATATCCCAAGTACATTATATTTGCTAGCACACTGTCAAACTAGGAATACCATGGAGCTATTATTTTTTTGACCTACTATTTTTTCTTAATGTTTTCTTGACTCAAAAGTTGTTCATCAAACGGTATCTGCTGGCATTAGAGGCAACAATTAATCAATAGATAGTCTAATGGGCCTCATCAGAAGCCCATGAATGTCCTATGACTGGGATGTTAGGTTTAAAGCTTTAGGTATGGGGCTTTCAACGCCCATGGTATTGACCCTAAGTTGGCGTCAATGTGCCGCTTGGCTCCGGAGTTGACCAGTGGTAATTTTGGAATTTTTCCGTGTTAAGGTGGCCCTCTCGAGTCTTGGATGGGTCATTGAATGAGGAATCCATGGCAGGCAGCACTTAGGCGTGAAGTGTTGTGTTGTGGCTCATTGGATTAGCTCACTCACTGGCCTGATGATGCTGATGTTTCCAATTATGAAGTCGTCCTGCTCATGAGGGGCTTACATCCTGTCCATGCCTTCAATGTCATCGAGTTCTAGGGGTTTTAGTTGTTCGTCTCACTTAGGTGGGTAGTTGATTGGGTTCTGCGAACCCCCAAGCAACTCTAGGAGGTCCATATATGATTCTTGGACCGGTTTTATGAGGGCTGACGTCCCCTTTGTTTCTCGTATAGTGCGATTCTTTTTAGCATCGAGTTGATTGAGAGAGGCATGCCACCATGACTAATAAAGAGCTTGTACTTAGAGGGGTTTTTTTAAGTATCGGGCCCACCTTTGCGAGCTTGGGGAGTGGACACTCAATGGCCAGTGAGAGCATTTTTTAACCTTATGGCAAAGTCTGTAAGCGACTCATTGATCTTTTGCAATGAGTTCCTACAAGAGAAATGACCTTGTGAGATTCTCCCACACCCATGTGTGTAGGATCTTAAAAGATCATCATTAAATTTGACACATATATCTAGAAAAGTCAAGTCTCACACCCATGTGATGATTTTTTTTAGAGATCTACCCTTTCTACAATGAAATGGGTCGTGATTGCCCACGTTATGATGGATTATGAACAAAATGGCTTGATGTTTGTCCCTCATGAAATTGTCGTGCCATGTGAGGGCAGCCCCTTCTAAATTATGCGCAAACATAGCCTTGAGGTGGTTCGGCTAGTTTTGCGATGCAGTCACGGTCAAAAGATAGCTGGTGCCATGTAGTCAGGGTCTCCCTTTCCGTCCCAAAAACTTGAATGTGGGAAGGATGAACTCTAGTGGGAGGTCTTGGAATTTCCTTTAGGTGTATGACTTGGGCTCAAAGCCATGGATCCTCCATCTTTGTCAGGTTCCTGCCTATATTTTTTTCACCGAGCTGGGTCGACAAGAACTGCCTGTGTGGTTGGTTTGCTTCCTACCAAGGGTTGTCTGACTGGTGGGTACACTAATGATGGTTGAACCAAAGGTGTCTGGGGAATAATAATATATTCGTAAAGCCAAAACATCGGTAATGAATCGATTTTGTTTCAAAAAGTCGGTGGAAAAAATAGGGTAAAAAATATGAAACGCAAAAAAATGAGGCAAGTTATAAAGTCGTGAATAATTTGGACTTGTCTAAAAAAACAGAGTGAAAAAATTAGATATGTAAAGATGACATAATATAGGATTATGATTTGCAGTTACTGTATAGATACATTAAAGCCATTCAACCTTAATTTCTAGCGTCGTTAGAGTGATACTTAACAATTTATTGTCTAAAATTTCAACAAATCCAACAACAGTGCTTATTCTGTTGTCACAACATAAAACATATCACATATTTATTTCGAGCATAAAATGAAATACAAATAATACTTAGCACAAGAACTACATTAGTAGATAATATGAACTGTAAACTAAGATATAAAATTATTGTTTGAAGAAAAAAAAAACACAAAAAAGACCCTTAGTAAAGGATTGTAATTAACTAAAACAAAATACATACTCAAATACGTAAAATAGCAGTCCATCCAAAATGCTATGTTCTATACACCAATAAAATAAAAAAATAAAATTAATCAAACTTCTATATATATAAAGAATGCAACAAAATGTTTAAGCAAATTCGAATCTCACGCTGGATTCCTAGCTGCTTAAATCTTTTAGTATACAAAAATTTGAAGCAATTTTGAATCTCACACAAAATGCTCTATATATAAGGATGCAATGAGTTTAAAGAGAAAAATATATATATGTATATTTTTCATTGGGTTAGTCTTCTAACTCTGCCTATTATTTCGAGATGTACGATCGTTCTAATATCTTATTTTTTACGGAACATATTTTTTGTATACTTTTTTTTAACAGAAATTATTGGTGAAACATTTTATGGAATTTTACTTTAAATCAAGATTCTTAATTTACTCTTACTATTAATTTGCTTATCTTTAAATAAAAATTCACTACTATTAAGTTAATGAAGAATAAAGTTATAGGAAAGAAGTTTTTTAAAAAAAAAAATTAAAAAAAATATAAATACGGGTTTAAATCGGTTTCATGAAAAAAACGTGATTTTTTGAAAATCTTTTGAAAAACTTGAAGTTCTAAACGGATTTAAAAAATCTTAGAGTTTTTAAAAAAAATCATCTTCTAAACGGAGACTTGCGGTTTGGGTAGGGTGCTCGTATGCTACACCTATGGGCTGAGGGTTGTCGGCCAATGGTGATGGTGATGGGCCTTAGGATGGTTATTTATGGGCCTGCGGATTAGGGCTGGCCATGGTTTGAAAGTAGTAGGTGATTGTGGCTGCTAGTCAAGGATTTATTCATCTATTTAGGGCTTGTAGGAGGGATTTGACCAAAGCCCACCCTCGACTAGGGTCTATGGCTAGAGGCTCTACTCGTGGTCCTACTTCTAGCGGAAGATTCTAGGTTTAACAGGGACAAAGTCACCTCTTGATCTTCTCCAAGGCTTGGACCTCCACCCTAGTTCGACTGCATCTTTGAGAATTGATTCTAATATAATACCTCGACTGTTCAAGGTCTTTCTGGCCATGCAGACCTAGCAGTCAGCAGTTCCAAGTTGGTGTCATGACATTGACATTTTCAATTCTCGTGTGTTTTTTCGGTGGGTCTAATAAGTAATGTGTTAGAAAATATCCTCATTTTGTGGTCTAACGATAATTATATAAGGATAATATTATCCACAATTTAATGTCCTTTAGTAGACTAAAATTGGTTTTAAAAAACAAAAAACCAGGTTAAATTGGTTCATTCTATTAAGGTTGGGTGATCCTTATTTTAAATCAAACAAGTTGGAATGATTGTGTAACTGCCAAAGTGATGCAATCACGAGAACTTGGATGGTATTAAAATATTTAATGATTTTTAATATTTTTGTTTTGTTTTATTTTGACTAAAAAAAAATTGTGTGAATCGTCAAGGAGCCCACAAATTGGTGTTGAGCCGTTACAGATAAAAATCAAACCCAAATGTGGTTTTTTATCTGCACAACTTAGTGGAATAGGGTGGTTGGTGTGAGCACTATAGACTTAGATGACGTTAAACCTAAATGAGTAATGTCTTCATTATCTATAATTTTTGTGATCACGCAACCCTATAGTAGATATAAGAATTGATTGTTCACTAATAAGAGACCATTAGTGTGTCATAATCTTGGCCCAAAGGATCCATTCTGATGATGCATCGGTTTACTAAAGGTACTTGATATTAAAACAATGAAAATGTTAATTACTTAATTTTATGGGTAAATATAGTTTTGTAAGCATAATTGTTTTAAAAACATGGTAGCTATAAATCCCTCTGCACTTACTGGATACTTAGCTGGGATTGAAACTCTCAATGGATCTAATTTATCTGATTGGAAGCAAAAGATTGAGAGCACTCTAAGTATTTTGGATCTTGATTTATCCTTGCATGAAGATGAACCTCCTGAGCACAACCATGAGAGCAATGAATAGAAAGCTAAATATGCATAATGGGAAACGTTTAACAAGACGAGCCTCATAATTATGAACGGGTCTATCAGTAAGACTATACGAGATGCTATTCCTGATGAGGATAATGCTAAGAGTTTTATGAGCAAGATACAAGAACAAGTTATAGGCCCCACTAAAGCCCTGGCAAACAACCCTTGTGACGAAGTTACTGATCATGAGGTATGATGGTCACACCTTTAGCAGGGACCATGTTATGCAAATGATTGATATTACAAATCAATTGAAGTCTATGGACATAGATATCTCAGAGGCTTTTCTGGTGTAATTCATTCTCCACTCTTTGCTTATGCAGTATGATCAATTCAAGCTTGCTTATAATACTCAGAAAGAAAAGTAGAATTTGAATGAGGTTCAAATTATGTGTATTCAAGAAGAAGAAAGATTAAATCAAAATAAGCTAGAAGTTGCCCATTTAGCAGAGACTAACTCAGGCAGAAAAGGAACCTTTAGAGCATCAGAAAATAAAGGTTGTGGAACACATGCAGATTATCAATCAAATGGGACTATTCTTCATATTAAAAAAAAAAAAATGACTGGGACGGTAAGAAAATGCCTCTTTTGCAAAAAGAATGGGTATTCGAAGAGAGATTGCTTCAAATATAAGAAGTGGTTGGAAAATAAAGGTATCCATCAACAATCAGAGACTCATTGATGGAGAATGAAGGCTTGTGATGGCAAATGGAGTTGAGGAAGAAATAAATACAATATGGGTAGTTAGGTTAATTCTAGATGGTAGTTTTATAGTAGACTTAACAGATAGACTTAATGTGCCAACTGTTGGGCAAGTATGAAACTTAGATATTTATAGTATTAATTTAATTTTGGTAATGAAAATTACTTTTTATTTCATAGTAAGTGTATTGTGGGTTCTAAAAAATTATGTGACAGCCTCTATAAATTGAATTTGAAATTTATTTTTGTTGAATTTCTTTTATCCCTTCATGTGTGTAATGTGAAACATGAAAATGTGAATGAGAATATTTTATGTTGTGGCATAGAAAGCTTGGACATATCCCAAGATAAAGGCCGTAGAGAATAGTCAAATAAGGAGCATTGTTTGTAACTCAAATTTGCATGGTTATCTACATGGAGCCCTGAAGACTATTATTTATACGTTGAATCATGTTCTTAGTAAAGACCTATTCTAAATACCCTATTTCAAATATGGACTAGTAGGAAGCCTAGTTTAAGACATTTACGTCTATGGAGATTCCCTTCAAAAGCCACATTTTATAAGCCTTTTTTAAAAGAAATAAGATTTAGGGTAAATTGTTACTTTTAAGTCTTCTGGATTTGTGAAGATCTTGTGGACAAAGGGATTTACCTCAAGTTCAGTGGAAGCAGATGCACTATTTTGGTTCTATATGTAGATGACATTCTACTGCCAACAGTTACATGCAAATGTTGCATGAAATAACTATTTTTATCTTTGATATGAAGGACTTGGGTGTAGCTTCATGTGTGATTCTGGGACAATCGCAAAAGGTATATATATTGAGAGGGTGCTCAAAAGGTATAATACGCATAATTGTTCTCCAAGAATAACACCTATTATTAAGGGTGATAAAGTAAAAAATTACAATATCCCAAAAATAACCTATAAAGGAAGAATATAAAAAATATTCATTATGTATTAGCTATTGGAAGTTTAATGCATGCTCAGGATTGCACCTATCCCAATATAGTCAGTGTATTTGCTATATATCAGAGTAACCAACTGCTAGAACATTGGAAAGCAGCTAAGAAAATAATTACGTTATTGCAAAGGATAAAGAACATTATGCTCACATAAAGTAAATATGTTCATCTTGATATGATTGGATATTCGGTTATAGATTTTGATGTTTATCCAGATGGTAGGAAGTCGACATCAGGTTATATCTTCATGATGGTTGGTGGAGCCATTCCATATAGACTCGTTGATTACGGTAGTAAAATTTACAGCTTACTATAAGGCTATCAAGCAAGCTTTGTAGTTGCATAGTTTTATCTCGGGGCTTCGGGTTCTAGATTTTATTTCCAAGCCATTTATATTTTTCAGTGATGATTCCACTGCAGTTTTCTTCTCTTAAAACGATAAGAGCTTGGACTTATCCAAGCATATAGAAATTAAATATCTTATTATAAGGGAGAAGGTAAGGGTACTTGTACTGTCCATTGAGCACATCGGTATTAAACTGATAATCATTGTTACCTTGACCAAGGGTTTGAGTCCCAAATAGTTTGCAAAACATGTTTCTCATATGGATTTAACTAACATGTAGGATACACTTGGTCAGTGGGAGTTATACTACTAGCATACATTATGTGACACTCATTCAGTTTGATTTATGTATGTTGGATATATCAAAGTTCATGTTTTATATGCATACATAAGGATAATAAGATATAAAGTTTTAAATCGTTTTTAAGTGGGATATGGATTTCTCCATATCATAAAGTTTTCGTCCACCATAAAGGTTACATGTTGGAAACTACAGAGAGTATTAGTGCTAATGTTATAACCATGGAACATCAATGTGTCATTTATAAAATACAATTAGCCTTCATGATTTGGTATTAGTAGTTTCACTTGTCAAAGTCTTGATTTTGAGATAGTATTTTGCGTTTGCTTAAATTGAGGATGTATTTTTAGTTATAATTATTATCAGCCCAAGTGGGAGAATGTTCGAAAATATCTCCAACTTGTAGTCTAACAATAATTGAATAAGGATAATATTATACACAATTTAAGTGAGTCGATTATCCTATATTAAGATAAAGATTAACGATAATCATCTTCCCCACTCTCACTTGAATATAGCTACCTATGATGGGTTAGGATAAAAAAAAGAAACATAATAAAGAAATGATATAAGGTGATGGTCCCAGCTCTTGCTCATTCACCATAAGGAAGTTTCCCATCAAGCTTGGAGGAGAAAAGATGTGAAGGCCGATCCACCTCTTCAGAGATCAGAACAATAGTCGTTTTCTTTTATTGTTGGATCATTGAAGGTATATTTATATCTACTGTTTTACTCTTGTTTTTCGGTAATTATGAACAATGATTCAAGAAAGATTTACATGTTTTTCAGGTGTTTAAATATGTAAATCTGTAGTTTATTATTATACAATGAGCATAGGAACAATGCCCCTCAAGTAGGCATTGTGATGTCTTTGACCTATGTTGGAAAGCAGTCATGGATTCAGCATTTGAGCTGGACTACAGATATGGTCTATGAGGCTAACTAGGAATATGCCACACGAAGATGATTAAATGTTTTGACCTAAGTCTATAAAGGTTGGTCAAAGGTGGGTGTATTCGGATTGAAAATATTTGAAATTAGTAAGATGATTTGGATACACTCATTTTAATACTAAGCCGACCGTTGTGAGCGGCTATTGGGTCCTAAACTAAGTTGGATACTCTTAGAGGCTAGGAATATATAGAGGGCTGCTCCTTCTAATGGTATACATTGGCAACTTCCATTCCTCTAGGTTCTAGGGTGCCCTTTCTAACTTTAATATATGTTCTAGTTTTTTGAAAAAGGTTTGAAATTGTTTGGTGGGTGTGCTCTGGTAAGTGATAGTATGTATAATGGAGTAGAAGCACACATAAAAGAAGTGTATCAATCAAGAAAGTGCACAATAAAAGAGAATGAGCACTAGGCACAATTAATGTCAAGTGTGGTATATATAACTTGAGTCTATTGCAACTCAATCAGATGCATATGTAGGGTTGGGGTTTCTTGGTGGTTCTTAAAGGTGTTTATTTTAGTTTTCTTTTTCTCTTGTTTTCTTAGCAAGCACAAAACATTGAAATGATACAAAGAAGGATAATTAAAGTGCAAAAATTATCGATAAATATTTTAAAATTATCAGAGGAGAAAACATGAAACTTTGAACTATAGACAAGTAATAAATAAATTAATGATTTACTAATATAATATTCTTTTTCTTTTTCTTTTTAAGAATTAAAAGTGAAAAAATTAAAGTAAGAATAGAAAGTAGAAAGAAGCCGGGGTTCCCCAAAAACTATCGGATGGAGGGGAATTTTCTGTGATGGGGCCCTAACCCAAACTCATATCGCCTCAGCCTTTCTAAAAAGATCTTGAGGGGAAGGATGCCCACAAATATGATAAAAATGTCACATGTGACTTGGCCACAACTATGAGCAGCCATAGGGGAGAATGTACTAGTAGCACACTCTGTATCACAAAAAGCACCATAGCAATGTTGTGCATAGCTATGTAATCCCTGCAACGCCCTAAGTGTCAATAAGTTTGCCCCTACAAAAAATTTCTTGGGGCAAGATTAAGCATGATACAATGGGTCGCACGACTTTGAGGGCTCATGTGGCCCTTTTTGCCGCCAAGCTGTTCTCCGTCCTCTGGGACTCCCTGCTTTTGGTTTGCAGTTATCAAAAATTGTATAGATCAAAGCTTCAATTGTGTTTTTTGGGGTGAGAGCAACGACATCCCTTCACCTTTATTAGCATTTAAACTCATCTGTTTGACCCATATCCAATTCCCAGGCTTGTGTCCCAATGTGGTAAATTTCTTCCCTTTTTGTTGAGAAAAGTACATCATCTTGTCGGACTTGGGTGGCCTTGACACCTTATCAATCATTTTTACTGATTTGTTAGCTCTAGTGGGAGCTCGGCCCTCGAAAGGTGATAGTTGGGTGGATCTCTAACCCATTGTGAACTCGTCGACCTAAGCAATCTGAGGACTAGGCTAGGTGCCATTGACTCAGGAATCCCTTGACCATGATGTTTGGATAGTAGCCTCATTACTGTGAGGGCTTTAAAGGATAATTCTTTGGTCAAGGTCAATGTGTGTCTGTGGTCAGTGCTGAGAGAATGTGTTCCAGCATGGAATAGGCGGCATATGAGAACAAAGGCCAAACCCTCAACCCATCTTCATTTACAACATATGCATTTGGCAATTGCTAATAGATAGGAAGTTGCCTTCCTGGGAGAGTGCCCAGTGAAGGACGTCCACATGTGCGTAGAGACGAAGCGCCACATCCTTGTGTGGTGCTCAATGTGCATGCCCTTGGGGGCAAAAATGCAGTCCACTAAATCCCCGAATACTTGCCATTTATCGGTCAGCTTCGATGGGTCAATCACAATCCCTTGCTAGAAACTGTGAGCCATGAATATTATGAGGTCAATTTGAGAAATTGGTAGAGGATTTTGGGGTAAGCCGAGTGGAGTGCCCAAAATCAATGACTCCAAACCCATGGCACCTAATTTCCCTTTATGATTTTTCTGAGCCTAAAATAATTTGAATTTATTGATTATATTGAAATATGATTTTTGAGGATTTAATACTTTTTAGAAATTATTCTAGATAAGGAAATGGTCATAAATAACAAATTCAAGAATATCAAATAAGGACATAACATGTGCGAACTATGGCACATGTAGGGTCCAAATGGCCAAAGGACCCCATATGAGTCTTTAGGGCCCATATGTGGCCCCCTTGGTGGGCCACTAGATAGCGACATGGTGATCAGGTGAGTCCTAGGGGCTGATTTGGCATACTTTTGTTTGTATAGCATTTTGAACATAAGCCACCTGTAATGGGAGATGAGGGGCAAGCTTTGGTTTGTTTCTCCAAAGGTCAAAAGAAATTTTTATCTTTAGTCCATGGCTGGATGGTTTGGGTATGTTTTGTAACAGTAGAAAGATGTGACCAGGCTCCAAGAAGATACAAAAGGAACGAGAGAAATGCACAACAAGGGGTACCGGCAAGGAAAGCCTTGCAAGTAAGATGACTTCTGGTACAAAAAATCGAAAGTCTTTTTTAAATTTTAACTGCGAACGATATAATTAGATAAAGTCTGAATAAACAAATTCAAAATGGCAAGATCTAAGGGATAAGGATGAAAAGGCGAGAGCAAGGTATTGCCTCCAGAAGAACAAAGAATGAGTGAAATTTAAATTTGAAGCCTCTTGACCAGATAAGAGGAAAATAACAGTTCAAAGTTGGAAAAGATTGGGTTATAACAAATTTTCCCACTCAAAATTATTTAAATAAGAAACTCCAGGCAATGGATGGTTACTCTTGAGTCTTACATTACTGCGACAAGCAAGTAGTCGAAGTAAGGAAGTAAAGTGAGGACCTCATTCTGGATCCGCTTTAGTGACGATCTATTCTTCCGCATACTATTTGAGGGACCTTATAGACCAAACTATATTATATGAGTACTTAATTTTCTTTCTTTTCGAGCTAGATGATCAAGGGAGTTCTCTGTTCTCTCAATTGAACTTTGATATAAAAGAAACAAACGACCTTATAGGCGTCTGGAACTCATCCCAAATCCAATCTATGTCAATAAATTTTGGACTTGTTTTCCCATTTGTCATCTCATTCTCTGGTTTTGTTTGGCATCATTTTAGCATATTTGTATTTCTTTGCTATTATCATGGAAACCCATTTTGGGCGAAACATGGATACATGTCACTAGATGACTTATACCATGTGTAAAATAACCTTGTCCACATGTACACTTATGATTTATGACATGTGTGAGTTGGTTAGAAGTTAGAAGAGAAGATATTTTTGTATATTCCATTTGCCCTCTGATGTAAAAGGAGAAAGATGAACACCCATGAGTGACATGTCATTCTTATTTCCCTCTTTAGCTTTTTTCGACTAACATAAATGTGATTAACAAAATATCTTCATAAATGTGATTAATTAATTAAAGATGTTTATGTGATTTGTGTGGTCTAATGTGATGTTATTCTAATTCTATATATAGTTTTAAATAAAAGGGATTGAGGGTTTGGAAAGTTAGGGAATAAGGTGTTAATCTCAACCCTTGATTGCTAATAGCTCATTAAGGGTTGGATGGCTTGAGTGAAGCCTCTTTCACCCTATATATTTCCTAGATGAATGGCCCACATTGCTCTAGCAAAGAAGAAGCATCTAGGCTCATATTAAATCCTAACTCTTATCTATAGATATTCAAATACGCTTCGCTTCGGCCAAAGCTTTCAGATTTTAAGCATAAACCGAAGCGAAGAGAAGCCAGGTGCTGCTGCTTCAGTCAGATTCGGGCCACTTCGAGCTGCTTTGGCCTGCTTCAGGTCTGCTTCGGTCAGAAACGAAATACACCTATATAAAAGTATTTTTTAATTTTAAATTTTGAATTATTTCTATTGTTTTTTATATTTAATATAAAAATATCTAATTTATTTATATTAAATAATAATAATAATACTAATAATAATAATAATAATAATAACAACAACAACAACAACAACAACAACAATAATAATAATAATAATAATAATCTAAAGTCTTCCCCCAAATCGACCGAAACACTGAAGTGCTTCATTTTTATCACCAAACCAAAGAAGACTCTGAAACGATTCTGACAACATTGATAGATATGGTCATGGGGGCTCATCCATTTCAAAGCAATGTTATACTGCTGAAAATTTCCTTGAAAAATACTCTCCCATGCCCCTTCTTCCTTGAGGTTTCTTAGGTGTTGCCTTGAAGCTTATCCTTTGTTAAGTATCCCATACTCCTTGGTGCATTATGTAGTGTAGACCACTCCTCACACTGTCTCCTATAAAGCTCACCAGGCTACCCTTCAACCTCCATAAGAGCTCCAAGAGCCCAGTGAGCAACTATCAGCCCCATTCTCAGTCACTTGCCTTAGCCTTTGATGGATCCTTGATACCCACGTTGAAGCCCTAACTTTGTGGAATATTGTGTTGGACAATATTAAAACTATGAAAACCATTTAAACACACTCTGAAAATACACCAACCGTCCTGACAATAGAGCACTTAATCCCACATTAAATCAGACCCCATTCCCATCATTTAATCTCGGGCACTTTATCTTGTTTTTTCGGCTTCCCATGGTCCAGTTCGTTTTGAGGCTTCAATAACATGTGTGGATGTATTTGTAAAGTTAAGATTTCTGTCAAGTGTTTATGTGAACGTTGTGAATTTGTCTTTGATATAGTTGTGCTGAATTTTGTGTCAGTGTTTGATAGCACTCTCAACTGTGTCTTTGACTGGAAAAGTGTGTATAAGAAGTGTCTCTGAATTGGACTTACTATAAATTGTATTAAATATTCCATGCAAATGGGCTTCTGTATGATTGTTATGTAAATTTTTTAGATTGTACGCTATTGTCATCTCATTTTTTTACTCTATCTTCATTTATATTTTCATTAGATCTGCTTCAGATTCAAATTTCATTAAATTTAAAGAATCTTTGGAGTATTAGACAGTGCAACTGGCAATCCACAAAAGGAGATAGTCACATTGACTTTCTGTGGACCATTATTTGACATGACCTAAACCATTACCATTTCTCAGTATTAAGAATAAATATTTAAGACAACTAAGTTCGGAGATCAATTAGAGAGAATACATATTGCTCTTCCCCAGTTTAAGTATAAACATAAATAATACCAAATGGTTTTAGCATAAGAATACCCCAACCCAAGCAAGGTAACGGCATAGCTGTTTAGAAATAAAATCATCTTAAACAAAATTAAGAAATGCAATCAGTTTTCGTTTTTTTTTTTTGGAAAAAGTACTGAAAGTTTTTGCTCAAACAATAAGTACAGCAAACTCAAAAAAAAAGTACATTCAGCTAAGAAATGAACATAGGTTATTTGAAGTAGAGAATAACCACATGGCCATGATACTCACCGATCCATAACATCCTACTCTCCACTCCCCCTATTAACATATCAGAAACGTTTTGAAAAAATTTCTCAAGAGAACGAGAATAAAAAAAAACTTTTCCCTGTAGATCTGGAGGACTTTGAGAATTTAAGAAAATTACCAATGTGCACTAAAGTATAAGCATAAAAAAAAGTGTGCATTGGGGCTCTCTATTCGATCTTGAGACTTCATTTTTTCCAAGTCCATAGAGAGTATGATTCATTTTATGTTTATTTTGTTAGGTAATTCAGTGGGGAAGACATGCCCCTCTTGTTTTTTCAAATAATTTAAGGGGTTAGTTTTTTTAAAGTGCTAGTAAGGTGGTGAACCACAATGTAGTAATAGGATATGGGGGTGCTACCACCGACCCCAGACCGTTTCCCAATACAGAGTGTAATTTAAAAATCTCTTTTATTAACATTATTATATGAGTTGAAGAGCTTATACCCACAAACAACATGCTACGGTGGGAGCACGAAATCCTCCGACTAAACTAAATTACTAAGAGCATTTTTTATTACAAGAAGTTAGGGAGAAGCAAAAAGAGCTTCACTATTATTGTACAAGTTATGTGTTTCATGCACGAAACTTATACATTAAAGAAGTTGCCCCTAGAACTTCATTATTCTCTTGTGCTTTGGAAAAAAACATCCATCTAAAATGATGGAACTTAAAATAAGAACTTGAGTCCTCGAACACTATTTTGCCTCCCTCCTTATATTTATATTGTTAATTTCAATTTGTATTTATATTATATTATATATCTTCTCCAATACAAATAAATATTAATAAAATAATTTATTATATTATCTATTATGCATAATACAAATATATATCAATAAAATAAATTAAAAATACACTATATTATATTACATTATATATAATATATTTATTTAAATTATTCTTATACATTTGCATTATATATAATATATTCAATATATATGTATTAGATATAATATATTCATGTAATACAATATATGTTTTGTTTTATATTTGATTGTATAATATATAATATATTTTATTATATAATGTATTTTATTTATATGATATATTTTTATAATATTATATATAATAAAATATATATTAATAGAATATATTATATATTTATATTTAAATTATTAATATATTTGTATTATATATAGTATATATATTGATGTAATATAACAAACAAATAAATATAAACTACACTATATTATATAGTGTATATTATATATAATATATATTTACATATATTCTATATTATAGTATGTAATATATGTATTATATATTTAAATTATTGATATAAATTTGTGTTATATATAGTATACATATTTATGTATAAAATATATTTTATTAAATATTGTATTGTAAATATCTATTATATACATAAATATTTAATATAAAAATAATATTTAATATATAATATTTAAAAAAACAAGACTTTATATTCCAACAGGTTATCAAGCACTAGTACTTAGAACTTCTTTAACATTCCAACAAGTTATCAAATATATATACTCACAATTTTTTTTAAATAACTTTTTTCTTATCAACGAAACAGAATTTATAATTTTCAAGGGATATTGGCCATCGAAAACATTGGGCAGCGCACCGAATAATCGAGCGCCACCCGTGTTTTGGGTGGCACAACGAAATAGTATTTAAAGCAGGATAAGGCTCCATGAGAGGTGTGGATTATGTGATGGGACGAGGTCAGGTTGGGGAATGTGTTTGCACGTGGTTGTCGCACAGGAGACGAGATATGTGTAGGGGAGAGAAGAGAAGGAATGATTTCCCCCACAAAAACGATAAGACCCACATACCAAAACACATTTCTCTCATTACCGACTGCAACATGCCACTATTTAAACCCAAATGAACCTCTCTCTCTCTCTCTCTCTCTCTCTACTACTACTACTACTACTACTACTACTACTACTACGTACTACTACCTACTACTACTAACTAACTACTACTACTACTACTACTACTACTACTACTACTACTACTACTA
>NW_006496517.1:656407-667441 GCF_000471905.2 Amborella trichopoda | reverse complement strand
ACACATCGCACTACTTAACCTAACTAACTACTACTCTCTCTCTCTCTCTCTCTCTCTCTAACAACAACTTTAGTTAGCTATTTCTAAGACCAACGGAAACCTACGTCTCTCTCTTTTTAAAGTTACAAAGAAACTACTCTCTCTCTCTCTCTAAACTACATTATTTAAAGACAAAAGGAACCCCTCTCTCTCTCTCTATAAACTACATAATAAACACACAACTTTTGAAGGTAGAAGAAGAGGGGTGGACATTATTTAATATTCTAAACAAAAGATTACATGCAATAACCTGTTCCTGTTTTCGAAACAAGCAACCCAACCCAACAACCCAATCCGATTTAACACATCCAACCAAACAAACACCGCTGCTCCCATATATTGTATGATACGAAACGTGCATACATTAGAGTGATTTATGTACGGACCCGAAAATATTTTCTAAATATGAAATGCTCTATTGAAAGTAAAAATTACAAACAGGGCGGTGTGTTTTGTTTTTTTTTTTTAAAAAAAAATTACCTCTCAGTCCAAAGACATCCTTGGGTGGAATTTTAAATTTTAAGCTTGGGGCACTGCCCTCCTAAAAATAAAAATTTAAAAAAATAAAAATAAAATTTAAGCCGAGGATGCAATCATCTTACCGAGAGACAATTTTAGAAAAAAATAAAAAATATATTGTTGACCCATCTTCTTGTAATTTTTTCATATAAATGGATCATTTCGTATTTTTAAATAAAAATTGGGATCACGAGAATAAAAAAGGATTCTATCCATAGAGATAAGGTAAGGGAGAGCATATTTCCTAAATATGTGACCACCCTTAAACAAGGAGTCCTTTCCATAAGCATTGTCATATGGAAACAAGCATTTCTTAAATAAAGGGTATTCATATTTTCTTGGGAGGAATTTTAGTATCTCTTATTATTATTATTATATTGAATGTTAACTTTAGTTATTTTTATTAGGAAAAATTGTCAAAATACTTATAAGAGATATCTTACTTTGACATTTTGCTCATTTGCGACTATTCTAACTCATGATCATGTGTCTTTTTATTAGTATTTTGACATTCAATCAAAGGACATGGTAGAATGCTAAATAGTCGATCCCTCATAGGTATTTAGATAAATTTTTTTTTTTATTAAGAAAAAGTATACAATAAGACTATTTACTTTTAATACAAAGAGGTTATGACTCTTGTTTCGATGTAAAATTCGATTGTTTAGGGTATATCATTGAATTGATACAAAATCCAAAATAAAATTTCTTGAACTTTGTAATACACACCCAAGTTGTCGAGTTTCACATCCAATAGCTAGGATTGATTGTGGCATCCATGTAGTAAAAACTAAATGGCCTTGTAGTATACAACTCCTTTTATTAATGTATACATCATTCAACATACATTGACTCAAAAAATTGGTTGGCTAGAGCATTGTTTGCCAAGCGAATGTACGTCCATGTTGCATTCTTCATGACGATGACTGTAGTGTTCTCCCCATCCCTTGTTATGTCCATAATCTGAAAAAAATTGGATTTGATCTCTATGGCACATTTCACTCCACCACTTGTTAACTCCTCCCTAGTAGTTTTCTACCAATTTTTTACCTTCTAATTTGGCCTTTGCCTTCTCTTCACTGGTATTAGAGCTGCCTACCAGACCTGAAAAGGATAAGAACAAATGAGCATTGTGATCTCTAATCAGGCATAGACCTCCAGTCCTGCCTAGGTCCCGGTTCCCAAGGGAAGTCCAATTAAAATTTAATTTAGTTTTTTTCTTGTGGGGGAGGTATCCATTGATTTACTGTGTTCTTTTCACCCAATTATTTTATTTATCCATGATCAACAAAGCTGTATTAAGGATGCACCACAACCTTACCCATTGCTTTATTCAATGAAAAAGAGAGCTCTACTAAGGATGCAGCAGACCTTTACCCGTTGCTTTTGTTTACACGTGATTTTAAGACTAACTACACTAATCAAAGTTTGATCTGTTTGAGATTGTATCCAAACTTAATATTTAAATAGTTGAGAGAGTGGGGTTTCATCACATTCAGATCTATGAAGAAATTAGCTTTACAAGACCTATTCTTTACGAATATGTGGCCGAGCTGACTTAGGTGGTGTGAAACCTGAAAGAAACAAAATAAAGAGAAAACAAGATTGAAAAGGAAACAAGCAAAGTAAATTTACTAAAAGAATAAGGATGAAATTCCATGAAAGAAAAGATGAATACTAATTAAACTAAAAAATCTAATGAAAAGAAACAAGAGAAACAAAGGAAAGCAAGAATAACAAATTTACTAAGCAAATGAAACTAAATATCTGAAGAAAATAGTAAAAAATAAAGAAAATAAGGTACAAAAAATAGAAAGAACCTGGAAGGCTGGGCTTTAGGAGTTGGGTCCATATCAGAAGGAGAAGATTAAGCCATTGCTCTTTGATCTTTGAGGTTAGGATCCTAAATGATTAACTGCACTTTGGGAAAGAGAGTGATGCCGAGGAATTTCATATCTAAGGCTTTGAATAACTAAATAGGCATTTTTTTCAATATCTGAAGTTGGTTTGAGCAGGATCCTAGAACTAGGGTTTTAATGGCTTAAGTCTAGGGTTTTGTAGGCTACATGTTTTTATAATTAGGGATTAGGTTTAGAGTTTCTATTCGTATTGAGATCTTGGTGAAAATCGGCTGGAAAAGTTCTTTTTATAGGCAAAAACTACCACAAAACAGGAAGTTGGCAATATGCGCCATTCCAGAGGTGACACTTGGCCATGCCGCACTGTGTAGCGTAGAAGTTTAATGCCGATTTTTCTAGGATTTTGAGTATGATGATATTCACTTGTCAATTTTGATCAGAAAATTTTGGTTTGAAGACCTTCAAATATTTTCTCTCCAACTTGCATAGGAGCTTGCCTATTTTAGTTAGTTTGGGGTCACTAGGAAATATTTGGCTTACTGTAATGGGGTATTTAGGATCGGTTAAAGGAATATTTTGGGCTGGACTATGGTTTGGGCATAACTATGGTTTAGTGTGTCCTATAGTGTATTGGAATAGTGTGTCTAGGGCTTTAGAATCCATAAATAAAAATGAATTCGGAGGGGTTGTCAATAGTTTCTCCTCTTTGGCATCCCCTGTCCCTGGAGGGACAGGAGATGGCAAAGAAGTAGACACTCGAGACTGACTGATTGAAACTAGAAAGACTTAGAACCAATGGTCAAAAAATGGTTGTCCCATCAGATCCATTGGCATATTAATTGCCATTCTATCTTAGCCTACTATTCAGGACCACGTCTGAGCGTTCTCTCATATGTTGACATAATATATGTGGGGATTGCTGCATGGGTTCCATTATGCCACTATTTGTAACTTTTGAAATCTGAAATGAAATGAAGTTAAATGAATATAAATTTATCTTTATCTCAAAATCCTTTGACTCTTTTGCACCTAAAGCTTCGTAGGGCTCAAAGGTCGAAAGTTTGAGGGAGTTTGGTTTTAGCAAAGATTTCTAATGAAGGCTTCTAATAACTTCGGAGGTCCTTAAGAAGGTCTAAAGATACATCAATATGAAGGTTTTGCTTAGGTTTTCCCTTCCCCATTGCACTTTCAATTCTCTGGATCAAGCAATTTCTTAGAACTCGGATTTGAAATATGAATGACGGGACTATGCCATCATTTTCCAGGCAGATCCAACTCCCTTAGGTTTTAAAATATTTTAGAAAATTTTGAAAAACAAGGAGAAGTTTTTAGAAACACATATTGATACTAGGTTACCCTTTTTAAATAAAAAAAATTAAAGTTTTTGAAATGACAACATAGAATTTCGAAAGCATCTAAATTAGAGCTACCCCTGTATTTGGAGTTTTGGAAATTTAGAATTATAAAAATAAGAATTAAAAATTAAATTTAAGAAATTAGGAATTAAGAAAGCTGAAATGAAAAGAACATTTTGAAAGGAGGAGATTTTATGAAAAATGACTTACTTAGCGGTTTAAGCACATACAACCATGGAGCCTTCTAAGCAGTTTAATGTCATGCAGTGATGGACATGGAAATCTTCATTAAGGGGTTTATTTTGTAAAATTTTCCTTTTTTAAAATTTCTAATAGTTTGCTACCAAATTGAACTCCTAGAAGCTAAATTTTGAAAAACGTTTTCAGTGTTGTTCTTTAAAGCTGTGATTGATTAACTAATTTTCCATGAGCTAAACTGACCTTGACTGAAACTTTTGGGACTAAAAACCACCAGGTATTCTCTTGTCCATAGAATCCTAGTTCTATGTCTCAATCTAAAGAAAGATACCTCAAGGTCTTTGAACGAACTGTCTCGGAAGATGTCGACGCTCTTCTTAGTGTTTGGGATCTCTTTGGGTTTCCAATTTTGTTTTCCTCCGAACTCACCAAAATCCGTCAATTCTGAGAGAGAGAAGTCTTGAACTTGATCCTTTGATGGTTATGGCAAATATAATCATAATGGAGCCCATTTTAGCAACCAGTAAACAAGTGTCGTGGTAATCAACCCTTTCCTTTTAAGTAAAACCCTTAGCTACAATTTACTTCTCTAATTGCCCCTCGGAGTTCAGTTTCTTTTTAAGACCCACTTACAACATATAGCTCTCTGGTTAGGTGGTACTAACTCCCAAACATTGTTTTACTTAATGGAATCCATTTCATCTTCCATGGTGTCCCTCCATTGTGTTAATTTGGTGTAATTTATGGCTTCTTAGTATGTAATGGGCTCATGATCGGGTTCCTCACCTCACTTGGGTAAGTGAAAAAATCGGGTAGTCTTTTTATTCTTTGACTCCTTTTAGGTCGGTTCAATTGTATGGTTGAACTCTTTATTTGCTTGTCCTTTCTTTCTCATAAAAAACCACTCGTTTATTACTCACTCTTCCCTCAAGGAATTCATCATCAAACAAATGTCAATCACAACTTTCGAGTACATTTCTCTTGGATAAGTCTAATATTTGGATAACCAATGAAAACACATTTAATGGTCTTATGCCCAAGTTTAGCTCTATTTTATGAAGGGATCTAGACAAGTGTTGAACAAGCTCAAACTTTGAAGTGCTTAATAAAATGATATGAAGTTGATGCTTCTGCCTTAGTGGGAGTCTAGTTGAGGATGTATGCATTGTTCGCAAAATCGCCCGATCTAATCGCTAACCGCCCGCTTAGATTGGAACCGGCTAGTGGTCGATTCCGATTTTGGGCGGTTAGGGTAATCAACTGGTATTTAAAAAAAAAAAATCAAAAAAATATATATAAATTCTCAAAAATAAGGAATTTGATTTGTAATGTATTTTTAAATATTATTTACATTATGGTAAAGCTTAAAAATTGTTTTGGTCATTAATACTCGTTTTTATATTTTCTCAAACTTTTAAAAAATTTTAAAAATAGCCATTGGAAAATATAAAATGGGTTAAAATCCACTTTTTCATTAATTTTCAACTTCGTTTGAATGTGTTTTATTTTAATCATTCTTTTATATGCTCTTCATATTTTAGTAGATTTTTTTTTTTTTCTACACTTTTTTTATTGCTCGAGACTTGCCCGATTAGGGCGGTTGAATCAGCCGGTTTACCTGTTAGGCCGGTTAAACCACTTCCATGCCCATGTCCGATTTACCATTCCGGTTCGATTTTGCGAACACAAGATGTATGTGACAGTCACCTCTCCCCAAAACTCCAATCCAAGTTTGACAGTTCATGTTCTATCCCGCACCATTTCTCTTAGGGTCCTATACCTTCTTTTAGCAACCCCATTTTGTTCGGGAGAATAAAGCATGATAATTTGGTATATAGTGTCATTTTTTATACAGTCATAAAAAGCATGGGATGTATACTCACCACCTCAATCCGAACCAAGGTTCTTAATTTTGTTACCTACTTGGTTTTTAACCTCGGCCTTATATTCTATGAATGTTATTAAAGTTTTTATTTTGGAGGAGATACGCATGGCAATACCAGGAGTGATCATCAATGAATATAATAAATATATCATGTCTTTTTAAGGCCACACTCATAGGACCGCATATATCGGTGTGATTTAATTCGAACAGGCTCGTAGTCCTTTAAACATTGTTATGGGATTTTTTAATCATTTTTCCTTGTCTACATCGCTCACACTTAATTTGAAAATAGACAGCCTCACACTTATTTTGAAAATCCACATCATCTTCTGAAAAAGATCATCGCTCATTAATCTTTCCATTCTTGATTTACTGTTATGATCCAATCTTAAATTCCAAAGTAATAATTCATCACATATAATCGTCATAGCCTAGATTGTTCCTTTTAGTTTCCTCCCATGCATGTGTGTGAGTGTCAGGCTTAACATTCTTACAAGACCAGAATCAAGACACTACGTATGGATCCCGATCATCACATCAAAAGTCACAGACATAGTTAGCAAGTCGCACTGAAAATAACGACTTTTACAAAAAGGCGTCATTTTGTTGTAATACATTTTAAACTGTATTATTTAGAAAATACAAGGAAAAATTCATTATTTTGATTAAAACATTAAAAACACGTTTTCAAGACTACAAAAAAACCGATTAGAAAGCGGTGGATTTATCTCTTACTCCTCTGGCATTGCACATTACAAAAGTGATTGGGCTGATATGGTGGTTTTCCCCTATGATTAAAGGCATTTTCCATTTGGTTATTACCCCCTGATCGATATGGTGGCTTTTTCTCTTTGGCTTGTTCATCTTTCCTTTTCCCTTTCTTCCTTTTAGCATTTTTATTGTACCTCCTGCATTCACATTATGGGCTGGAAGAGAACAGGAGGGATTAGAGTTTACGGTCTTTGGTCCATTCAAGCTCACCGATTGTAGCTACTCTTTGGCCTAAAGGAAGAAGGTGATGTCCTCAATGGATGTAGATGTAGGAGTGTCACGAACCATCAAATTCGCCAAGAAATTCTCCCATGAAGGAGAAAGAGCAGTCGAGAAGACAGTGGTTTGAGTAGGCACATGCCGGCCGCCTCCACATCCTTAACTATATGCTTAAGGGTTCTCACTTGATCATCAATCTTAAAATGCTCCGGCATCCCATAATAAAGAAACTTCCTCATAATCAAGATCTTGCCAGGGTAAGAGGAAGTATCTTGTGTTTTCTTCATATTTTCTGAGATTTCTTTGACTGACATACACTCTTCATCTTTGTTAGGGTGTCAAGGTACTACAACTTATAAAAATTTTAATAAAATATCCAAATTATAGCCTCAAGACTGAAATTACAGTAAGAAAGAAGTCTTTTTAACTCATAAATACACAATTAAACACACACCAAATTACAAATTACAAGACAACTGATTGGTCCGTTACTAGTTCCACTTTAAACTCAATATAGAGATTTGGCCACAACACAAAGTTATATAAACAAATTACATCCAAAACAGTTCTCAACTCGACCAGTTCATTGACATGAATAACATAACCATTAAATACACAAACTTCAGCCAATCTCAAATATATATAAAACCAAAATTGTACGGTCTCTAAATCATGGGAATCCAATTTCATAAACAAATTTGGCCGATTAAGATCTTAGTCACAAACCTTCCCGACAGTAAGACACAAGTGGTCTAATCTCAATGCAATTTAATAGGAAGTATATATCAGCAAGGCTAAACTCATATCATCACCACAACCCATCAAATGGAACTATTATATGAGGCATATCAAGGGTAATGGCACGTGGAGTACAATAGTACTTTATGGAGCATGAAAATATTAATGGAGTCTAAGGGGAAAAATGTTAGCATTATGACCCCTTGTAAAATATAACTTTTTAAGGTGATGGGCTGTTTATATGGGTCACAAAGTGCAGTAACTTTTGCAAAGAAATACTTACCCAAATGTTAGGGAAATGGATTCAATTCAATGCATAGTCATTCGAGGTAGTGTAGAAATAGACATGCATGGAAGGAATGGCAATTGAACCAAGAAAAAGGATAATTTACCTCACTATAAATGTACAAGAACAGTAAGAAACAACGAGCTAAAATTCACCAAAGGTACTCCTTCTGTGCTCCAAGATTGGCCACCAATACATACTCTATGGGTGTACAGATAATGAAACAAGGAAAGGGCTCTCTTCCTCTAACTATCTCTGCATGTTTCTCTCAAAACCACACGTTGGGATTCTCTCTTTTTAAAGGTTTATTAGAGTTTAAGAGATAATGGGTATTTATAGAGAGTAGCTAGGGTTCTTTAGTTGGCCTTTTGTTAGATTGAATTGAGATCACAAATTTTGAGCATTAAAAGCTTGGAGAGAGGCAAGATCTTAGTCATCGAACCTCGCATCTATCGATTATAGATGTGTGGTTGCAATCCTCCACCATATCCTCACATGAGTGAGGCAACTTCAAATTTTTCAAACTAATTAATTTTATAAAATCTCATTTTCCCTTACTTTCGGAATACTATAAGAAGATAAAATCATAAGGAGGGCAATACCCGTCAATTCTCTACAAAAATTATGCTCACTCTAAAACGAGTTTTTGTGGTGAAGTCGTTGGCTCCATTTTCATCAAAGGGTAGGGCCCAAAAATTCCCTTAGACTTTACCTTTTTTAGATAATGGGTTGGAGCCTACGTGATAGTACCAACGGTTCTATGATGAAATCTCTTACTCCATTCTCACCAAAAGGTAGGGCCCAAATCCCCACTGACTCATCTTTTTACTTACCAAAAAAACTATGTTCCATTCTCACCAAAAGGTAGGGCCCAAATCCCCACTGACTTATCTTTTTACTTACCAAAAAAAATATGTTGAATTTGAAATGAAGGTATTTTCTCACTCAACACCTCAAGCCCTCTACAAATGTGGTGCGTCATAACACACTTCATATCATAAACTCAATGTGAGTAATGAGAGATTAACGCCTAATAAAGTTCTTTTGGATCTAAGCTCCCATTGGTTTAAAACTTATGATTTTAGGAAAAAAATGAAGGATCAAACTATCTACCCAGGCAACAATCCGAACATTGCAAAAGCACCCTCAAGAGAGAAACGGGGGACGCCCACTTTTGTGGCTGACATCACCCACTAGGCTTATGTGAGGCTGACATCATCAGCCATGTGGACATTCCTTGTGAGGTCCATTGGCCATTTGGGCCTTATGGGACCTGTCTTTAGGCGAAATTGATCAAAAGAATTTATTTTAAGAGAATTTTACCTTAAAAAATTCCAAAAAAATATAAAAATTCCTAAAAGATAATCTCCAAAAGTCTCAAACCGATTATGAGGTGAAATATTACGCCCTGGCTCAAACCAATTATGAGGCGAACTCACCGACCCTGATCAAGGGAACCGTCAAACCCTTTTTGTTATAATGCCCCTTAAATCAAGCCTCATGCTTCAAGGTTTTGGTGCAGCTCCGAATTCCAGTTCGCACAAATCCAGTAGTCACATTTTTTGGGACTAAGAACTGTAGAAAATTTCAGTGTCAAGGCCCTAAAAGGCCACAACCCCAACAATATTCTCGAGCATATGTGTATCACATAGTAGCTAGTAGAATATTTTTAGCACTTTGATTCCGAGTTATCCAAATCATGTAGGAACCTCTTGTAACTTTTGTGGCATTGGATCTAGGTTCATGACGAGGATCTTGAGTAATGCGAGGTATCAGCCCTTTCTCATGAAGCACATAATCAACCTTCCTTCTCCACTCTAGGTAATTGGAGCAATTAAATTTCTCATTCTTAAGGAGCTCGGTCACAATAGCTTGCTGCCATGACCATGTACTTGAAGAACAACTTTAATACACTCCAAAACTCAACAAAAATGGACAAAGGAACCTCTTTTAGAGCTTGGTCATGATACCACTTGATAGTATAGGAAACCAAGATTAAGGTATAACTCTTGAAATTTACACTTAATTTTGGCAATACAACTTCAATTTTACATGCTTACAAGACATATGGCACTTTTTGCCTCAATTACAGCCACATAAAACCAAGTTACAACCACTAAAAAACCTTCCATGCACTCTTTACAATGAGGATACAACTTACTTTGGGTTCTTTGTAAAAATAAATCATGCAAGGAGATCAAGTATATACACTCATTACCAATGCTCTTGAAATTTTAGCACTATACAAAATTACAATGCAAAATTATAGATCAATTTTTAATACAAACACATCAAAATTTGATCTCCACATTACAAACACATAAATGCTCAAGTACTAAGTAACATGATCATGGGAAGCCTTAAAAAGCTCTTGGTGCCCAATTTATGGCCAAGGTCCTAGCTATATACTAGAGTGACATGTGAAGGTAAATATCACAGTTATGGCCAATTTTACACTATCAACACAACATGAAGAATTTGCATCTTGGATTTTTCACTTTTAATGGTGAAATAACCTTTCAAAAATGGTATCAAGCAAGTAGGAAAAATGGGGGAGAATATGGTGGCACAAAACTTCAAGATCTAGCTCGTAATCAAACGAGCATAGCTTGGAGTATCCCTTAGAAATTCTCCAAAATATTCTACCAATTATGTGATTTAATTGACTAATTCTGATCCCAAAATTCTCAGAAAGTCTGGTCAATTAAATCCTATAAAACTCGATGAAAATTCCCTCAAAAGATCAACACAATCAACTATAGATCACACCCTTAAAGACATAGATCAATCTTAGATATCAAAACCTCTTCAAGAAATGACATAGATCAATCTTAGATATCAAAACCTCTTCAAGAAACTAGGAGATAGAGATACCTTGCTATAAATGATGTTTTGCAATCATGGATTACTTCAAGGTTGAAGAAGATCTCACTCAAACTGAACACCACGATGCTTTCTGATAAATCTAAATTGATAGAGCTTTGATTAAGCTTTAATGGAGCTCAATTCAACTTTCTCTCACTAAGATCATCTAAGACCAACTCACTTTGCCTCACTTCATCTAACTAAATCTTACTTTAGAGAACAAGAGAGAGAGAGAAAGAGAGAGAGAGAGAGAACTAGCTTGGGGCACGCCACTCTAAAGAGAGAAAAGGGATGATTAAA
>NW_006496517.1:624765-645309 GCF_000471905.2 Amborella trichopoda | reverse complement strand
TTGTGACCTTCTCGTTACAAAGATAAATGGTCTTAGGACAGCTTTTGGCAAAGTCGAGAGGATGCATCGAATTTGTAATATGGGAGCTACTCTCGCCATCACCATCTGACCCACTGATAGATCGACGATAATTTTCATGGTCTCTGATGACCATATCGATCATATTATATACCGGTGCAATACTATAATGTACCAGTGTAGGGCCTTTGTCCCTTATTCACAGCCATGGGTTACCTGAATTTCAACAGTTCAACATGATCGTGATGTCCCCTGGTCCTTTTCAAATTGAACTGTACCTTTCCACCTCATTCTCTCTCTACAATATACCCCGCATGTAGCCAAAAATATAGCAATAAACCCTCAAATCCCCTCTTTCTCTCTCTAAAATCCTCTCTCTCTCTCTACAAACCCCACTCAAACCCATCGGCCGACCATACACCAAACATAACAGAAAAAGTCCAGTCATAGTGTCCCTCTCTCTCTCTCTCTCTCTATATTCCCTTTTTTCTCTCTCTGATTCTGGAAACCCAAAAGATCATTTGAGCCCCACCATAATGAAAAATATGTAGCCTTGAGCAATTGCTTTCAATCTTCAATTTTTGCCCCAGAAAAAAAGAAGCAAATTAATTTGTGTCAACCCATTTAAAAGGATTTGTAGCAAAGCAGTACATGGGATTTTTGATGTCAGGATCAGATCTCACTGTCGTCGCATACATAATACTTTCTTGTGCCGTTTAGCCTGCTCTGTTCATGTGAATGGTGGCAGATGCATCTGGGGATCCTATGCTACTATGTTGCTGGTTTTTGTTGAAGTTTTGGGGTGAGTAAAGTCATCCTTTGAGGATTGAACGTGAAGAAAGTTCGGGAGTGAGTAAAATGAATAGGAGGTGGTGTTCACAATGGTGCTTCTTTATTCAAATGACTCACGTGTTCGTACACCTACCTGCTTGAACTTCTTATTTCCTGTTCACAGGATTTCTTCCTACTTTCTGCTTTTTTCTCTCCCCTTATCTCTCTTTCTCTTTCTCCTGTATCTGGAATCTCTTTCTTCTCTGAGTTATGTTTAGGTTTTTATGAAGTATGGGAGGTGAGAACGATACTGAACCGTCGTTCTTCGTATTCCTCTTTTTGCAGAGGTTGGGAAAGATATGTGGAATTTGCTGTTTTCGAAAGAGTTGGTAATCTGTTTTTCTCTGCAGAAGATTTTTTTGCTGGGTGTGGATTGTTAAATAGTGAAGGAAACATGCTAAGGAGTTTTATATTTCTTGTTTTGAATGCAGGTTCTGCTAAAATTTATGAAACTTGGAGCCTCTCTGGGTTTGGGAGATTGGGTTTTTCCTATGACCAGTAATTTGGAGAGGGTTTGTGCTCGTTTTACTTCTTTTGACATATTTGGTGTTCGTTTTGTGTTGACATATAGTAGTGGTAGGACTTTGTTTCTATCAGTTTTACTCTCTGAAAATCATTTCTAGCTTACGAATGTGGGAACTGTTGTGTGAATTTTGTCCTTTTCAAGGAATGTATACTCTTATAATGGTATTGCTACCAGAAATGTTTCAAATTTCTAGGAAATTTTTTGTAGTAGATGCGCATACATAAATCATTGCACTGGTTCGTATTTTGGGTCTTATGTGGACCCAAAAATGGTTGAATGTCCCATACTCAGGTTCAGCTTTACTGAGTAACTTGGTCTCCTATGATGAACGGGAATGTCCTTGATGCCCCTCTAAGGGAAGATGACACTGGTATTCAGGATCATCTCCGAAATCATGTGCATTTAACAAATTGCATTCACTTGAAGAACCATATGCACAAATATAGCCCTGTAGAAAGCTTACTTATGAGGGAACTTATTGTCCTCCAAAGGTCTAAATCACTGAGAGATCCTTCCACTAGCCCTTCATGGCATTCTCCTTTCATTGGCTCCTCAAGGAAGAGGTATGGAAAGGAAGGGGCAAGTCAAGGTGGGCGTAGATCTTTCGAGGCTGAAAGTAGGAGAGATTTGAGAAGGAGTTCCATCAATTCATCTCCTATTGCTAGCGTAAGTAATCTTGGTAGATCTGGAGGAACAGATGTGGAGTTTCCCAAGGATAATGGTGGTGGAGGGAACTTAGATAGTTGGAACGAAGAGCTTAGAGTTAGGGAAATAGGAAAACCTAAAGGAGGGGAATGCTCGAGAGATAATAGAGTCCCCCAAAAGGGGGCTCATACTGGCCACCAGAAGCAATTAATCGATCACATAAGAAAGCGATCTTTGGCTAGTGAAGACGTGGGCTCTTCTCGATTTGTTCCTCACACCAGACATGGTAGAGAAGAGAAAATCATTGAAGAAGAAAAAACTGAAACAAGTTCAAGGGGTCAAAGTAAAGAAAAGACTCGCCCAGGCACTAGCGTAAACCGGAATCAAAAAAGAAAGTTTAGAGGTGGGAAGAGAGGTCGGGCTCCTATAGTACCAAGAGATAGTGGTGACCATCACGAGTTGTCTGTTGCTTCAAACTCGCTAGCTGCACAAAGTGGACATGCAAAGTATATTGCAGGATTCAATAGATTCGGAGGTGTTGAAAATGTTGAAACTGAAGTCACTCAAGATCCAAGAAATGTGTGTGGAATTCCTTGGAATTGGTCTAGGATTCACCATAGGGGTAAAACCATTTTGGACAAGGCAGGCAGGAGCCTTTCTTGTGGGATTTCAGATTCGAAACAAAGAAAGGTTGATTATCCTGCTCCACAAGAGGGACCCAGTTCTCAAAGGGATGATTTGAACATTCTTGGTGCATCTGCTTGCTCAAGTCCATCCATGAGAGAAGACTCTGATGCCTTGCCTTTATTGGTTGAGCCGTCTGGGTCACATGGGAGCACTGAAACCGTTATATGGGGACAAAACTATTCTGGGGAGCTTGGAATTTATGGTGGCAGTAGTATGAACCGGAACGAAGACTCTGACCTTGCTTCAGAAGCTCGGTCAGGTCATCGGTGCTCTTCGCGGGGACACCATGAAGCTATACAACAGCTTAAACATGGAACAAGAGAGAGGCATAGGAGTTTGACACAAAAATATATGCCAAAGACTTTCAAGGATGTAGTGGGGCAAAACTTGGTATCCCAGGCTCTTTTGAATGCTGTCATCCAAAGGAAGATCGGGTTTGTGTATGTGTTTTATGGGCCTCATGGTACGGGGAAAACTTCATGTGCTCGGGTATTTGCTAGAGCTCTCAACTGTCAATCTTCAGATAAGTTTAAACCTTGCGGAATGTGCAGTTCATGCATCGCACATGATATGGGTAAGAATGCAAGTATTCGGGAAGTGGGCCCTATTGGGAACCTTGAGTTTGAGAGTATTATGGATCTTCTTGAGAGTATGGTTATACCTCATCATGCTTCTCAGTACAGGGTGTTCATTGTTGATGACTGTGATACTTTGCCTGGTGATTCTTGGGTTGCCCTATCGAAGGCCATTGACCGAGCACCTCGGAGGATTGTTTTTATTCTTATCAGTACAACTCTTGATCATTTGCCACATAACATCATATCCAGGTGCCAGAAATTCTTGTTTCCAAAGTTAAAAGATGCTGATATTGTATCTACTTTGCAGTGGATTGCGATCCAAGAAGAATTGGAAGTTGATAAGGATGCACTGAAGCTTATTGCTTCAAGGTCTGATGGATCTCTCAGAGATGCAGAGATGACCCTTGATCAACTCAGTTTGCTTGGTCAGAGAATCTCAGTTCGTTTGTTTCAAGAACTTGTAAGTTCAATTTCATTTAAAATATGCTTCATAGGTCTGTCATGTGGAAAATAACTTGTTTTAAGCGGGATGCTAATTGCAGAGTTACTATTGACAACCTTAGGGATTCCACTTATACTACAAGGATGTTTTACTGTGTTGATCTTGAGCATTGACCTATAACATGATCTCTTTATTTTTCTATACTTGACTTGGGCAAGGTAAATCCATATCTTGACTTGAATGTTTGCTAAATCTGATCACATTTTTTCTTCTTCTTTTAATTATTTTTTCTTTCTTTCTAATATGTGGAAAGTGGTAATTTTTTTTCTCTTGCCATTGAAATCCAAATCCAAATATTCTGCTGAAAAATTAGTCCAATCAAAATTCCAAATTTGGGTTTCTTTCCAAACTTAAGAACTCTTTTCCTCGGAGAATGAATGTTTGCATAAATTTCGGCTTTGCTCATTCCTGCTTCCAACTTTTTTCTGAAATTAAAAATTTGAACTTTTTATCTACCTTTTCCCTCTATATGATGTTTATGATATCTATATTTGCTCGTTTGTTGCAACTGTCAGCATTTTGATGGTGATTCTGAAACGTCAGTGTCCATTGGAATCTTACAAGTCTAGTATTAACTTTGACTATTTAGGGAAAAAAAAATGTGGGTGTGTTATGATCATCAAGTCTTTTTTTTTTTGGGTAGTTCAGTGGTAGGAATCGAACTTGATATGTAGAGTTACTTGATGTCAACTGCTAACCACTCAAGCCCAAGCCCAAGCCCAAGCCCAAGCCCAAGCCCAAGCCCAAGCCCGACTCCTTTCATCAAGTCATTATCAACTTGTATGATGACCATGAACATTATATGGCTAAAAGATTTAATCGAATTACTATGTGCTAGCTTGATAGTAATTGGCCTCAGTTGTCCGGCGAAAGATATTTAAAACTTAAATTCCAATGTGGTTCTGATCGAAAATGCCTGGATAATGGTATCTTCTTGAGTGTGTTCATCAAAGCCATCTGCCCAAAATGCCCTATAGTGGACAGGTTGAGAAAAACTAAGAGTCGCCATTAGATTTGCTTGTTCGAGTTCAATTACTCCATTTAGTTTGGAAGTTAAGCTAAAGAGAGTGAGATGGTGCAACTGCAAATGATAGAATATACATCTCTTGAAACCCTCAAATGATATGTACCAACATGATTTTATTAGTTAAGGAGTTTGCTTAGTTTAGTAGTTTTGACAATAACGAGTACATAATCGAAATGGAAATGTTGTGAAAATTTTTAATCAAAGCATAGAGAAGCTGCTGCTTATATTAGCTTAAAGAGAATCTTGGAGCACCACTATTAGAATATTGATCCTTTGGCATACTGTATACTGATTTAGTGTGAAAGATAGCCAGGGCCTATCCACGGAAAATATATTCCGCTGTTATTGAGAAGATAGATATGTGAACCTAAATAACAGATTGTCTAGATTAACTTCATATAATTCTTCCTCAACATTAGTGTGTTCATTGTTGTTCAGGTTGGGTTGATTTCAGAAGAGAAATTGGTAGATTTGCTTGATTTGGCCTTATCAGCAGACACTGTCAACACTGTAAAGAGTATACGAGAGCTCATGGAAGCAGGAGTTGAGCCATTAGCTTTAATGTCACAACTTGCAACAATAATAACCGATATTCTTGTTGGTAGTTACACGTTTACCAAAGAAAGGCTAAGAAGAAAGTTCTTTCGTCGTCCAACATGTGAGTTAACAAAATTCTGATTTTCGCACTAAGTCTGTCAATTTATTTAATGAAATGTTTACAATGTTGTTCTACTTTATTTTGAACTTTTTTTTACTCGATTTTAATTTTAATGTTTTCACATTTGGATTTGCATATTTGATATATTATTGGCCGATGATTCATCGTCATAAATGTATAGGTTATGTAGGCCACATATGGTCCTCCATGAGTCATTCTTGCATATCGCTATGTAAACATTAGGTGTAGATACTGGTCTCTTAGTGTGGAACACTTTTAAAATTTTATAGTAAGAATAGTATACACCACAATTACATATCCTTTTCCTCAAAAGTGCAAGCCAATTCTCACTGATACAGCCACCCTTACAACTCAAATTACATTAGCAAAAAGGCTGAATAACACTTCAAGACTTCCCCAACATGATTGCCATTCATTTGAATACAATGATATTGCATGTATACAACAACTTTCTCCTATGTAAAATTTAGTCACATACAATTTCTTATAGAAATAGAATTACATTGAATGCTTTCTTATACAATTACAACTCAAATGCAATGACATAAGCCATGGGAAACATCAATCAATTTGCTAGGGGTTACCTCCAAGGGACTTATTTCCACTCTGATAGCAAAAGGAATCCGAGCCATGTCATACTCAAATTATGGGAAGCACAAAAGTAACTTCAAACACACATTCTAGGTTTGGAGATTGATTTAGAGAAGCAAGGGAGTGAAGAAAAAGGGTAGGTGCATGGTTCAAAATTGGGCTACTTTTGATCCAAAACCATGGAGTATAGCATTGGCTGATGTGAGCATAATGCGGGCTTAAAACTTTGAACAAAAAAAGACACCATGAAACAGTAAATACCTTGATGTAAATGATGATTTGTAACAGGTTAGAGCAACATGAGGATGGCTTGATGGCGACATGGGGTGAAACGGGAAACACGGGGCTAAGCTAGTATGCCATGGCATTGCCATGGAGTTCTCTCTCTCTCTCCTCTCTCTCTCTCTTAGGTATGAACTCTCTCTCTCTCTCTCTCTCTCTCTCTCCCTCTCTCTCTCTTTAGGATGAACTCTGTCTCTCTCTCTCTCTCTCCAGTTTCATACTAGCATTATGACATTGCTTTGGACTGCATGGTTTCAAGTGTGAGAGTTATTTAGGCTTTGGAAGGGAGTATGTAGAAGCTTCTCATGAGGATCATTTAAGGTCCTTGATCTAGGATATCTATATGGCGACAAGGGCTTGATCTTAGCCATCCAATTCCTTGTTAGCTATCATAGATCAAGGGCTGTAAACGAACACCATAATCCCTTGTTTTTTGATATAGTTATTGGAAACGCCTGAGGTTCTGAATCGTTGAAGGAATCAGAATCGCGCTGGCAAGAGATCGCTGCTGGCTAGAGATCGCTACTGGCTAGAAGATTCATTTTTTGAGAATTGATGTTTGTACAAGGGAATCACGAGAAAACAGATTCCTACTTTGTGGGAATTGAGTTTTGACCTAAATGGAATGCTTGTATGTCCTTATAGGGGCCTAATTATATCAGGTTTTGATATACTCATATACATATAGGACTAAGCTGTTTTTCAGCTTTATTTTAATGTGGTAAACTTTTCAAAAATGTAAAAATTATGAAATTGTTGTAATTTTTATTTTTTATTTATTAAATTCCATTGTTTGTTTTTTAATACGACAATAGAAACTAACAAAGAGTTTGTCAAATATGTCTTTCTATTGTTTAAAAAGAATTTTTGAAACTAACAAAATGGATGAAAAATGTCCTCTCACAATAGTTTCCTAATAAGTCATATTCAACAAAGCATTTATCTTATATTCCAGATTTATGAGAAGTTTTGGCAAAGTTTTATGTTAGCTACCTACTCCTAATAAGTAGATGTAATAAATAGCAGGATTTGTTGTCCTATGGCAAAGAATCTTTATAGCCCTCTCTCCATTTTAATTAACACTTTTGATTATTATAAAGGTAATCTGTATTAGTTTAAAATATGAAAGCTAAAAAATTAGATTGATTGCATCTGTGCATCACCTAGGTTGTGGATCTCCACCCCCCTTTACCAACCAATGGAATGGCACAATATCATGTAACATACACATGCATATATATCAAAAGTAACTTATAAACTTGTATACATTGACAATAAATGTCTCTCTAAACCTTATTCCTACGTCAATGCCCTCCATATGGTCTAATTATTATACCCTGCAAAGTGGGTTTTACATAAGAGTCCAACACTTGTATACATGCATAATTGACAATAAATGTCTCTCTAAACCTTATGCCTTCTTCAATGCCCCTCCATATGGTCTAATTCTTATACGCTGCAAAGTAGGTTTTACATAGCAGTCCAACAAGTCGTGGAACAGATTTCCTAGCAGTAAAGTCATTCGATGCTGCGGGGGGCAAATTTCTCTTTGAGAAAGTTACTCCTAAAAGCTTGCTTGTGGTTCATTTTGTACAGGACTTCAATTTATTGCTTCGCATAATTCCTTGCCAACCTTCCTCTCTGCATTATTCATTTTCAGTTCAAAGTCCAAAAATCTTATTGCGCTAGAGCTAGTTCATATGCAAATCATAGCATATACATATACACACTCACATAGATACATGTATATGTACGCGTTTCCCTGTTTAATCTGAAGCTATGTTATCTATGTCATCTGTTGTGCTTTAATTATATGCTCTACACCTTCCGTGACAACACTGTGTTTGAATTCTGTAGTGTCTAAAGAAGAAATGGAAAGATTACGTCAGGCCCTGAAAACTTTATCCGAAGCTGAGAAACAGCTTCGAGTTTCAAATGACAGGGTGACATGGCTCACAGCTGCACTCCTTCAACTTGCACCCGATCAACAATATGTGTTACCAAGTTCATCTGGAGAGACAAGTTTCAGTCATAGCCCAATGCGGCAGCATCAGACAAGTGAGAGAGACTTATCTGGAAGACCTGATAGGAGCCATGCCGTAGTAACTCATAATGGGAGGGGTCTAACACCAAATGGTAAAGAGCTGTGCAATTCAATAGATTTAATGTTGGATAAAAAAGAAATGTTGCTCATTAGATGATTACACAGGTGGAAAGATGCATGTTGGCATGGATGGTGGAAGAAGTGGGTTTTCTACTGACATTACTAAAGTAAGTGGGGGACAGTTTCCAGGTAATGGTAGCGGGAAAGGGACTAGAGAAATTTGGGAAAGTGCTTTGGAGAAGATTCAGTCAAATACTCTAAAGCAATTTATGGTCAGAGAAGGAAAGCTGGTCTCGGTCAGCTTTGGAGCAGGTACTCCTTGATCACCCTAATGATGGTTCAAGATTTTATGGATCTTATAAGGAAGATGACACCAATATTGAGGTCGATATGGGCAAAAAAGAAAATAGAAAATCTACCCACCTGAATTTCAAACTACAGTTGAGGTCCCTTTTGATGTTCATGAATAAATGATGCTTACAAAAATAAAAGAACGTAGAAAAATGAGAGCGATTTTGAATTCCAGCAAGTAGAAAATTTTGACCAATAGGTGTTGAACTCTTTCAATAGTAAAATCAGTCTAGATTGGTGTATTATGTTGATTCTTGCCAAAGTTGGGGAAGTAACAACTGACATACATGAACTTATAATGTGCTGTTACTATCCACGTAATTCAGTCAGAAAAGATGAGATCCTAATCCAGGTATAAAATAATCTTGTCTTGGTTGTTTGATGTCTTAAACGATTTAGTTAACATTTATGGGAGGATTTGTATGCATGAATGTCATTATCATGACCATCTTGATGCATGTGTAACACTTTTATGGAGTCATTATTTATTTATTTTTTAAACAGAGTTATTTTATTGTAATTTGCGCTCACCAGAGTTTGCTTAAGCCACATACTCCGTTAAGTTAGCAATCAACTTAATTTGCTGCTTTTATTTTCTTTTGATTGGTACATGACGCTCAGACCCACAAATTTGCTCCAAACCTCAAGGCTACAGGGTAGAAATCTAATAGTGTGTTGTTTTTGTGCATATCAATTTAATAACTCTCTGAAAATGTTTCCTGTCGCTCTTTAATCAACTTGCTTATGATCATTTGCGGAAGTTATTATGGCATAGATTTGTTTTTTAATTTTTTTTCTGAATTTTTGGGCTGGAAGATAATTTATGAATCCATTGTTTCTTGCTTGCACTGATACCTTCTCTTGGACTTTTCTATTAATGCATTCAAGGCTGCTCCTTTGGGCTTTTTCTCTTTCGTAGTTTAGGATGATAAAAGATGCTTTCCAATGCAATTTTGTGAAATTTTGAATATCCTTTCTGTTGTCTGTGTTCAAATTAAGTTATTGAAAGTTTAATTTTGTCGATTCTTTTGCTACTCAGCTCCAACTGCGCAGTTAGTGTTCAGCTCCCATGTAAACAAAGCAAAGGCGGAAAAGCTCAGAATGTACATACTACAAGCATTCGAGGCTGTTCTTGGCTCCCCTGTCACAATAGAAATCAGATGCGAACCTAAGAAAGACATAGCCTCATATACTGAAATTCCACTAGGCTTGTCACCTTTGGGGAATAACAGTGCTGGTCAGTTGGTCTTACGACCTGAATTATCTTCTGGGAATAGAATATCGAAACCAGAACAGCTTTCAAAAGAAAGAGTTGGTGAAGGAACTAGCTCCTCACAAATTGGAAAGCTGCATTCTTCCTACCCAGAGAATTTAAATTCGAGGAACGAAATTGTTGAGTTAGTATCTACTCCTCGAAGAACTGAGGACAAAGCTCTTACAGAAGATCTTGGAAAGTTGGATGATAAGCGGCTAGAAATTGCGTGGGTACAAGAAGAGATACTTAATTCTCAATCTTCCTTTGACCCTTGTTTACGTGAAAGGAAAAGAACTACAGGGCAACCCCAAAATCAAAGCCTTGTTAGAGGCCGAGTCTCCCTTGCACATGTTATTCAGCAGGCAGAAGGCACTGGATGGTCCAAGCGCAAAGGAGTTTCGATTGCTGAAAAGCTTGAACAGGATAATTTGTGAGTATTTTCACTGACATTACATGGTGATTTTTGCTTGTTCTCTGCCGCAATATATATATATATATATATATATATATATAGATATAGATATAGATATAGATATATTATATTAGAAAGTTTATATATCTGGTTGTGAAAAAATTGTAAAGTTACAGATGCAAGATTACAACCAAGGTTCTGTTTTTCAATCATTTTCTTAGTTATTTTATCCTGCAGTAATACTTCCTACAGCTGTGTAGGGAACTGAAAATGAATGTACGAGTAGAAAAAGTTTGTATGCTTGCCGTCTCCCTATGCACTTTTCTGAGAGTCCATTTTGCCTAAAGTTCTCTCTGAATTATTTACTTGGGTTAGGTTGCCTGAAGGAAAGAACATCTGTTTTTACGTCCTTCGACGTAGATTCAGAAGCTGGCATGATTTCCTAGTACCCTGTGTAATAAGCAGGAATTGAAAGTTGGATATTTCTTTTCTTTAACAATCATTTCTGTAGTAATTGTTTTGTTTATTCAAGATAAATGTGATTTACTTTTGAAGCTGAATACTTAAGTTTCCTTTTCATGAAAATCTTGAAAAGGAGGAAAGGAATAGCATTGCTAAAACTAAAAGAACAATTCCTTTTTTTCAAAAAAAAAGGATACCAATTTGGCCAGAATTCTGATAGGATATATGAGGCCTGTATGATGGAAGTCATCATTTTCTTCGTTCTTGTTATACCTCAACTTGAAATATTGAGTGTGGCATACTTTGTACTCCATGTTGGATGTGGCTCTTAAATCTTATCGTAGCTCATGCTGAATAAGGGTGAAGCACAGTCACTTATGTTGATTTATTGTTGATTGATAGCCTTCTCTTGCTCTATAAATCTGGCGCACAATCATTGATGTCCCTATGATTACCATCAGTTGCATTTGGCATTTGAAAACTGCTCTTGCTTATGCTTTAAGAGATCTGTTTTGCCATCTGTATTTTGTTCTTTTCATTAAAACTAGGGCCTCTGACCCTATATGCCAAAGTTTGTTTCATATGTTAAGTTGTTCTCTGTCTTATTTGTATCTAGGGGCAGTACCATAAATTTTCTCAACTTTTTTTAAGTTTTGGGGGTATTTTGGTCAATTTATATTTTGCGAATTATTTTTTAAATATTTTTAATAGGTGTGCCTTGATGAGAAGAATGGACGTCTGAAATTTCAAGTTATTTGGATTCGTAGAAAACAAAAATTAAAATTCAAATACGAAATAAGGCCGTGACCGTCAGATCGCCCCAAATTCAATTTGGGCCGTTGGGCTCAGATGTTGACATGAACTAGTGGGGTGATATCAGCATTTTCATATATATATATATATATATATATATATATATATACATATAGGAAGATACTACAAAATGCCTATAAACGAAAATGAACAGTGATTTTACCTACTTTCATCACCATCCAAACTTCATCGCACGATCATAGTTGTCCGGTAGTGTTTCGATTTTTATTTATTTTTATTAATCTTGTACGAGGTCTTCAAGAGGGAAAAGGAGGGGGGGGAAAGGGTGAGGGGTGGAGAAATTGCAAGGTAAGGATGGAAGAGAGTTGAGGTAGATAGAGAGGGGATAGCAGAGAGATAGGGTTTGCAGAGAGGGAGGATTGGCAGAAGTGAGGGGGGCTAAGTGCAGAAGAGAAAAGGAGGGAAGAGCATAGTTCTTTGTTTTTGGGGGGGGAGGGGTTGAAAAGAAAGGTTCAACAAAGAGAGAGAGAGGCTGAAGAGAAGACTAGAGAAAATGGAGAGAATGAAGAGAATGAAGAAGAGAACATAAACATGACCTGCCTTTTCTCTTTTCCTTTTTTTTTATTTTTCCTTTTCTTTTGGGGATTTTTTTTTTTGGGAGTGAGAAAGAAGCAAGGGGTAAGATGAAAGAGTGAAAGGGGAGAGAGGAGAGCGAAGGGAGGGGTCAAGGAATTGGGGGAGACCCTTCCTTAGCTAGTTGTTGTTTAGTCAACTCTGCCATGGTCGATCCCAAGCCGCTCATGCTCCTCCCAAGCCTATATAAAGGAGGAGGGTTGTGTTAGGTAGGCAACCAACGTAAAACTTTGCCACATCTTTTTATGAAAGTCTACTCCATATAGTTGTGATAAGACTCGAATGATAATGATGATGATGTCATTGTTTAGATGTAAACAATACATAGTTACTAATTGAAGTTGTATCGGTATATATGAAACCCTAATTGGGAAAAGGAATTAAAGGAGAAAAATGGTTGAACACATCCTCATTGTGCTTTACCTGCATTGAACTTCTTTGACATGGTATCAGTGCAAGTTGAGTTTTGGATCCTTGAAGACTTTAGAAGCAACTGAAAGCAACATGAAGAAAAAGTCGGACGAATCAAAGTGAACACAAAGCATGAGTAGAATAGCCTGCCCATTGGGTCCATGCCATTACCAATATTGAATCACTCGAGCCTAGATTTCTTTGGCCTCAAGATTTAAACCTCAAGCCCATACCTAAAGAGAGAATGTCAGAATTTTTGTGGATTTTTAGATGCTTTGAGGGCTGGATTTGAGGTGCTCCAAGGATTTGCATATTTTGGGGGAAGAAATTTGCTTTACTTCAAAAGTGCCTTCCCAATGTTTATTGGTGTGGAGTACATGGTGTTGTGGAGTTTTTGCCCCCTAAATTACCTTAATATTGTAAATGTGAATAGCCATTGTTAATGCCCATAGCCTGAGGCTAGAATCATGTTTTAAGAAGAAAAGTACTACCTGATTTATCTTATTAGGCAGATTTGCAAACCAGATGAATCCAACCTCAATACAAGGAATCAGGGTTATTTTGTAAAGGTTTCCCACCTTATATGTATCTCCTAACCACCTAGGTTTGACATTCCAAATTTGTTACAAATTTTGACTTGTTCATCACCTTCAGCATCATCGTCAATTCATCATCATCAGAGCCTTTTCCCAAACTATTTGGGGTTAGCTATACGAATCCTAGTCCGCCGTTATACTCTATCAAGGGCCATATCCTCAGTGAGGTTATAGGTCCGCATATCTTTTCTCACTACGTCCAACCATGTCCTTTAGGGTCTGTCCCTTCTCGTTTTTGAGCCTTTCACTTGAACCAACTCGCTCCTCCTAGGCGATGCACTAGGCCTGCTCTGCACATGCCCACCCACCTAACTTTACTTTCCCTCATCTTAGTGCTTTTTGGAGCCACACCTAAGTTCTCCCCGAATGTATTGATTTCAAATTCTATCTTCTTGTCTTGACACTCATCCATCTTAATATACTCATCTCAGATACATTCCTCGTATAAGTATGTTAACCGCTGAACATTCTGCCCCATTAACCAAAGCTGGTCTCACAACTATCCTAAATTTTGACTTGATACTAGTTCCCAAGGGAAATATTTAGAAAATATCTTTGGAATTAAATTACATAGAAGTTCAAACTTGAGTGGCGTGTACCCTCCATGACAAAAAGGACTTCCATGCACCCTCCCTCATGGTATAAGTTCCATGTGCGCCTCACAACGATCGGAGTCTATGTGGTCCTCACTATGGTTCATGTGGTCCTCAAGCGGTCTAGAAAAAGAGTCCACTAGGTGCCCACAAAAATCACAATGGTCCCTCAAATTTACCTGTCTCTCTCTATATCTCTCTCTCTGCACACACACACACATACATAAATTACTCTAAATATACTCATACTTTAGACATTGTTTTTATTACAAAAGTAACCTTGTTCTAGAAATATATTTTTTCATGGTTATTGGGATCCCCAAACCAAGGGGTCGGTCTTGCTCCAGATGCTCACTCTTGCAAGGGGGATCTTTCTTCTCTACAGTTTATAAATTTTGGGGTCTCGATCCTTCGTACTAGGGATTGAGATCCTAAGTTACATGGGGTCCAAATCCATTAGCATCATATTTGAAGTTTCATAGATCAATTGAACCAAAATCCCTCTCGGCCTATTTCATAAGTCACGAGTTCCAACGTTGAGCTGCAACTGAATGATAAGCAATTGCTATTTTGTATAATTATTTAATATATATGATATATTAATTGCATGTTTTGTTCACACACATCATTTCTGGTGGTGATACCTACAGTATCCTTTTTGGCCTATGTTAAGGTCACAAGTTAAAACCTCGGGCTTCAACTATAGTTGTTGGAAACACTTGAGATGCCAAATTGTTTTAGAAATCATTATCGCAAAATTACGAATGACAAGAAGATTCCCATTTTCATAATCGACGTCCATACAAGGGCAATTGCGGGGAATGAGTTTCATAGTTTATAGGAATCGAGTTTTGACCCAAATGGAACAGAGATCCTTACATGGAATTAAGATTCTAACTGCTTTGGAATCAAGTCTCTAACCTATTTGGAATCAACCCATATGGCAACAAGATTCTTTCATATATAGAATCACGATTTTGACATCTTTGGAATTGAGTTTTTGATGTATTGTGACTCAAGATTCACACCAATATGGAATCGAGATTCATATCAGTTTGGAATCGAGTTTTGATCCACATGGCAATCGAGATTTGTAATCGAGTTTCAATCCTTTTAGAATCAAAATGCCTAGATCAAGCAATCGAGATCAGAGGTCTCTAAGACTTGAAGAAGGGTTCTGTAGATATGAAGTCAATGTATTGACTTATTGACTTTTGAGCTTCTAACACAGCTTCAAAAGTAAGGTCAATTAATAAACACTCGTAGTCCACCAAGGAAATTGTCTACAAACGATACAATTTTTTTTTGAAAGTGTTACAAACCATACAATTATTATCTCATGTATTTTTGGAATGTGATTTTGATTTCATTATTCTAGTTCAAAATATGACTATCTGTGCTAGGAGTTGTATATGTTGAATGTAAAACTCTTTACCAATTATATTTCAAAGAAGGAATCCAGTCCTAGCATTATTAGAAACATGATCCGAGCCAGTCACCCTAGCACCATCAAAACTCTCATTAATGCTCCAACAGCCTAGTTATACCAGCCTTTGTTATTTGCAAAAGACATTAGAAGCATTCATGTTGAGTACTTCTTCACTCTAAACATTTGGAATTGAAAGTAGGCTTGTGTTAAAAATACTTCAGCACCGTGTTCATCGGATTGTTATTTGGAACAACTGTAAACCATGGGAAACAATGCTCTCCAATCGGGTTTCTAAATAACTGAAATCAGAATCCATAAATATTTGAGGTGAGATTCATAAAACGAATCACAATTTTGTGCACCTATGAACCGGGGTACTTAACGTTGTGGATTCTGGATTCGAAAAAAAAAATCAAATCGAGATTCCTTATATGTGGAATCGGGAATCAACAAGTGTGTAATCAATACTCAATAAATGTTGGGATCGAGATTTAAAGAGTTGGAATCGAGATTTCATAAATGTTGGGATCGAAATTTGGAAAACGTTGGAATCGAGATTCCTAAAATAAGGAATCAAGATTCCTGATTTCAAGGAAACGGGTTTCGCAAAGATTCCTTTTTGGAATTGCTAAATTGGGATTCCGAGGCGAAATCGCGACCTAGGCAGTGTTCGGGTAACTATGGCTTCAACTTTTCTTAATACTTTTCTCCTCAACGAAGAAGAATGAACATGATTGTTATGTTACATAAAGTCATAAACTACACTCAAGGAATACAAAAAGTTAACTAATAAGAAAAGGAATTAAATATTAATTTTTTTTATAAAATATCTATTTCTTTAAAAAAAAATATTTCTTAATTAAAATATAAACTACACCCAAAGGAGTACAAAAATATTAAAATATTATAGAAGACTAGGTACAAACTTTACCTTTTTTTAATAAAAGTTTGGATTTGAACAAAAACATTACTTTTACCAAACATTGTCCGAAGTAACTAGCAATGCACATGCTGGGTAGAATTTCCATTGCCAAGGTTTTCAGGCGTCTGTCCTCACAAACCCCTGTACATCCCACATCCACAGGAGCCTCTTTGATCTCCTGGCCACCCGAATAATAGCTATCAGCTTGGCTGTGCAGACCTCGACAAGGTTCCGTGGACCCCCTTCAGCAGTGCACATTATGGGACTAACTAAACACAACCAACCCAGTTTGCAAGCCCACTTATGCTAAGGTCTGGGTCGCATGCCAAGGTGCACTATGCCTCGGATAGAGTCGCTCCCTAGTTATGCCCTTCATTAGGCACCCAAGTGTAGTGCACTCGCAATCAACCTGACTAGTCTCTAATAATAGAGCATGAAGATATACTCCTGGGGAAGATAAAACAGAGCTTTAATAAAAGCTTAAGAATATAATCCTAAGAGATGTCACGCTGTTATGCCACATGTGCTTTGCTTCAACATGAATGTCATGAATGTTTCCTTCTGATTTACAAAGAATTCAACCTACTCTCAGATTCTAAGGGAGTAGTGCATCAAGAAAGCATTCAAGGGCTAGGTCATGGGTGAAACTCCTACTGCCATATGCTATAAGTTAGGACAAGTCCGAAAACTATTGCTTCTTCAATGCCTGTCCAACCATTCGTATTGGGAGTGCTGTTGCTCGTTGCTGCATGCTTTTCTTTTCCTTGTGATAGGGTGACGCAAAATATAAAGTGTCTTGATAAGCTTGGGGCTTCCTCTACCACAAATATGTTCTGCATAGCTGCAGTTTGAGTAGTGTGTTTTTGGTTGACAGTTTATTTACCCAATGCCGAGGGAAGGAATCTTGATACTTCACTTTCTTTGCTCTTTATGTTCCTTGTTCATGAAATACTTGTTTACTCTGTCAAATCTTTTCCTTCTCAATGTATTATTGAAGACCTGAATACTGGGGAAAGATTGGTAAAGGATGTGTTTGCATATAACATTCCCATAGGCAACTGTCAGCCACTATCTACTGAAAGAGGAGGATGACATTGTGAATCTTGCGCTCTCATCTTATCCATTGTTTCTCAATTTTATTGTCTTTAAGGTCAATTTTATCAGTGAAGGGTAGGTTTTATGTGGATCCTTATCTGTTGCATCACTTTTGATGGAGGCATGCTTTTATTCATCTCCTCTATTTGAGAGTGTCAGGGGAATATTCAACCCGGAGACACAATAGCCTCTGCCTCCTATGCATGATAATCCAGATGAGGATGAGCCTACATCACCTATTGGCACAAATGAAACTTTATGCATTTATGTTATGTTGATGCTCTAATGCATGAATGGCCCTGACATTCACTTGCTATGCGATAATATTCTTAAGATAAACATCCACTTGATAGTTGGGTTCCATTTGACACTCCCTTGAGTATCAGTATTTTCGTTAGAGAACTTAGAAGGATTGAATATCTTGAAGAAGCTAACTGTGATGCTCAACAGAAGCATATGTTGTATGATGAGATACTAGCATTGTGTGAGGACATTAATTAGGATGTTTTTCCTTGACCGAAAGGAAAACTATAGGTGGAAGTAAATGATTGTATGAAATATGAAGTCAGATGAGATCATGAGACTGAAGAGTAGTTCAAGCTTTGATATGTATAAAATGCTACAATGGTTGCACAGAACAGACATTAGTAAGACCCTTCAATGAACGTTCGTAGCTTTTTGGAATTTAGATAGTTTGAATGCTTGTCAAAAATTGATATTAAGAAAATGCCATTATACAATATTGAAGTGCCTATGGAACTTTATAAAAATCTTCCAACTTTTAGTGGTAGAATTTGTGGCTTCGAGAGTTCATGAGTTCAGCTTGTTTTTCCTCAAATAAAGTATATATGGAACAGCTTGAGTTTGCTGAAGCCAGTGTTTTATAATATATTTCAAAATTAAAGTAGACTACCTTTATGTTGATGTAATTGGAACCATCCAATTCTCTTGTCTTGGATATAACTTTTATGTCCAGCCAGATTTTGTCATAATGCAATAGAGAAGGCCTATAGTTATATCCCACAACCCAAATAGTCCAAATGTGGATTTGGATCCTAACATCATGATGTTTATTTTTCAATCACTTCATTTGTTGCAATCTTACATGGTACCTGATTCGATGACATTGTGTCAGTTGCTAATTTGTCAAATTGGTTGGCTACTCTATCAGGCAGGTTGGTCATGGATATTACAACCTTTCTTGTTTCTGATTTGGTAGGACATATTTGGTGGTTGATTGTGCCTATATTAGATAAGAACATTATGTATTCTTATTTTAACTTCAAAAGTATTATTGAAGAATGTCTAATGACGACATGGTTGGTTCACAATCTCCCTATGAACATGAATACAAGTCCTCTGTTGAACTGAGAATGGAGCCATTTTTTTCAGGTGAAAGTGTACAAGAGCGTGCTGCTAAAGAAAGGACCACATGAACCTACTTTTGTTGGTGTTAGTGTATAGAATCTCTAGTATGGGATTTGGTCTGAATGGGATGTTTGTCTAGGGATTGCTGCAAAGATGAGTTCCTATGTTCCAAATTCCATGTGATTCATTTCCTGGGATAGCAACCATGTCATATGTGATATTCTTCAGCTATTTTATTGTAACTGAGAATCTTGGTTTCTAATTGTGGACAAATTTTTTCATGCTCGAATTTCCATTATGTTATTCAAGGTTGGCATCTTCATTTTGTGGGTAATAACAATCTCTTGTTTGATATTCGTAAGCTATTTTATTCTAACTGATAGTTTGCCATGCATTCTTCTGGCCTTAGTCTATCCTATTATGATTGAGATGTTCTAATCATTCTTGAAAATCTTTAATATTGAAATTCATTCCTTGAAATGCAAGAATATGCACTGTATTCGAAAATTATTGATTTGTCCCATATGCTTCTATAATGTGCATTATGTACAGATGCTTTATTACTCTAATGCCACATAATACTGAGCAGGGGTGTTTTTTCTTCATTTCTTTGATGGTTTAATGTATGTTTTAGGAGATTGGAGCCTAGTTCAAGGAGCTTGCTTTGCTGGAAGACTTCTCGAGTCAAAAGAGGGAAGGTATTTCTCTTAAACCTAAATTCCATTTGGATGTCTTTTTACTTTTAGAGATTCATGCTTTTTTGTAAGTGGTAATTGCTATAAAACATAGGACCATAGTTATCAAGACCAGACTGGACTCGGTCCAACATATTAGACGGCTGATCGGTACCTTGGCTTGTTTGGTCAAAAAAAAATTGGGGTTGTTTGAAAGCCAGCTAAAATCAATGTTTGATTGGTTTTGGCTGGTGTGGCTAGCAGGTTTTGAATGGTTAGACTGGCCGAACGAAGTTGGGAAATTTTTTGTTTTTAGATAATATATTTTGTACTTTTAAACTATTACTTGCATTTTTCTTTGACATTTTTTAAATCTAGTACAATGGGTTCGACCGGCAGTCAAACCAATTTTGATTAGACTAGACCCATCACTAGTGCGGTGGCTAGTTTATCATGAGAACAATGCTGAAGACAAATTGTTGGTTCTTATACTTTTTATATATATAGGAACAACTTAACAATATATGGGTACAACCTATCAAATGCTTTGAGCATTCTTGTATAGTGAAATCACACATATATTTCCCATTGTCATCTTCTTTTAGTTTATTTAAATGGACCACACTCGCCCTCCCTTTCTCTTCCTCCAGCTCTCGCGCTCTATCCCTCTCTTGGCCCTTCTCTCACTCAGAACCCTAGCACTATCCTGCTCAGTGTCCCCCACTCCCTCTCATTCTCTTTCTTTTCCCACTCCCTCTCTTCCTCCTATACTCTCTCCCCCTCTCCGTCTCTCCCCTCCACACGCTCCCTCTTGCTCTTCCCCCCCTTCTCACACCTCTCTCTCTCCCCCCACTCCCACCCTCTCCCTTTCCATTTCCATGTCCATTTCCATTTCCATTTCCATCTCTGCCTCTTCCTCCCTCTCTCTCTCTTTTGAGATCTATAAAGGAAAATGACCAAGTTTTTGCATCTCTCTCTTTTGAGATCTATGAAGGAAAATGACCAAGTTTTTGCATCGAAATTGTTTTGATGACCTAAATACTAGAATTGCATCTTGGGTGCCCTTTCTTTCACTCTCTCTCTCTCTCTCTCTCTCTCT
>NW_006496517.1:530119-583462 GCF_000471905.2 Amborella trichopoda | reverse complement strand
TCTCTCTCTCTCTCTCTCTCTCTCTCTCTCTCTCTCTCTCTCTCTCTCTCTCTCTCTCTCTCTCTCTCTCTCTCTCTCTCTCTCTCTCTCATACACAAAAGCAAGACTTCAGAAGGTATATGTCGACCCTTACAGTGTCAAGAACGTGCTGAAAGTGTACCACACAAGTATGTAAATCAACGTCCTGATTAGAGAGACTGCAGAAATCCCACGTTGCTCCCTTTCTTCGATATTGGGAGCCGAAGAATCAGGCTCTCTCCCAGTCGTGACCCATAAACCAGAGCTTAGCATCTTACCATGTTCGCTCTCAACCTCTAAAGAAGCATATCTCTTCCCAATTCCTCCATTCTCATCACGAAGAGTCATATGTTCCATGTCTCCCCTATCTGAGAAGCTCCCATGACTGAAATGCAAAGAATTGTGGCTCCCATTCAAATGGGCAACACTTCTCTGTCTGAAACTAGGAGACAGAGGCTCATTCTCTCTCTCTACAACCAAATGATTCGCCTCTCTCTCTCGACCGACAGTCTTTGATTCATGTTCGCTCTTAGGAGAGGGCAATTCGAAATCAGCGTCTTCACCCCTAATTTCAGCATCTTTTGCCAGGCCATTAGACCTCTCCAACCCATCTTCATCACACCATCTTGAGAACGAAGGCTCTTTACGAAGATTTGACTTATGAGCCTCTGCTTTGCTCTCCTTCACGCTATCTTGGATCGAATCCATTGAATTGTTTCTATCAGCAGTTCCCAATCACATTTCTGAGTCTGAATTAACAATCCGAGGTGCAAGCACCTTTCTCACTCCAATAAGACCTCAAAAATCCCACAAAACCATCACGATCAAGCCTACACCCCCATTATCAGATCCATTCTCCAACAATAAAGATGATCTCTAGATACAAACGATCAAAGATCGAACAAATTTTACCAAATCCACGCCATTTTTGCACTACCCAAGATTCCACCTCCACTTAATCAGAAAGAACATGGCAAATGAATCAAAACCAAGATCCAAGAAAATGGCCAATGAATCAAAGAATACAGAGGACTCAGATCCCGTGGCATCACACAAATATACCAGAGGCCATTGAGCTAAAAAACCCAGCTCATAAATGACCTTATAACAAATAAATGAGCTTAATTACTCTCCTGAATTCCATGTAGACCAAGAAAACAGCTCAGAAATCTTCATCTCAATCAAAAAAAAAAAATTCAAGAAACGAAAACCATCATTCCTCAAAACCAAAGGAGTAATTGAAGCTAGAGGATGATAAAGAACAGAGCATGCTACACAAAATAAGAACTATTATTTCTAGAAAGAGGATTTTGGTATGAATACGAAGAGAGAGAGAGAGAGGGCGGTAGGCGATCTAATGGAGGGAAGAGGAGCATGTGCCGGCGTTGTGGCACACGTGTCCTGTGATTTTTCTTGAGGTAGGAGGGAAGATAGATTTTCAACCCGGCACAAAATAGGGAGAAGGGATGCTTCAATTCAACGTCGCACTTTGACAAAAATGTCCTCCGCTTGGGACAAGAGGGAAAAAGTCTATTCGAAGTATGACGCTCTAAACAATCAAATTAAGGCGCGTCTCGAAAATTTATTAAAAAAAACAGTTGTTTTGATGCTGAAAAACACCCAATTCGATCATCTAGATCATCAATTTTCAAGATTTTCAAGTGTTCATATATCGACTCGATCTGTAATATTTTTTAACTTTAAATTGTATTATTAGATATTGAAAATCAATTTTCATGCCATCATAGAGATTTTTAATATTAAAACAATATTTTTCAATACTATTTGAAGATGTGTCCAATTTTGATTGTTTAGAGCCTCACATTTATACAAACCACACCCAATTAAAAAACGTACCATTTTTTTTTCTTTTTTCTTTTTTTTTTTGAAGAAAACAAATTTACATCCAGAGGCAAATGCCATTTAAATGGTCTAAATAGTAATGGAATTTCTAAAGTACAGTGTCCTTAATCTAAATTGAGGAGCATTTGTATCTATGTGGAGCACAAATTCTTGGTGTGTTCTTGTGCTTTTTATTTCAATTGAAAATATGAAGACCGTATGGTTACGAGGAAGTAAAATTGTTTATATTTAATAAAAGAAAATCTTCATAACTCTAGTTTTTTTTTTATGTGAAATTGAGTGGCTTGGGATCCACATTGATACGAAAAAAAGTTCATATAAGATTGCAACTTTATACTGTTGGAATAAAGTGCACCTCAATATTCCCACTAAACAGAGTATTCGAGTGTTGAAGTACCCTCCAATTAACCATCAATAACTTGAAAAATATGTGAATGAAGAAAAAAGGAATTCTACGTCTAAAATATAGTGCATATTCTAAAATTTTATTTGGATCATTTATTTTCAATATTTTTAAGTGTTTATTAATTTATTAGATCTATATACTATTTTTAGCTTTTTAAATTTTATGAATAGGGATAAAAATAGATTTTTAAGCTATCGTAAGTTTTTTTGACACTGCAATGATATTTCTAATCGAAATTTAAAGGTGCGCCTTACTTCTACAGTGTAAGGAAGCAACCATATACAAACCTCTCACCCTCGTAAGATTCTTGTACGAAATATAGATGGTCAAGTCGTATAGAGCCACGTCAAATACATATGATTGGAAAAGCTCAGGTGGTGACTGGTACAGCATGTGGACAGCAACTGTAGATTCTAGACAATGAACGGGTCAGATGGGTCGCATTCTCTAAGAATAGAGATTTGGAATTGTTTTTTTGAAAAAAGTTTACATAAATTTAAACTACGGATGCATCTCAAAAATCCATTGAAAAAAGGTATTTTAAAGTTGAAAATCCATATGATTGAACATCTCGACATCAAGATGTATGAATATAAAAAATAAAATAATTTTAAGTATTATAAATAGTATATCTTACAACATAGTATCTACACCATCCATTTTTAAGATTTTCATATGTTTTATAGATCTATTTGATTTTAACTATTTTTTAAATTTTAAATTTTATAATTAAATATAAAATTAAATATTGAGATAATCCTAAAAATATTTTACATCAAAACTATATATTATGATAAAATTTGAGGGTGTACCTTAATTGGATTGTTTATGGTTGGAACCTTATGAAAACCACACCCTTGTTTTTCACATTGCATTTCCATTGCCACTTCCAAGATGTTACAGTATGTTTCGCCATTTGCAAGATGTTACAGTATGTTTCTTCCCAGCTCGTATGCGAGTACCCGCGTAATGATTAGATTCGCGGCACTACAACTGCAAATGCAAATTAGTCTAATAGCATATGCTCTTGAAGGAGCATACTATACATTTGCTCCTAGGGAGAAATAGCTATTTAGAATGAATTTTTTTTTATCTGAGGTTTTTAGCATTTACTAAAAACATCTATAATAAATTGTAAATATTGATTTCTTTGTCACTTAAATCTAACAATCCAAAATTTTGACAGTCATTGTTTAATCATAAGATGTACAAAGCGCGTTTGTTTTTTTACTTTTCATTAGGTTGATATATGTTGAAAATGTTACAAAACCCCCAAAATTCAAGGCTACAAAAAAAAATTATAAATTAAGTTTTATCCGAGGGAGTAAAGGGAGAAAATGCTCCTCATAGAGCATAAATATTTTTTACTTCTTTAGAGTAAAATGTTACAGTAATTCATTTCTAGGATTGAAGTTCCTTGGTAGACAAGTTTAATCCTAAAAATAGGATTAATAGTTTTCCCAATACATAATGAAGTAGGAAGTAATAGTTGGTGGCTTTTCAAAAAAGTGGTAGTTGATGGTTTAAAATGGAACGGTTGGTGAGCTTTTGCATCTCTCTTTTTCCCTTTCTCCCTTGTATTTGTCCTAAACTACCGGCATGTTTAACATGAGGTAATAAACAAAAGAAAAAGTTTATATAGAGCGAGGCTCTAAACAATAAAATTAGAGTGTGTCTAAAAAATTTCACTAAAAGAGGTTGTTTTGATGCTTAAATATCCTTAAATTGATCATCTCGACCTCAGGATGCATGGACATGAGAAAAAATGCATTTTAAGTTTTGGAAATAGTGCATCGTGTAACGCATTTTTTGACCGTCAATTTTCAAGTTTTTCATAGATTTGCTCGATTTACATTATTTTTTTAAGTTTTAAATTTTATATTTAAAGATGAAAATATATTTTAAGGCTATCACAAAGACTTCCAATATTGAAACCACATTTCTCAATACTATTTGAAGGTACGCTTTACTTTGATTATTTAGAGCCTCAACTGTATACAAACCTCATCCATACATAAATAAAAGCTTATTATTTTGCAATAAACTTTTAAGGTCGGTTATTATGTTACGTTGTGGTTGGTGTGATGCATATTTTTGTTGCATTGTTAAGCGAGTAGTATTGTTTTTATCATAGTATACTTATCCATTTTTTGTTTTGAATGTCCTCCCTTTTTTCTTTTTCTCTATGTTTACTTTTTATTTTATTTTCTTAGTGGTTCACTCCTCCAACTGCTTTTGAATTTTGAAAATTCACGCCAACATTTTATTTTGGAAAATCTATCAAAATGCACAAAGGTTTGAATTGTTTAACATATTACCGATATTTTTTGGTTTAATTGTAAATTGAAAATTGCAAATAGCCTTATAAGTGATGCATCAATATGGGTTTTGAAATTTATCAAAATACATATTACGTAAATTGTTAGATAGTTTAACTTGTAGGTATAATTTGATAAATTTCCACTCTATCCTTGAAGACAAGTATAAGCTTGTTGGATGTCGACAACTGCAATCCTGACTTAATTCCTACATAAGGAAAACAAATGCTTAATTGCTTATATAATCCTGGTTCGCTAGTTTTAGAGGTCTCCTCTAGAAGTGGCAATGGGCTAGGTGTTTGCAATGCCGGAAAGGTGGAGCAATACGATAAATAAAAAGGGGCAACCAGGTATAATATTTGGGAAAATATTTTCCATTTCATGATAAAATCGAACATGAGAAATGAGAGGGTTGAAAAAGGCATCTTCTTACAAAGTTTCGTTGTGACTTTACAACTTTTTAGTCCACACCTGCTATAAAGATAAAACACTTTTTCAGTGAAATAATTGTGAAAAAATACATTTTTTGGGGAATGGTTTTGTTTGGGATGGGGAAACAAATGTAAAACACATTACCATGTTTTAATATATAAGATAGGGAAAATATCATATTATCCTCTATTTTTAACTTCTATGTCTCATCAAACTCAAAAATTGAAAATATTACTTATAAACAAAAAGATTCAATCTTTTCTATCTTTCAACCCCCTAAACCCTTTTTACCATGTATTACTGACCTCAACAACTTATGAAATGATTCTATCTCTCTTTCTAAAACTCCACCTCTTTCGCACATCTTCGTCTCTCTCTCTCAAAACTCCATCTCTCTTTCTCACATCATTGTCTCTTTCAAAACTCCATCTCTCTTCCTAAAACTCAAACTCTATCTCTCTCTAAAATCTAAACTCCGTTTCTCTCTAAAATCCAAACTCCATCTCTCTCACATACATAAGAAGGTGTGTTCATGTTCGAGCTCGAGCTAATAAACCCTTTGGCCGGTAAACTCACCAAGAAACAAAGAGAGAGAGAGAGAGAGATGAAGTTTTAGAGAGAGAGATAAATGGAGTTTGAATAGAGTGTCATTTTAATATTTGTTTGCGTCAAAAATTTATAATCAAAAGGATCCAGGAGGTTGTAATATAGAAAAGATGAAGACCTTTTTTGTACAAGTAATATTTTTAATTCTTTAGTCTCTTGAGATATTAAAGTTAAAAAATAAAAACCAAAGAGATATTTTCCCCAAAAGATAACATATACTATGCTTAATAAAAAGCATAATTTACTTTTACTCCCTTGGTCAAAATACCCACTTGGGAGGTTTTTTTAATATGAAATTTTAGGAGCCACTCAAGAATTGCTAGATGATAAGGAAACCTAAAATTTGAGTTTTCTAACACCTAATTTTTTAATATGAAATTTTAGGAACCACTCAAGAATTGCTAGATGATAAGGAAACCTAAAATTTGAGTTTTCTAACACCTAAATTTGAAACTGGATAATAGTTGTTCTATCTCAAAGCCATTATTTTTTTTGAAGTGCATAGAAGGTACAAATAGAAAATCTTCTGAGGCTAACCTATAGGATAAAAAGGTCACATCCCTAAATTTTGGGATCTTAAAAGTAACGCTAAGTTGGAATTTACCTGAGGGAGTAAATTCTTCCTGCAGAAGTATAATATTTATTTGGCAAAGTAAAAAATCTTTTTAGTTTTATTGGAATTAAAAAATGATCTCTTCGTTTTTTATATTCACACTGGGTCTCATTTGTCAATTTCCAAGATACCCTTGCTCCTATAGATCTGGTATTTCATGTACCAAACTCCATTTTGAATTTTTTTTTTTCTTACGTTTTTAAATTTTGATAAGAAAGTTTAAGCTCCAGATTAACTTATCTATAATAATGTACATCCAGCACTCCAAATATAGGACGAACATTTGGCAACTTATCAGAGCTGAAGTGCCAAACCAATTCAAGATACAAAATAAAAAATAAAATAGGGTATTTACAAAACTTTTATTTTTTGTTAGTATTTTGAGCGTGAGTGGTATTTCAAGTGCTAGACCACAAAAATGGCGGTCTCACAAATAGGATTTTTGGTTGAGCAATGCAAGTGTCGGATTGATTTTTCAAAAAAAAAAAGTTCGGATGCTATCTAGTGCTTAAGTACCTGATTGAGGTATTTTAGGCACCAATAATAAATTGACCCAAAAGAAGCCCAACAAAATATGAAAAAGAAAGAATTGCAATAATTACTCGTGAAAGTATAGAAAGAAATTATTTATTTTTTGTAAATAAATAAATAATAAAAAAAAAAAGTCACAATCGCCACTGTCTTTTAAATTCCAAAAATAGGTAAGATAAATTCAAAGTGAAAATACTCGTGACCTCTAGGTAAAAGAAAAAAAAAAAAAAGAAAAAACGAAAAAGAAAAAAAAAAAAAAAAGAAAAAGAAAAAAAAGCCTCTTCATAAACCATCCCTAATTACGATGCCTCCAAATCATAATAGTATCAGCGGTGGCATCCAGACTCGCCCAACCGTTGGGGCGATCACATATTGGAATGAATGGCCCAAAATAGATCTCCTACTTCCTCACCGAAACATCTGAGCCGCTCCTTATCGTCCTTAGGTCACCTATAAATTCCATTTCTCCCCCCTTCTTCAATGCCCAAGGTTCATACAGTTAGACCCCTGAAACGAGTAAAACCCTAAATCACTGTTTCTGAGCCATGACTACGAGGTTCAAGAAGAATAGAAAGAAAAGAGGCCATGTGAGCGCCGGCCATGGCCGCATAGGCAAGCACAGGAAGCACCCTGGCGGACGAGGAAATGCTGGTGGACTGCACCACCATAGAATTCTCTTTGACAAATACCACCCTGGGTATTTCGGGAAGGTGGGGATGAGGTATTTTCACAAGCTAAGAAACAAGTTTTATTGCCCCATTGTCAATGTAGACAAGCTCTGGTCTCTTTTGCCGGAGGAGGCGAAGCCTAAGGCTATTGCTACTCAGAAGAGTGGAGAAGCTCCTTTGCTAGACGTGACTCAGTATGGATATTTTAAGGTTTTGGGAAAGGGGGAGCTTCCGCCCCAGCCGCTTCTTGTTAAAGCGAAGCTTGTTTCGAAGAGGGCTGAGAAGAAGATTAAAGAGGCTGGTGGAGCGGTTGTTCTTACTGCTTAGGTTGGTCTTTTGATCTCTTTGATTTCAGTTTCGTTATTTTATTTTCCCCTTGTTATGATTGATGATTTGGTTTTGGATCTATTGTTGATGGTGGGTGAATGATTGGTTGGAACTTAGTTTTAGGATGTAGTTTCATTTGGATTTATGTAGGAAAATGGATATTTAGTTTGTTTTTACTTTGCTGGAAATTTTTTTTTTTTTAAAAAAAAATTGGGGAGTGATTTTTCTGTTGGAAAGTGTAGTTCTTTACATGCATTTGCTATTTATTATTTTTTGTAGTAAATTTCTTTATTCTTTTTGGCATTTTGAAGTCATTAGATTCTTGGAGGAAGGCAAGTTTAGTCTTGGTTTGAAATAGATCCTGTAGTGCACGGTGCTGAAAAAGTCCTAAAAAATAAAAATAAATAAGAAAATATGTTTTTTTGAGAAAATTTTAACTCGTATCAATAGTAGTAAAAATATACAAAAACCACAGATGTGGTAAATGGCAGCCCACAAAATTGGTGAAGCGTCAAGAAAAACAAAAAAAAACGTAGAAAGTGAAAAAACTGAACGACTGAATTGTCAAAGAAGTTTTATTGTGATGGACCCCATCGGGGGTTATAAATCAGAAAATATGTTAAAAATAAAATAAAATAGTAAAAAGAAAATGAAACTGAAAACAACATTAGAATACCAAATAAGATGAAAAATAAATAAAATAAAATATGGATTTAGGAGAAAAATTGATTTATTACTGAAGGCATTACAAAAAAATCCGAAGAGACAGAGGAAAATTTAAAAGCAGGACATATGTCAAGAAAAACCCTCAATTCATCATCAAAAAATCAAAATTATATTATATGAAACATTTATGCAAGATTGTTAAAATTTATATTTTAGTTTTTATTAATTGCTTCATGATTTACCTGAGTACTTGGCTCAGCCGGCAATGGGGCGAGTCCAAGTTCGATCACTATTTGAGACAATGCCCATTCGTGGGCATGACTATTTTAATTGTTGTACTATTTCCTTGATGTTCTTGAATCCATGGTTGAGAGGGAAATACAACTTTAAATTTTCATTTTGATTTTTGTAGACATTTGGTCTTTCATATGTATCGTTTTTATTTGTCTGGATTGAGACAAGCAAAAATGTAGAGTTCGGGTCCTTGGGGGTATCATTTAGGTGGTTATCTGATTAGTTATCTGAATTTAGATGTTGTGACATTGATGGGGAAATTGGAAGACATGTTTTGAAACAAGTTATACTTTTAGTTTTGTGGTGATAATTAGTAATGGATGGAATGTTTTGAAATGGGCTGCTATTGGGATATAGGATCGATATATGGGCACTGGTGATGTTGGTGGTGCTAGGATCTTTCCATTGTTGTGGATTAAGGATGTATTGATGTTTTCATCTTGTGTTTGATTCCTTTAATTAGAATCCTATTATTTGTTCTTTGACACGTTTTGTTTAAAATAAAATGAATTGAACCTTGTTCTTTTGTAGTACAGTAGCTACTCTTTGGGATTTGATTTTTATTTATTTTATATTTGGAGACTAAGCCCTAGCTGATTTTTGCCTCACGCAATGGGCATAATGATGTAGAACAGAGAGAAAAGAGAGAAATAGCTTACAATCATGTGGAAAATAAGGGCCCATTTGGTTCCTTGGAAATGAGATTCCTTAGGAAATGTGTATCTTGGAATTGGTATTTCCTGGAGTTGGCATTTCTTGGAAGATGGGGTGTATGCTATTTGGATAGCATTTGGTAGAGACTAGAAAGGTGCATATTAACCATTCAGATTGATTGGAAGGTGTTTCTACAGGAAATTTAGAAATATCATTATTTTTTAAACAAATTAACCATGTACAATGTTGTGATTATTAAATCATTTTTCTAGTGTTTGTTCAAGTGAGGTGACATTTAAAAATGGCCAAACTTGCCTTCTCATTTCTAACAACACCCAAAATTTGACGCAAAAATGAAAGAGTTTATTTTTAAAATTTCTAATATAACATCCATACTTGCAAAGGTGAAATTATTTCCTTTGAACATTACAGTTCACGAAACATGTGAATCCCAAATTGCTCAAAAAGAAGTATTTGTTACATAATTTTATGAAACATGCCCCCTTCAAACATTATTCGTTGTTTTACAACTATCATGAGAAACAAGAACATAGTTGCATGCTTGGCTTGTCTTAAGTTTTTAACCTTGTACATTCACCTTAGTAATGAACATAATATTTGATCAAGTTACGGAGTCTACAAGGTGCACCAACACAAAGCTGAAACCATTTATCCACTTTCCTAGTTGACCATGAACTAAAAGGGGCTCCAATCTATATTGGAAATAAAATGCACACTATGATCAAAATGTCATAAGCATTAATCAAATTTCCTTTCTTAGAAGAAACACCAAAGTCAAGGCAGTAACCTCCCTCTACTATTTACTAAAAAATATGTCAAAAGTACATTCACATTAACAACCAAAAAGAGATTCTCCCTTTCCCCGACCATTTGTAATTCCAATTGGTCCTCCATTGTAGTCTAAAATGGAGTTAGAGAGAAAAAGAGAGTAAGCATTAGGAGCACACAAATATCCCTATAATTCAAATTAAAAGTTAGAGAGATGCCTGTACTATACTAGTGACTCCCAACCACTACTTCATGGCATAAGAAAAATACAACATAATATTGTTGAGATGCACATGAGCATCGCTACAACAGTGAGAGTCTTCAAAACACTCGCACTTAACGGCATGGCCACAGATTCTTGGTGACCAAGTCCTTGGTGACTTTAATATGCATGTAATCGTCCATCATATTCATCAAGAGTTGAATAGGAGCAATTGACTACATTCGAAAACCCTGGAACTTGCTCAAAGCATTCAACCCACGTCATATATAACTCAAGTCTACGGCCAACAAACATACCATATACCCTTGGAATTGTCTGCAAAAACACACGTTCAAAGTTTTCATAAAAAAGTAGAGACTCTGAGAGGATCATAGGGATAGAAGGAACATGTGACATTAGTCAAGATCATATGATCCACCACCATACTTAAACTGAATCCAGGCAACCTTCTTTACATTGTTCATCTTAAGGAAGTTCTTGCTCATATGCACATCTGAGCAGTTCCCCATGCATGCTCATGCAAAGTCTACATCTGCAACACCATCAATTCTAGAAAGGGCCTGGCAAACCTGATCAATGTGAGGATTATTGGAACGACTAAAGTTTTTAACTGCAGACCCTATGTGCACCACAACTTTAGCAATCGAATCCACGGTATCAGCCACTCCCCTCTTCTTCCTCTTTTACTGCCTACTTGCAGTTGAAAATATCGATTTCTCCTTCTCACTAATCCTTGACTGTGTCGAGGTCTCAGGACTGTCCACCTCTTCAACCTTCATACCTTCATGATCACCATCTTGATCTTCCCTTGTGCTTACCTATCTCTTTATCTTCTTGCATTACATCCCGCTCGACCATTTTTGGTATCTTCGCATCAATAACATTGGCCATTGAATTGCTTATGATGATGCTCAACTCCTCATAAGGGGGAAATGGTTTCCCCTTGAACTGCTTGGCCCCGGAATGTGCTTATACAATGTGGGCAATTAGTAATGCTGGAGATATGTGTACATTTGAGGAGTTGAGAATAATCATAAGCAATTCAATGATCGAGGTCACAGCGCGCTGTTGAGATTGACTGATTGACTGAGATTTTGCTACCCATCACTTTCCCTAGAAGCCGTACAACCTACCTTAGGCTAAATTGGATAGACAGACAAAGTTCATGCCATGACAATCTATATGGAAGGGCAATTTTGTGGATGATTTCCTGTTGAGAATGGTGCCTAGCAAACAATGGCTGGAAATTAGGATGGTGATCATGGAGGTACTGAGTTTGAAGAGGGGGACATTCCTGGGACCCCTACACAGTCAAGGGTTAGTGAGAAGGGCAAAATAACATTTTTAAATTCAAGTCGGCAGTCAAAGAGGAAAAAGTGGGGAGTGGCTAATACCTTGGATTTAAGTTGTGGCACACCTAGGGTCTGCAGTTGAAAACTTCAGTCGTGTCAATAATTTTCACATTGATGAGGTTTGCTAGGCCATTTCCAGGATTGAGAGTGTTGCTTTAAACTTTGCACGAGCGTGCATGGTGATTGGCTCAGATGTGAATATGAGCAAGATCTTCCTCAAGATGAATGATGTGAAGAAGGCTACCTGGATTCGATAAGTATGGTTGTGGATTAGATGATATTAACTGATACCAGATGTCCCTTTTATCCCTATGACCCTTTTATCTCTCTCTACTTCTTTTTGATGGAAACTTTGGACATGTGTTTTGCAGACAATGCCAAGAGCATATGATGTGTTTGTTGGCCATGGACCTGAGTTATATATGACATGGCATGAATGTTCCAAGCAAGTTTTGGGGTTCTCGAATGTAGTCTACTGCTCCTATTCAACTTTTGATGAAGTTGAGGAACGATATTTCATGCATATCATAGTCACCATGAACGCGTGGCCGAGGAGTTTTTTGAAAACTCCTTGTTGTAGCGATGCCCGTGTGCATCTGACAAATATGTTTTTGTATTTTTCTTATGCCATGAAGTAGCGGCTGGAGACTAGTATAGTGTAGGCATATCTCTAACATTTACTCGGAATTATAACAATGTTTGTGGGCTCTTGATGCTCTCATTCTCTTTTTCTCTTTAACTGCATTTTAGACTACCATGGGGAGCAATTGGAATTACAGATGGTTTGGGAAAGAGAGTACTTCTTTTTGGTTGTTACACGTTGTAGACACACTGATCGCAGTTCAGAAAACCGTATGAAAACCAAAACCCCCTAGACGGTCACCTCAAAGACTTGAACCCTTCCAAATACCGAAATGAACCATACATAACTAATAATATCATAAAAAAGAAGACAGAACCATACATCACTACTTAGACTGCTAGCAAAATTCTAACCTAGTAAAAACAACCTCATGCGACCTCAAAGGGAAGATATGGGGGCCAAAACAATAAATCCAGGCAAGATACAAGTGTTTACAGGAGGAAGAACCGAAGAAGCGAACTCAAGATCCACCTTCGTTCTAAGGCAGTGGCAGACGCAACTCAGGTTGGAACTCTGTTGACGCATATGGCAATTGCGTCAAAATTTGATTGGCCAAAAAAAGGTGGTTTAACCGTCTGACATTGGAGTGAGGGAACTGTAATCATTTTCGAAAACGGAGAAACAATTGGCGTCAACAAAGTTCACAGTATCTCTCTCTCTCTCCACTCATTACCGCAAGTCCCCGTACTATTTGGGGCATCATTGCACCTTTTCCCTCATATCAACGTCTTTCTCGATCTCTCTCAACTCATTCACCTATCTCTCTTCCTTAATTGCCTTGCATCACTCCCCATATCTCTCTCTCTCTCTCTCCACTTATTACCTCAAGTCCCAATACTTTCTCTCTGTTCGTTGCACCCTTTTTTTTTTTGAGATAATTTTCTTCGTTACACTCTTTCTCTCTCTTCATTAAATGCTCATCATTACATTTCCTTTCTATCACTAATCTTATTCCACCTCGCTCAACCTACCACTCTGCCCTCGTTCTCACTCACATGGGCCCCACTATCTCTCTTTCTCTTTGTCATGTGACCATCATCAATCTCCCTCTCTTCATTAAATGCTCATCATTACATTCTCTATCTTTTCATTAAATGCTCATCATTATATTCCCTCTCTCACTGATCTAACTCCACCTCATTCAACCTACCACTCCATCCTCCCTCTCATTCCCATGTGGGCCTCTCTCAAATCTAACTCAACCCACCACTCCACTCTCACTCTCTCTCTCTCTTCCATGTGGCCGCTATCTCTCCACTCATTTTCTCTCCCACACCTCACACTCTGAGTGAGGGAGTGAGGTGTGGGAGAGAAATGATTGCAAAGAGAGAGTGATAGAGGCCACGTGGGGAAGAGGGAGGGCCACAAGGGAGAGAGAAAGAGAGGTAGTGGGGTCCACATGAGTAGGAGAGAGGGTGGAGTGGTAGGTTGAGTGAGGTGGAGTAAGATTAGTGAGAGAAAGGGTATGTAATGATGAGCATTTGATGAAGAGAGAGAAAGGATGTAATGATGCCCCAAACAATATTGGGATTTGGGGTAAGAGTGGAGAGAGAGGGATAAGGGGAGTGATACGTTGCAATTAATGAAGAGAGAGGTGAATGAGTAGATAGAGACGGTTTGAGACTTGAAAGAGGGAAAGAGTGTAATGATGGCCCATATAGTATTGGGACTTGGGGTGATGAGCGGAGAGAGAAAGAAGGGGAATGGAGTAGGGTGCACTTGGGTGTAATTTAGTAGCATAGTCCCTAGTGTGGATTAAATCAGAATAAAAGTTTTTGGTAGGGCAAAAATTAGGGTTTTGGTTTAATTTAGGTCCAGGAAGGGTCAATGTCAAATTCCTAGGATTTTTGGTGTCCTAGAATTTCCACAGCTGAAAATGGGGTATCTACATACGTGAATGTACTTTTGAGATATTTTTGAGTAAATGGTAAAGAGACTACCTTGAAGCTGTTGTTTTTTCTGAGAATAGGGATTTGATTAATGCTCAAGAGATTTTGATTATAATGTACATGTTACTTCCAATATGAGATTAGAGCATCTTTTTAGTTCATGGCAATTAGGAAAGTGGATAAATGGTTTTTGCGTTGGAGCACCTTGTAGACTTTGTAACTTGAATAAATATTATGTTCATTATTGCTAAGGTGAATTTGCGAAGTTAAGATATGCAAAGCCTGCAACCAGTGATTTAAAACTCGGCGAGTCAAAACAGACTCGCCCGATTCGACACGGGAATCAGTCACTCCATGTCGATTCCTCAAAAAAGCGTAGACACGCTCAGTTCTAGAGGAGAATCGCCTGTTCTAAACAGTCAATTGTTTGAATAACGTCACAGATCGGAGCAATGGTTTAAAAAACGGATTGGTTCCTCGGATCGGGCACCCCAAAAACCCATCCGGATCGGTGAATCGGTGATTCAGATCGGGAATCGGCCGAATCGATTAAATTAAGCCTTAAAAAAAAATCCAAAAAAATTATTAAAATTCATTATAAATGTTGTTTTTTAGGAATCCAATAAGAAAGGGGGTACTACATTATTAACTTTCATTTTTTTCATCAATTTACGAATATTGAGATGTTTTTTCCCTGGATGAACTTATGTTAACCTTTAAATTTACATCACACAAAAGAAATATCATAGAATTATCATGGATAAATTATATAATCATACATGAACTAAAATGAAGAATGGATTAAATCAATGAAAAAATGGTCATTAAAATCTCAAATTGGCAGAAAACCTAATCCGCTAAAAAAAAACCCAAGTTCTTACAACCTAACTAACTATAATCCAAAATTATTACTGCCTAACTAACGATAATATTATATATTGAAATTGAAATTGCTGGTTTACATTTTATAATTATTTTATTATACAAATAGTAACAAATCCAATATATCTTATAATATCATTTAATTTAAAATGTATTATTGACAACTGTAAGAAAAATAGTGCATGACATGATTTATAATGCAAATAAATTAATAAATAAAATAAATGATTTGGTTATCAATGTAGAAATTATTAGAATGCGTACCAATTTTTTAAATAACTTTTAATCTTTCAAAAATTTAATTTTTTAGGTTTCTAGAATAAGTTTAGTGGAAGAGATTGTTAGTAGAGAGAGATTTCAAATGGCCTCATTGTATGAACCCTATCTTTAAGTTAATATTCCTAAATTTATGTTAAAGATCACCTTGTTATAAAAAAAAAAAAATTCTAATTAGACCATTTATTCTTAAGTTGTATTAAGAAATACCTTTTATTTTTTTGACAAGAAATACTTGTTGTATTACCTTTTATTTTTTTGACACAAAAAATATGATACTTGTTGTATTACCTTTTATTTTTTTGACAAGAAAAATAAGAAGATGTTGTATTACCTTTTTTTTTTGCTTATTGTATTACCTTTTATTTATATTTGACAAGAAAAATAAAAAAATAAGAAAATGATGCTACCAAGGTACCTTTTATTTTTTTATACCTTTTATTTTATTTTTTTGACAAAAAATTCTTGTTATATTACTTTTTTTTTTTTGACAAGAAAAATAAGAAGATGTTGTATTACCTTTTTTGTTTTTTTGACAAGAAATGCTTGTTGTATTACGTTTTATTTTTTATTATTTTCTTCTTTTTATTTTTTTTGAAAACAAAGTATTACCTTTTAATTTTTATTTTTTTCCTTTTATTTTTTTGACAACATTATTTCTTCTTTTTATTTTTTTTTGAAAACAAAAATAAGACGCTGGATAGTGCCCGGGTTCAAACTTGGGACGTCCAAGACAAAATCGTAAGTTCAATTGCATCACCACCTCACCGAGTGTTTTGCTTTCCATAATAATGGTATATATTGAATTACCATCTCAATGTTTTATTACCGTATTGGAATCTCGCATCGAAAAAATAAAAGCAGTTTGACGGGAATAAATACCTCCTCAATACCTCACTCGTTAGCGTGTTTAGAAAAGTGGGCAGTGTGATGTAGCATGTGGTACACGTGGTCTTCCTTAAAAAGAACCTTTGTTGTATCGATTTTAAACTAAATTACAAAAATGCCCTCATCCAGTGACTTGACAATTTATAGCCGATTAGTGATGTCATACTCCATTCTGTGATGTCATTCGAACGATTGACTGTTCAGAATCTGCGATTCTCCTCTAGAACTGGGCAAGTCTACCTTTTAGCGGAATTGACAAGGGGTGACCGATTCTCGTGTTGAACCGGGCGAGTCCGTTTCGACTGGTCGAGTTTTAAATCACTGGATTGGAGTATGACATCACTAATCAGCTATAAATCATCGAGCCACTGGATGATGGTATTTTTGTAATGTAGTTTAAACATTGGGGCAACAAAGGTCTTTTTGTAAGGAAGGCCACGTGTACCACATGTTACATCGCGCTGCCCACTTTTCTAAACACGCTAACAAGTGAGGTATTGAGAAGGTATTTATTCTCCTCAAGCTCCTTTTACTTCTTCAATATGGGATTCAAATACGGTAACAAAAAGTTGATATGGTAATTCAATATATACCATACTTATGGAGAGCAAAACACTACGTGATGTGGTGGTGCAATTGGTTATCACTTACAATTTCGTCTTAGATGTCCCAAGTTCGAACTTAGGCATTATCTAGCATCTTATTTTTGTTTTCAAAAAATAAAATAAAAGAAGAAAATAGTGTTGTCAAAAAAATTAAAAGGTAATAAGTTGTTTCCAAAAAGAAGAAAATAATGTTGTCAAAAAAATAAAAGGTAATACAACAAGCATTTTATGTCAAAAAAAACAAGAAAGGTCATACAACATCTTATTTTTCTTGTCAAAAATAAAAAAGTAATATAACAAGTATTTTTTGTCAAAAAAATAAAATAAAAGGTATAAAAAAAATCAAAGGTACCTTGGTAGCATCATTTTCTTATTTTTCTTGTCAAAAAATAAAATAAAAGGTAATACAACAAGCAAAAAAAAGGTAATACAACATCTTATTTTTCTTGTCAAAAAAAAAAAAGGTAATACAACAAGTTTCATATTTTTCTTGTCAAAAAAAAGGTAATACAACAAGTATTTCTTGTCAAAAAAATATAAGGTATTTCTTATTTCTTAATACAACCTAGGAATAAATGGTCTAATTATATTTTTTATTTTTATAACATGGTGATCTTTAACATAAATTTAGGAATATTAATTTAAAGATAGGGTTCATAAAATGAGGCCATTTGAAATCTCTCTCTCTCTACCAACAATCTCTTCCACTAAAGTTATTCTAGAAGCCTAAAAAATTAAAATTTTGAAAAATTAAAGTGTTATTTGGAAAATTGTTACGCATTCTAATAATTTCTACATTGATAACCAAATCTTTTATTTTATTTAGTAATTTATTTGTATTATAAATCATGTAATGTACTGTTTTTCTTATAGTTGTCAATAATACATGTTAAATTAGATGATATAATACGATATTTTGGATTTGTTACAATTTTTATAATAAAATGATTATAAAATGTAAACTAGCAATTTCAATTTCAGTACGTAATATTATAGTTAGTTAGGCCTGTAATAATTTTGGATTATAGTTAGTTAGGTTGTAAGAATTTGGGATTTTTTTAGCGGATTAGGGTTTCCGCCAATTCGAGATTTTAGTGGCCATTTTTTTATCGATTTAATCCATTCGTTATTGTAGTCCATGTATGATTGTATACTTTATCTATGATAATTCTATGATTTTTTTTTGTGTGATGTAAATTTAATGGTTAACATACGTCATACAGGGCAAGAACATCTCAATATTCGTAAATTGATGAAAAAAATGAAAGTTAATAATGTAGTACCCCCATTTCTTATTGGATTCCTAAAAAACAACATTTATAATGAATTTTAATAAATTTTTTGGATTTTTTTTAAGGCTTAATCTGATCGATTCCAGATCCGAATTGTCGTCGGAATGGGTTTTTTGGGCGCCCGATCCGGGGCACCGATCCGTTTTTTAAACCACTGGCATACACCCATCTTTCAGGAAATGCCAATTCCAGGATACACAGTTCCTCATGAGTCTCATTTCCAAGGAACCAAACGAGCCCTTAAAATGAGAATATAGGAATCCCCAAGAAATGTCAATTTTGTCCTCTTTGGGAACCAAACAGGACATACTGGCCCATTTCCAAGGAACCAAACCGGCCCCAAGGGATTTTAACTGTGATTCATAGACAATGCATTGAAGCTAACAAAGCCTAGCTTCAATGGTTTGTAAGAGGGTCCTAGGGCACCCCAAATTGGGGACTCAGTTCTTGATTTCTGGAATTTTACACCAAAATACATTGATTCCAGCAGGGTAAGGACTTCCTCTTTTAGTAGACTTGGCATGGCTTCTAAGTCGGCATGGCTTCTAAGTCAAAGCTCTCTCTTAGCTTTCCAAGTCATGCAAAATACCTTTTCCCAAGCCATGCACAATTGAAGTTTCTAGTAGTATTAATGGACATAGTGCCCATGCACAATACCTCTTCCTAAGCAAAATTTAAATTCGAATTCTAGCCTTTCCCTCCTAATTTTCCTATGCTCAAAATTAAAATGGAACCCCTTGGCTTTCTTGTAAATTCCATAAAAGTCCATTATAGAGAAAAATTGCCCAAAATACCCCTGCAAATACCAAAGGGAAAATGCAGTCCACAAAATGTCAACAAAGCTTTCTTTTCTTTTCTTCATCACAAAAGCCTTAAGTGTTGATCTCTACATCACAGGCTATTGATTACAATGCAGTGACATTGTTTGAGCTATTTATTTTTTGATTCTTTTCTCCATTTTTATGTGTGTTTTGTTTTACTTAGTATTGTTCATTTTTTGCTCTTTACTGTCATTCAGTTTTAGTCTGACGGATAATTTCATTCAATTATTGGATCCACAGTAAAACCATAGTGTTTAAAATTTTGAAGGCTTTTTTGTCATAAAAGAAAAACGTCGGTGCCTTTTCAATATTTGAGGTGTGTAAAACCTACATGTTTAAGTATTGCGACATGTGTTGTTCTATATTTGGGATGTATAGGGGGTTTGGTAGCATCTGGACAAAATTGAGTGCTGCAATATCTAACATTTAGTGTGCCAGTCTCCGACTAGTTTATGGGAAGTATGCTGTAATCCATGTATGTTGAAGTTTGGGTTCCAAGTTTAGGTACAGAAAGGCATTCAAGGTGAAATGTGCATAGATAGGCAACCTGGCGACGATTTTTGTTTCTTTTTGAGCATGATTGCATGTACCTTGCTTGGAAGTTCATAATCTGAATCCTGATTATGATTTGAGCCATAGTGGTTGGAATGAGGAGAGAGATCAGAAGCAATACAGGAATCAAAGGCAGGATCGTGAAGGGTTAGAAGAACCCTATGGTATGGTGTGCCATCAATACAAATACTTGTTTTAGGGATCTCGATCCAACCTTTTTGGGGATCTTGGCCCTAAACTTTTGGGGCTCTCACTGCCAGCCTTTTGGAATAGTGCAAGAAATTAGGGTATACTGTTTAATTTCACAATTTCCAGTAAGGACTAGAATTAAACAGTGTAATCTCAAACAATGGAACTATTTTAAGACTAGACTATTTAAATCATATAGATCTTAAATGCTGTAATCTTCAAAAGGTTGGGATTGCTCCCAAGTGGGGATTGAGATCCAAAAATTTAAAAAGTGAGATTTCTTGAAGATACCTCTCCTCTCCTGGAGCACAGAATTGCCACCTAGGTTAGGTCATCTTGGTAATTGTGGTTTGAGTTTGATTGATATTTTTTGCTCTTCTTGACCAAAATATACTGCATGCTCAAATCTCAAGTGGTAATTTTCTGATCCGTGAATCCGGAGCGTGCCTGCCAGTTTCAGAGGGGCCAAACATGGTTGGGACCCTATTGTATTCCAAACCAGTTACTCTTGGGGTTTTGTGTTGGAATCCACTGAGTCCGGCACATTTTTAGATGTAAATAGTGTTCCCCGGCCCGGGGGGGGGGGGGGGGGGTTTGGGTTTGCAAATCTGGTCCTCCTTTCTTTCTCGTCCTTTCAAAATACATATTAAAAGAGAAAATCATCAAATACCTATGATTTGCATCTCTTTCTTCTCATGATCATGTGTCTTTTTTACGGGTATTTTGGAATTAAATCAAACAAGATGAGGAAAATGTGAAATACTTCACCTATCATCGGTATTTTGATAAATTTCCCATAAAAGCTTCAGAATACCTTTCAAAATGAAAAATTCAAACTATCGAATTGCAACATTTGTAATATCAAATTAATGTTCGTCCAACCCCCTTTTCTTGCTTGGTTTTGCAACTCGAGCTCATTTGACCTTGAATATTTTGTTACCTATTGAATCCAAAACTTCAATTCAATTAAAAAAATATTAAATATTGAATTTGATGATGGCAATTAGCTTTTCGATGGTTGTTTATGCCTCTACCATACTTGAATTGTTGCAAAAGTATTATTTTCTATTAAAAATATAATGTATAATCCTTGTTCATATTTCAATGCATAAAAAGATAGTTATATAGATGTATGGAAATGTATGGAAAACTCTTAAAAATGCCTATAGGCGAAATTGAGTATTGTTTTGCTCTGCCACGGACATGCTATGTTCGTTTGCGGTTTTGCCTTAAAACCGCTATGGATCTGTGGGAGCCGTGGCGGTTTCCCGTGTTTTTTTGCATGAAAAAATACCACCACAGACATGCTATGTCTGTAGGTCTGTTGCAGTCTTTTAATTCACGCTGTCCAAAAAATCGGACGGCGCGAGCCTATGGGTGAAAATACTGTTCATTTTCTCTCGTAGGCATTGCATAGTCTCTAACATTATGTATACCTGTGGGATTGCTTTTTTATTTATTAACTTGATGGTGTAAATAGGATACATTTTTTTGGTATTCTATGCCCATAGTAGCCAAGGTAACATTTCCACTCGCAAAAGTCAGTAAATAATTTTTTTTCATATTTATATATGCTAATCCATATTTTTTTTGGGTTTCTATTTCATGTATTTTGTTTTAGTTAGTCTTTTATGTTTTATGGTCTTCAATGTTACTGGTATTCTCTATACGAGGTGGATGATCTGTTTCCAATGGGTTTTGTCTTGTGCGTCATGGACAGTGTTTGCATTGGTCTCTGTTAGTATTCGCTCTTTGCTACTTGTTTTAGGAGTGAAGGAGGTGTTCAAAAAATTCTATTTGCCTCACCATATAGATGGTTTTTCTTTTTTTGCATGAATGAGGAAGTATGTTCTAAAACTTTAAAGTCACTATGGATTATGTAGGGGTCTTATTCTCAACCTTGTAGCTTGGCCTTTTATTATCTTTCTTTTGTCTACCTGTTCTTAGTCTCTTCATACGGTACGGGGCATGTTCTGTGAGCACAGGTGGGATATTTTATTTGTTGCATCCATGCAATTCTTTGGAACATGAAGGTGGATCTTTTTGGGGTTCATATTCTCAATTTGCGGCTTGTCTTTTTTTACCCTTTTCAAAACTCAGGCTGTAGGTGATTCTGAATGGGAGTTTGTTTGCTTTCTTTGTCTACATTTTAGTGGGTCCCTCAGACATTGCATATCATGTTCAGTGACGAGGGTTGGATATATTATTTGCTCCATTCATGCATGTCTTTGGAACATGAAGGTTGGGGTATTGTCTGATATCTTAATGGTATCCACCTATAACTTGTTTCCAATACGTACATCTTTTACTCCTAAAACGCATCATAGGCAACAGATACTAATGGTTTCAGGTCAAGCTTGCCGATCAATTGGTATTTATGGCAGTTAGTCTTCCTTTGGATTATTTGATATGCTCTGTATGCTTTTTAGGAAAACAAGGTTTTGTGCAAATACGTGGGGTTCCAAGTATCTAGACTGCAGGATTCTTTTTGTATAATGCTCTCTGGATCATGCGGTGATCTGTGTTGCTATTTTCACTTTGCCAGTCACTGCCTAGTCTTAAAGACCCCATTTGGATGCACCAAAATTTGGGAACAGAACTGGTTTTCTGTCTCCCATTTTGTGGTGAAAAGTGTACAGCTTGGTGATCTCCTCTATTCATGGATGCCTCTCTTTTGTGATGGTGCTTATCAACAAGTAGCCACCAAAACCCTTTCTTTTCTTATTTTCTGGGCCTATTTTTTTCTTTTTTGTTTGCTGTATTTGCTTGTTGGATGTGCCAATAATGCCAGTCTGAGCCAATTATTGAGAAAGAGAGAACATGTTGCTCGAGGTCCTAACTATCTTGACATGCCCATGGTCGTGTTGAATTGTTGTACTTCTAGGTCATTATTAAGTGCTTTAATGCACAATGCCACTGCTGCAGCGTGTTTATGACAATCATGGTACTCTCGGAGTGCATCAAATTGTTGCCAGTGTCCTCTGATAGATTAAAAATGTCTAGATTCATGAATTATCTGATGGATATTCTATCTTCAGCAAGTCTTAAGTACTTGACGCGTTCCTGATGGTTTTACCATTATTAATTCACTGCTTTTATCATTTATTTGGGTTCACACAGTACAAGGGTCCTTATAGAAAATATTCTTGCAATCTGTGCCATCATTGCTATAATGGGTTTACAAATATCTTTTCGGCCTTTATTGTTTTCATTCTGTTATTATTTGTTGTATGATATATTAATGGAAGGATTTTTGGTGAAGGCGAAGTAATATTATGGTTTGTTGCTGCAGACTCCCCCAAAGTTGAGTGGATACTGGGAAATTGTTGCATGGCCTTCAGAATCTTGCATCATCCTTAGTTAGCTGCTTAATGTTTCTGCGATCCATAGATTTGTGGTCGAGAGCGGGACATGCTTGAACCCTTATTCAAAGATTTATTTTTTGCAATGGTAGGACCATTTTGATTGAAAATTGTTGAAGCTTAATCGTGCGGCATATTTGATTTATTGTGTTTGATTATCAAATGAGAGTGTTTTTATCCTTTGGTGATTACCCATATCTATGTGAGTGATAGATCTAGTTGCTCTGCTGGCGATTGGGAAAAAGCTGCTTTTAATAGATGGAGCTCTAGTCCATTGTTGATGTTCTTGGGTCTGCTATTGGAATGACTTGAGAAAGTCCATTTCTAAGCGCTCCATACAAGAATCTTATCGCACTACTCGTTTCAAATTATTAACTGCAACAACATACATTCTTGGCAGTATTTGAACTAGCTCGAATGGGAATGAGGATCGATGATGTTTTTCAATTTTAGAGCATCCGAGTAAATTTATGATCACAAATTTTCAATTTTAGAGCACCTGAGTAAATTTATGATTAAAAATTTGAGGGACCGGTATCTGGAGGAAAAAGTTTTCGTGTGCCCATATTGGCCTACCCTTCCAAAAAGGATCCCGATTCTATGCGGCCAAGCTTGCATGTGTTATAATCTGGGCCTCTTACTAAATCTATTTTTGAGATGGATTTTTAAAGACATGTAGTTTCTAATAAGGAGATCATGAATATGAAAAAATAAATAAATTTTAAAAGCTAGAAATAATAATTCTAGTAAGAGAACATTTGGACTGTTAGTTTCTATTGGTTTTAGATGGAACACCTACTCTTATCCATCTTTAAGATGGATGATTTACACTTTCGGGACCGTATATGTAGAAATGCGGTCCAGCTTGAATGAAACAATTTTCCTTCCTAAAATTCATCTTATAAATGATTTCAGTAGTTAAATATTCAGAGGAATGGTGGCCATTACAATCATGGATATAAAAAAGGAATTTTAATTTTTAAAATTGTTAGATTATTTTCAAGGGGTTGATGAATGGCATAAAATGGCAGGTTAAAATTGTGTAGTTTTGAAGTTTAAAGTTTATTTTTTATTTTCTTCAGATTCATGTTAGTTATGGTTGATAGTTTTGACCCGTTAATTTCAGATCCATAATCCAGTTCTAAGAGGGATTTAGGAGTCCGCGTATGTAAAGACTGTATTGACTGATACACACGGCCCCATCATCTGATAACTGGTTTGCTAAGTTCCACTGATTTTAGCCAATTTGGTGCGCCTGGACTATAATTCGTGTTTATTACTAAACTTATGCAAGCTGCTTGGTCTTTTTTTCTTCATTTTATTTTTTTACTTTAATATTTTTTTTCCTTGAACTTTATATTTATTTATGAATGCCCAATATAAATCCATTCTTCACCATAAAGAAAACAATTTATTATGTGAGATTAATAGATATCCAAAAACTAGGTGGGGTAATTTGAAAAAAGGAAGAGAAAATAGACTTATTTAGGCGTATATTGGTAAAAGAATGAACATAGAATTCTAAGTGTGAGGTTAGTGTTATATGGAATGAAATGATTGACTTTGTTAATAAAGTGGCAAAAGAAGTTTTAGGAGAGTGGAAGGAAAAGAATTTCGATAGGAGAATGTGGTGGTGAAGTGATGAGGTTTAAAAGCCTATTAGCAAACATCTTATAAAACTTGACAATGTATTAGCAATGATGAAAACTTAGATGAATATAAAATTGTAAAGAAAAACACTAAAAAATATTAAGGTTTAAGTTAAAGCATATGATAATGTATACAATAAACTGAGAAAAAGACGAGGTAAAAAAGATGTCTTCAAAGTAACAAAAATGAGAAAGAGGATGTGTAGGGTTTAGACTATATTAAATGAATTAAAAGTGCGCATCTCATGTTCTTGGTGAAGGATAACGAGGTCAACAAAAGTAGAAAGTTCATATTTCAAAAATTATTAAATGATAAATACAATAAGAACACAACGCTAGGAGGAACCTTTGACATAAATAAGAGTAGATTTCATAAGTACATTCGCAAGATTAAGATTCCTAAAGTGAAAGAAACTTTGAGAATGATGAATAGGTGAAAGGCTTTAGGATAAGATAGAGTCCCGAAAGAGGTTTGGAAATGCATGGGGGAGATTGGCAAATGCTGGCCGGCTAAATTGTTCAACAAGGTATTGAAAACAAAGAAACTACTAGAGGAATAATTTTTTTTGCTATGGTACCCAGGGGAGAGAAATGACCCAATCCAGATCCAAAACTTAGATTTCATACCCCATTCAGATCCAGGTATGGACCCAAAATCTAGATCCAAAAGCTACATCCGAATTGAAATCTAGATTGGATCTGTGTGCAGGTGGATTCGATCCAGATTTGACCCGGATCCAGATCTAAATCCAATGGATTTTTTTGCAACAGTAATTTTATTTTATATATATATAATTTTTAAATCGTATATATAGTTCGGATTCGATGTATAATATTCAGATCCAAATTCGATTACTATTCGGATTTGAATCTAATATCCAAGATCCAGTTTGAACTTGGATTCGACCTGGATCTGATGTATACTATTCGGATCTGGATCCGGATCTGGTTAAATCCAGCCCTGATCTGACCCATCTCATCCTTAATGGTACCTATTTACAAGAACAAATGTATTTTTGACAAAAGAGTTATAGAATTGTATTATGAGCCATATTATGAAGCTCTATGAAAAAATAATTAAGCAACAACTAAGGCATGAAACAAGTATATCAGAAAATTAGCTCTATTTTATATCAGGGAGGTCAAGAATTGAGATCCATTTTTCTAATTAAATAACTAATTGTGATTTGGTTCAAGTAGAAGGTTCTAAAAGGACAAGAGGGAGGCTCAAATGGACATTGATAGAAATAGTTACAAAAAAAAAGGGGACTTATGGTCTTGATGAGGATATGACCCTTAATCTAGCATAACAACATAACAAATTTGTGTAGCTGATCTCAAATAGTTGGGATATAGCTCTGATGATGATGCGGGATGGACAACATAAGTCTTTTTGGTATGTGGTTTTTATTTGATACATGGTAAGTAGTTCAATTATTAAGAAGAAAGGCATTATCTAGTGCTTTCTACGTAATATGGAAGTAGTTTAATTGTTCGTGTAGCCGATCCCAAATAGTTGGGATATAGTTCTGATTATGAAGCGGGATGGACAACATAAGTCTTTTTGGTCTCTGGTTTTTATTTGACACATGGTAAGTAGTTCAATTGTTAATAAGAAGGGCATTATCTAGTGCTTTCTACATAATATGGAAGTAGTTCAATTGTTAATAAGAAGGGCATTATGTAGTGCTTTCTACCTAATTTGGATGATGAATAGCGGAGGCAAAACATGGTTTTCAAGGATTTTGAACCCGCAAAATATTTATGTCATTGAGGCTCCCTTCCCACCGTACATGCATCGAATTTAGAGTTCCACTAAATTTTAGATAAAATAAACATTCGACAAAAAAAAGGTGCAAAATGGACTATATTTGAAGTTCAGAACTAGTGTTTTGTTTTGGAAAAATTGCAGATATGCGCCCAACTTTTGCTTTCTAGATAACGTTCCCCAATATTTTCTAACAAATATCCCCAAGTCAAAAAATGCAATATTTGTTCGACAAAAATGCCATTGTCCGTACATGATGGCATCATATCCCTATAGGATGCTCAACGACTAGAAAGAATGTCAGACTGAGCGCATATTATCACATAATAATTGCCGGGCGGCACTTTGGACCTGATGCCATACTGCATGGGCCTATTGCCAGAACAGATGGGCCTATTGTCGAACCGCTTTTTGGCAGTTCCAGACCACCTTTTTGTGTGCGTTATGGGAAAGTTAAGTCTTGGGTGTTAGAAGAGAAAGTGAGGTCAGTTTGATCCTAAAAACTATGACTTTTTTACTTGGGAGAGGGGGTTAATTGCTTGAAAAGTTTGTCTTGGGATAAAATTTGTAATAAAAAAATTGGTTGAGGGGAGGTTATAAAGAAAGTTGAGTTAAGGGAGGTTTTTTGTAATTTTCATTTTTTTTTGTTGAAAAAAAACGATTGTCATGATTGAGATCATAGTTAGCAAGTCTCTATTTAAAATATGATTTTTTTTATTTTTTTATTTTTTTATTTTATTTTTGAAATCTGTTAAAAACTCCAAGCTTTCATAACATCTTCAAAAAATCACATTTTTCTAATGGAACCAATGTAAATCTGTATTTTATCTTTTTTCAATTTTTTTTTTCAAAAAAGCTTCTTCTCTATAACTTTATTTTTTCATTAACCTTACTATTATTATTGAAATTGGTTTAAATATAAGCCAATTGACAGGGAGTAAATTTTTTTTCATTAACCTTACTATTATTATTGAAATTGGTTTAAATATAAGCCAATTGACAGGGAGTAAATTAAGAATCTTGATCTAAGAAAATATTCAATACAAAATTTCACCAATAAAGAATGCGTAGATCCACCAGGCTAATTCACCTCTCACAAGCCACCTATTGCAAGGAAATGCCACTGAGATTTAAGATGAGTGAATGCAAACCTATATACACGCCAAATGAGAGACGAACATAGTTAAGTTTAAGCATGTGCCATAGGAATGAAGAAAAAAGGAAGTATATGGAAAGATGATCCTATAGAAATGCAATTGGATCTTTAAATGTACCAAATACAAGGAACTGGACTGGACCTAACATTCTCCAAAGTATGATTGGTGCATTCTAAAGTACCCTAGATACTCCAATGTCGACTTCCAAATGACCCTGGTGAATTTAAGTCCACTTCAGGTTATCTATTCCTGTATGGTAGAGGAGCAATACTTTAGTGTTTAAAGAAGCATAATATAATAGCTCTATCAATTCGAATATGTAGCGTCTAACAACCAACGAGGCCATATGAATTAAGAAATTTCTCAGATATATTATGGGCCTTGAAGTGGGGGATTGGAAGGATCATGTATGGTAATCAAACACCAATACATATAGCGAAAGGCGAACCAGTTATATGGACTACATACAATTTCAACCCCTGCCCAAATATCTGATAAAAGTCATGCCCCATTCCACAAAGACAAACAGCACCGCATTCCCTGAGACATTCCATGAGGCATTCCATTCCCATGACCAAATATTTCATGTGTGAATGTTCCAATTTTCAGCTATTTTTTCAATATTCTACATATTTACTCAATGTTTTCCGAAACTCTAACGAACATAACATAAACCCCATAACATAAACCCCATACTAGTAATCAAACTACACCATTTTAACACCAAAGCAAATTGATATCATGAATGTGTCTCAAGCAATCACCGTTCCAGCCATGCCACCCCGTGCTACATCATCCACTTAGAGTGATGTAGAAATCATGTGGGTTCCACGTAGCACTCATTGGCCACTCGAGTGCCACACCCCCCATATTTGTGACTTGTCTTTATTTTGTATTGAGCCCAAACAAACTTAAAAACTCATATTTTCTCTTAGAAAAATTCACAAAATTTTTCAAATTATTTGAACTCATTTTTAATCATTCTTGATCAAATTAAACCACTTTGGCATCTCAGGAAAAAATATAGAGGCAAATTAGCATTCTTTAGGAAATGTAGTTGGGTACCAGTTAAGTGCACTTGGCTTGATCCAGAACCCTAAGCCATTTTCTTAAGCTAATCTAACAAAACCCATGTCCCACTAACTTTGGCAGGTATTCCATATAGTTTATCAAAGTTTACATAATAGATGGATGGATCCTGTACTATAGTGCCTTGCAAATGCAACCTAAGGAATGCACTCTTGTGCATGTGGAGTCCTCCCTGTGAGCACATGTATATAACTCTAACAAGTGGATCATACCTTGAAAGAGCGGCTTCCTATATGAATGCAACTGTATGTGTATATATTGTGAGAAGGCTCAAGGTCAGAAATTTTGACTCATATCCTCTTAAACCCCGGTCTTCTCACACATATTTATTTTCACAAGGAATTCTATATTAATTACATTCTCATATCCGACACTTATTATGGCACACACAATCATAACGTATGTTCATAATGCCTCTAACTAGAGGAGACACTCAAACCTCACGGTTCCAAATAAGGCCCTCCATACAAACCTCGTGATATCGGGTTTTGTAAATCTCCAAATCCCAATTCGCTAGATATGTGAGTCATGCATTCTTATTCACTTCTATTGTGACCAAGAACTATCATATGATGGTGGGGTTAGGGCCTTGAAAATCCATAACTCCAACATTATCCTCCTTGACCATTTGAAGCCTTTATACATACATTATCATTATACATTCATACTCATAGATATCCATTCATGCCCATACGAATACCCATGAAAACATTCATCCATGCTCATGTAAATATTCTTACACAAGTATTCATAAACATGCTCATGCAAAATATCTATCTCATTCTCTCATTTCTCACATTCTATTAAACCCATCCCATGCACATGCCTAGTAAATACATTTGATCCTTTTGTCATAGAATCTACATGCCTAGCATCAGGGGATGGCCTAGCATTAGGGGCATGTAGATCCTATAGCATTACTATTGCCTAGGAACTACATGCGGTGTCATGGTATCACCATACTTGCTATCTCGCCTAATGTAATAGTAATGTCCTTGAAACCTAGTTTCATTCCAGCTATTTGATGGGTTTTCTTATGGCAAGCTTAATTTGTTAGGAGGGAAAATGAAGTTTTTCATATTCTCCAAGATTTCATATACATATTTACATTAATACCCGTGAAATTGCAACCTTATGCATATGCAACATGCTGCGCCTTCTCATATTCGGTTGAGATTGAATGAACTTCCCTTGTAGTTTGATCTTTGGAGCAAAAACGACAAGTTCATCAAGAAGCAACACTGTTTGTATCCAATCAAGTTGCTATATGAATTTTGCAGTCAACCATGCACAGTCCCCATATCTAGAAGTGCCAAAAAAACCACAAAGCAAGTACCATAAATGCAAACCATGTGGCAGCTAGAATGGGTTTTGTGATGAGTATCTCCATTGCTTTCAAGATAGCAACAGAAGAATAGAAGAGATAAGGTGGCTCAACAAATGCCAAGGTTGCTGAAGTGTTTGAATTTCGGGAAAATCAAGTGGTTTAGAGTTTAAACTTCCTATATAACAGATTAGACGATGGACAATATGCCCGGTATAGTATCCTCATGGAAGAGTTGGATAAGGTGTATATCCGCAAAATACGGAAGATGAGATTGTGTGGGATATGGAATCTGATGGACAGTTCTATGTGAGATCTGCATATATGCTACTCTTTCATGATCGTTGGCGGTGGTCCCTACCACAAGTCGCAAAGGTTTGGAAGTACCTTGTCCCTGACAAAGTGCAGGTTTTCATTTGGTTAGTAGTCCAAGACAAAATCCTTACTGGGGATAACTTGAATAAGCAGGGTAAGATTCTTCAAAATGTGTGTCTAATGTGCAAGGGAGATGGTGAAACAAGTGCCCATCTTTTGGTGCATTGTTCGTTTGTCTTAAGAATAAAAAACGAAACAGGCAAACATTTGATGGAAATGCATTATCCTTTTATAGAATTCTCGACAATATTATGCATTCCCTATGGTGTTGGCAATCGGAAGTGGGCATAATGCATAATCTCTCAAACTTGTTCAGTTTGGGTGTGGTCAAATGTTGGCCTAAAGGTAGATGGCTCCCCACTTTGCAAGGTTGTTTTAAGTTTTAACTTTAATGGAAGCTCCTGATCAGGCGGGTGTTGGGGGGATTGATAGAGATGGGAGTGGAAATGCCTTTTTTTCTTATGTTGGTCCATGTGGAGTTGTTACAGCTAACTACGCTGAATTCTCAACCTTACTCCAAGGTCTGACGATATTTAAAGAAAGAAATTCGAGAAGTTTATGATATGTTGAAGGTGACTCGTTGAATGTTATTAGATGATCTAATTAGAAAAGTGCCATGGCAGTTAAAATCAGTATGGCTTCAAGTCTTAGACATGGCATCTGAAGATGTAATTTCACCGATGCAATTTCCTGTCACTAATAAAGTTTAACATTAGTAAAAAAAAAATAGCAACAGAATAGAGTCAAACACCCTTAAACATTAAATCATTGATCATAATAATAGAACAGAAATTGACTGCATAAGGGAAATATAAGAAATCTGCAATCTAAACCTTTTAGTCTTTAGTTTAATGCTGCATATTGTATGTTTTGTTCTCCTTATAAGAAAAGGAGAAAATTGTGCTACATTAATTCAAGATAATTACTTTATCTCTTGCTGTAATCTGTGGGGATCAGCTTTTTTTTTAGCTCAAAATAATGTGCATTGGGACTTGCCAACCACAAGCCTATAAGATCTGCTGATATATGAATAGAAATTTGCCAAGAAGCATTGATATTTTTTGGGCTTTAATTACTGCTTGGTTTGATTCCAATCATTTCTAGAGAAATAATTTCATCATTTAGAGTAAGGCATATATAAAATATCATAAAAAGCCATGGTTTTATATTTTAGGCTGATAAGCATTAATTGGGGGTACCATCAGCCATAACAGAATATTAAATTTGTATTAGTATCACTCAAAACATAAATGAGATGGTACTTTTTGTTTCACATTGGCAAATGAAAAGCTCTTCAACTCAAAATTGACATCAACTTTAGAAAGTAGTTTTTGTCAAAAGTGGCATTGCCAGTTAAAAAGGCTTACCCAAAAAAAAAAGTATCAAAAGTTTCCTATATGGATAGATGTGTAACCTTTCAAAGTCATTTGATTTCAGATAGACTCATTCTTTTTCTTTAGGAGGGAGGTGAAGGAACTCTTAATTTCCAGCTTTAAAAACCAATGAATAAGACAGCATAATCACTATATTAACATTAAGATTCACAGTTTTCAGTAACAAGAAAGCTTCATTGGCATTAGATCCCTGACCGATCCTCAAGCCTTTTTGAAGAATGAAAGGATGTTTCCTTGTTTAGGATCCTTCACTCCACCTTTGGCAGGTTTCTTAACACCACCCTTAGCAGGGGGATTAAATGGAGCAGCCTTCACTGGAGCCGGTGCTTTAGGTGCTGCAGTAGACCTGCACCTCCAAATATTCAAATCATCATCAGAGAACTTCTATACATTATTGACCAAGAGGTCTTCTTTTTCTTCTTGTTGAATGACAATGGGAAAATAATTTAATCATCTTCATTGAACAAACCAAGCCACATTCATAATTGACAAACACAAGAAAGAGCGCAGTCACTTTGCCAGTTTCATCGATCAAATTTAGCTTGGGGCTAAAATCAAAATCAACAGTTTATCAGTACCCAACAATAAATAACCAAAACAAGCAATCAAAACTGACATGATGCACAAAAATTAGAAACATATAGATCCATGGAAAGTCGAAAAAAGAAAAAGGGTATCAACATGACTATTTATTGGGGTTTGTAGCCTTTAAAGGCCTTGAGACTAAGCATGTCAAAATAAAAATTACAGTGGATGCACACTTCAATGGGAGTATATGAACCGTCAGCTGACTAACCTTGGGTTAAGTGCTCTAGACCCAAGTCATGTACAAAACCCTTACACCTAGGCATTGGCACTACTGTTGAAGGTTACAATGTACTTTCATCCCTCGTTGAGGTCGGAGAGCTGCCTAGGGATGATGATTATGGGCTAGGAGGCTAGTGGTCTCCTACATACAATCGGAGGCCTGTGAGGGCAATGGCCAAATCCTCAATAACAATTGCATGGCCCGTACATATGATAGCCGCATTTTGGAAAGCAACATTGGTGTGTTGTGTACATGTGCGTAAGATAAAGCCTTCTGCACTATAGTAACTTGTGGGATAAGATACTTTGTTTATTTTGTGTTTAAAAGAAAAAAAAGGATTATAGTTTCAAAAGAGGAAAGAGGTTTCCAATTAAGTTTTGGATTTTTAATAATATCTTGTTTCCTATGGAATTTGGAAACCTAATCCTAATAGAGTTAGAAGAGGATATAGGTCAAGGATCCAAGGGATAATGGTTTTAGGTTTCTTGTCTTTCCTCCCTAATCATGATGGCTGATATAAGGAATGGATGGCTCACATTTAATTCTCTCTTCACGTCACAGATTACCTGAGATTCCCAAGATCAAAGTTATGTCCTAATAGAAGTTGGCATACCCTAGGCCATGAGGCCCTATATAGAAGTTGACCTCATTTCCCTCAGTTCAGTTCTTCTAACCTCTCTCTCTCTTTCTCCCTGTCTCTTCCACGCCCCTATCTCTCTCTCTCTCTCTCTCTCTCTCTCTCTCTCTCTCTCTCTCTAGCCTTCTCTTTCTTAGGGTGTGACTCCACCTATAATAGACCTAGGGTGGAACGCCCCACCTAGGTGCTCTGTGAGAGGGACACACTCAACCCAGTTAGTTTAGGGGTGGCGCCACATTGCAGCAAGCCCCAAGGTTTAAAGGGTTGTAAAGAATCCTAATTGTATTTTTTTCAGAGGGTTGAAAAACCTTAATTTTTACTTTATGCTCTCAGCCAATTTAGAGCCAAGGTGTGTCCCATATAGGACTCAACGAGGATCCAAGGATAAGTACGCTATCGGTTCGGTAACTGGGTATGGGATGCACAAAGTCCTAAAGAGGTAATCCTAGGCAAAATTGCAGTAAGTCATCCTAGTTTAATTCTCAGTTTGTTTGGTCTTGTTCTTGATTCATATTGTAATACAAGTTTTTGTTTATGAATAAAAGTTTATTTTTAAGGCAGCAAGAGTAAGATCCTAGATTGTAGTATGTTTCATTTTTTGCTTCCGCGGTGTATTTTGGCAATTGTAAATAATATTACCCAGTTATTACTAAAAGAAAAGAAATTTTTTTTTTGAATCTATACCCCACGAACCCTACATAGCCACTACTTTCATCAGAGCCGGTCCTCTTCCTGCCATAGTTTAGGAAGTCTCTTTGTTTCTTAAGTTAAGAACATGGCAGCCAAAGTTTCACGGCTGAACTTTTAAAGATCAAAATGTTCAATGGAAAAACCTATGCCTCATGGAAACATAAGATCATCTACTTTCTCTTGGAGGCAAGATTCAGTCAGATGCTAAGAGAATTCTTGACCCAAGCCAAGAAGTAATGCCACAGAGGCTCCTAGGGATGCTTATGCTCAGTGGGAGGGCAAAAATACCTGGCAAAGCATCTCCTTCTCATGCCCACAGATGATTATGCCACTCCTTCCCTCACTAGGAGAACCTTTGCAATGAAGCAATACTCAGACTTGAAGATAAAAGATGAAAATTGGCCTATCACATCCAGAAATACAGAGCAATGGTTCGAGAGCATGAGGCAGCTCATGTACAGCCTGATAAGAGATCATCACAAAGCTTAAAGCAAAAGAAAATAGAAGGATGACTCGCAACACTCCAACTTTCAAAGTCTCTGTGAATCTCGTAAATCTGAAAACCAACTCCAAATCTTTTAAGGAAAAGGGCAAGTGCAATAATAAATATAAGAGAGATGAAAATCAAAAAGGAAATCATGGGCCTAAGAGAAGAAGGATTTAAAGAACACCCAATATTTTAATTAGTATGGCACATAGTGAGCTATTGCGAAGCCACATAGAATACGAATCCTGGGGGTAATAGGGAGTATGCGTGCTTGGTGTTAGAGACTCTGCTAGCTGACCCCTGAGGAGGGATCATGGTGTTTTGACTCGGCATCTACTACCGACATGTCTAACACCAAGGATGGTTTCCAAAATTCCAAGCCTGTTGCCCTAGGGGATCGACATATTTTTATGGATGGTAATCAAAAGACAAAAATATTGAGTAATGGTGATTATGTCCTTCAGTTAGAGGACAAAAAATAGGTAGTTCTAAAGCACACTCTTTATGCTCTAGAGATGAGAAGGAGGTTTCGGTCTCAAAGTTGGCTAAGGAAGGATATTCCACCATATTTATTGGCAATAGGGTAAAAGTAAAAAACTGCACAAAGAGATTGTGATGACTGGACTTCTTGTAGTTGGTTTCTTTTCAAGTGCAATAATCATCATCATCAAAGCCTTTTCCCAATTAATTGGGGTTCGCTACACGATTCATGGGCCGCCATTCTGCTCTATTAAGGCCATACCGTCAGTGAGGCCATAAGTCCCCATACATTTTCTCACTATTTCCAACCATATCCTTTTGGATCTACCCTTTTGAGCCTTACACTTGAACTAACTCACACCTCCTAACATGTGTTGTACTGGGTCTGCGCCACACATGGCCAGCCCATCTAAGTCTACTCTCTCTCATCTTATCGCTTATTGGTGCTACACCTAAATTTTTCCAAATATATTCATTTCGAATTCTATCCATTCTTGTCTTGCCACTCATCCATCTCAATATCCCCATCTCTGCTACACTCATTCTATAGGTACATTGTTTTTTGACCGCCCAACATTTTGCCCCATAGCGCAAAGCTGGTCTCACAACTGTCCGATAGAACATTTCATTCAACTTCATTGGCATTGCAACAAACACATAAAATTCTAGTTGCACATCCCCACTTCGTCCACCCAGCTCTAATTCTATGTGCGGCATCTTCCTCAATCTCTCCATTATTGACCCAACATATCGAAAGTGCGCTCTTTTTAATATTTCTTGGCCATCAATCTTAACTACTTCCTCACTTCTACTCCAATAATTATTAAGCTTGTATTCCATATACTCTGTTTGTCTTAGTCCGGCAAATTTTTAAAATCTTTAAATTCTAGAGCATCCCTCCAAAGTTCTAACTTTGTGTTGATGCTGTTTGGAAACTCATTGATCAAAACTGTCATCTGCGAACATGCACCACGGTACTTCCTTTTGTAGGTGCCTAGTTAAGTCGTCCATAACTAAGACAAAGAGGTATGGGCTCAATGTCAACCCCTGATTTAGACCTATTGTCATTGAAAACTGACTCGTCTTTCCACTACTTGTACGTACACTAGTTAACGCCCCATCGTACATATCTCTCACCAAGTCGATATAGTGTCTAGAGACTTCTTTCTTTTCCAACACCAACCAAATCAAATCTCGAGGTACTGTATCATAAGCTTTTCTAGATCAATAAAGACCATGTGGAGGTCTTTTCCTTTGCCCTAAACTACTCAGTTAGTTGCCTAAGTAGGAAACTAGCCTCGATTGTTGACCTCCCTGACATAAAACCAAATTTGTTTTCTGATACAACTCGTTTCATGCCTTAGTCATTGCTCAATCACTCTCTCCAGAGCTTCATAATGTGACTTATAAGTTTGATCCCTCGATAGTTTGCACAATTATGTATGTCTCCTTTGCTCTTGTGAATAGGTACCACAATACTTTTTCTCTATTCGTTTGGCATTTTCTTTGTTCTCAAAACTTTGTTGAATAGCCTAGTCAACAGTCAATGCCAACCTCCCCCATGCACTTCCAAACCTCTATCAGGATATCGTATAGTCCTAAAGCCTTTATTATTTTCATTCATCTCAAAGCTTCTTTCGGTTCCGTTATCCTAATCTAATAAATGTATCTATGACCTCCACCCTCATTTATGCCAACAGTTCTTCTACCACTATGTTCCCATTGTGTTCGTCATTTAATAATTTTTTAAAATAAACTCTCCACCTTTTGTTTATTTCTGGTGTATCATGTTATGCAGATGTTGATGATGCTTATATATGGCATATTAGATTGGGGCATATAAATTATAAGATGGAGAGATAAAAGAGAGAAGGATTATTGAATGGGGATTTGACCAAGTGTGGGAGTCATTTTGTGGAACGAAAGCTAGTTAAGAAACCCTTAATGAAAGCTCAGAGCTACTGTTGTTTTAGACGTCGTCCAACTTAATATTTTTGGACCTATGAATGTGGCTGTTATGGGTCACAAAAAATCACTTCTATATATGACCACTCCCAATATGGCCATGTGTACTTGTTGGGTCTTTGGTGAAAAGTCAAAAACCCTAGACTATTTCAAAAGTATAAATTCAAATTAGAAAACCAAACAAACCAAAATAGGATAAAACTAGAACCCTAAATTGTTAAGTGCATTTTTATAGGATGCCCACATCATGGTAAGGGATAGATGTTCTATGATCTAGATACAGGGGCTGTTCTTGAAAGTAGGGATGCCCACTTCTTTGAGAATGAGTTCCTCAAAGCACGTGGCACTCATAAGCAAGCTGAATATTATGAGCTGATAAGTGACATGGGTGAGACTCGGGATCCCTTGGAGAATTAACTGTATCAAGAAAAGCCTGAACTCTTCACTTCCTAGGAGAACATTATGAATGTATTGAAAGAATCCTTGCATGAATCTTGTTCCTATCAAGAAGCCATAACCTACCCTAAAAGGATCCAATAACTCCATCAAATAAAACCATGTTTGGGACCTAGTACCCTGACCCATGATAGAAAAGTTATATGTTGCAAATGAGTTTTTAGGTAGTAGTTGAACTCAGATGGGAAGCTAGAAGAGTATAAAGCAAGAATGTTAGCCAAGGAGTTCACCCATAAAGAAGGTATAGACTATGATGAAACCTTCTCCCCTGTGGTTAAGTTTCGATCCATTAGGATCATAATAGCCATAGTAGCCCATTTCGATTTCAAACTCCATCAAATAGATATGAAAAAAACCTTTCTTAATTGGGGAATTAAAGAAGAAATCTATATGAAACAAACCGGGGACCTCATAGAGAAGAGAAAGGAATGCCTAGTGTGTAAACTTAAGAAACCTCTTTAAGGCCTGAAGCAAGCATCTCGATAGTATATTAAGTTTTAAGAGACTTTGGCAAAAGCTAGCTTTTTGTCCAACTAGAAGGATTATTGCATACATGTCAAGATCAACATCAATGGTGTTTTGTTCATCTCATTATATGTGGATGACATGCTTATAACCAATAGTTCAATGACTTTGTTTTCGAAACAAAAGCTATACTTTCATAACACTTTGATATGAAGGATCTTGGAGAGGCTTCATATGTTATGGGAATCAAAATACGAGAAACAGAATCATCCAATTATCTCAAGAAGCATATAAGAAAATCTTGAAAAGATTTGGGATGGAAAATTGTAGGCCCATAGTGACCCCTATTGATAAGAAGGTCAAGCTAAGCCTAGCCATGTGTCCCACAAGTTCAGAGGAAAAAGAGGTCGTATAGAGAACCCCATACAAAAGCGCAGTTGGCTCATTGATAATGCTATGTTGGGGACAAGACCAGACTTATCATTTGCTATGCGTATGATAAGCAGGCTGTAGATTAACCCAAGCAAGAAATACTATAAGGCAATCAAAGGAGTTGTGTGATATGTAAAGGGAACTGTTAATTCCACTCTCACTTATGGAAGAGGCTCGAACATTCAAATACAGGGATATTCCAATCCAGATGAGATGAAGTCCACATCCAAATATATTTTCACACTTGCTAGTGGTGTTGTTTCTTGATGCTTAAATAAACATGAAGTCATTGCACTATCGACTATGGAGTCAAAATATGTGGCTTGTTCTCTCGCATCAAAAGAGGCCATCTGGTTGAAGAAATTCCTAAGTCAACTTAGATTCATTTCCAGTAAAGTGCTAACGTGTGAGGATCTTCTACAACAACCAAGCCACAATTTGAGTGCCTAAGGAACCACAATTTCATAAGAAATCCAGACATATAAAGGCAGACCATTACCATATATGCATCGAGATCTGAGCAAATCTCCTAATATAGGCTATGTTAGCAGATCCATTGACTAAAGGCTTAGTGGCGAATGTGTCTACCAAGCATGCACATTGCAGAATGAGAGAGAGAGAGAGAGAGAGAGAGAGAAAGATTATATGGCCTTCAAAGGCCAAGTGGATGGATGAGCAATTTAATAAGAGTGTATGAACCATTTGTTGTCTGCCCTTGGTTTGAGCGGTCTCGGCCCAGGTCATGTCCAACACTCTTACTAATGGGCATACACACTGCCTTTGAAGGTTACTCCAAAGGATCGTCCATCGTTGAGGTAGGAAAGATGCGCCTTGGGATGATGATTGTGGGCCTGAGGCTGATGATCTCTTGCGTTCGGTGAGGGCAAGGGCCAAATCCTCAAGAACTACCACATGACACGTACATATGATAGCCACAAATTAGAAACCAGCCTTGAGAGCGTCATGTGCATGTGCGTAAGAGATAGTCCCCTCGCATTACAGGGATATGTGTGTGTTTATCCATATCAATGTTTTAAAAAACAGTTCACCTGGCGCCTAAGCGCCCGCCTAGGCAGCCTGGACCAAAAATCCGCCCGCCTAGACCCAAGCAGTCCCTACATGGGCGGATGTACCTGGGCGAGCGCCTAGGCGGGCGCTCAAGGACGTAAGGTGTTTCTCGTTTTTTTAAAACTACGAGGCGCCCGCCTAGGCCCTGGGTGCTAGGCAGGCCGCCTGGGGGCCTCCTAGCATTTTTTGAAACCTCGATCCTTATGGGTATGACTTACTCTTGGGAAGGTTGCAGGGGGGTGGACCATATAGATTCCAGGTTTTGCTATTGATCGGCCAAACTTGACGAGCTAATCATGAGCTCTTGCGATTGACTGTAGGTCATAGGTCCCATTGGGTTGATGTGAGAAGATAGTTGTGGGAATGGATTTTTCGCATAAGTGGGGTGCCTTGAAAAGTCGTTTTTCCTAAACTGTTGGCACCAATCCTCTTCAAGAATTATTTTATTATGATTTGATAATTTTTTGGAATCCAAAAAAATAATTTTTCGAAATTCTTATGTTGCCTGGAGAATTTTTAAATCAATTAATTAATTTCAAATTTAAAATTCATTTTATTTATTTAAAATGTTCTAAGGGCATTTTCATAGATTATAAAATTTTTGTACACTTTTAATAATGTGGAAGCCCACATGAGGAAGCCATTGGCCATGGCCCAACATGTGAGACATCATCATTATGTGCGACATAAGGGATTCACACACTCTTGTCCCCATGTCCTTCCCTCCTTCCTCTCCCTCTCCTATCGCTAATGGAATTAGTTAAGGTAAGACAATTGATCTTATGGGAAAGGATATTTTTTGTTTAAAAAAAAAAAAAAATGCTTTTTGTTTTAAAAGAGGAAAAGGAATTCAAATTAAGTTTTGAATTTCTAAATATTTTAGTTTCATATGGAACTATGAAATCAATCCTAATGGAGTTAAGAAGAAGATATGGGTCAAGGATCAAAGGGATAATGGTTCTAGGATCCTCCCTAATCATGATGAGTGATATACAGAATTGAAGGCTCAAATTCAATTCACTCTTCACCTCACGGATCACCTAGGATTCCCAAGGTCAAAGTTAAAGCTTAATAAAAGTTAACATACCGTAGGCCATGAGACCCTATATAAAGGGGGTTTTCACCTCATTTCTCGCAGTTCGGCTTTTCTGACCTCTCCCTCTCTCCCCCATGCCCATATCTCTTTCTCTCTAGCTTTTTGTCTCTTAGGATGGTATGCCTATAGGAAACCTAGAGTAGCATGCCCGACCAAGGTGCTTTGTGAGAGGGGCATGCCCAACCCAGTTAGTTTAGGGGTGGTGCCACATTGTGGCATTGCCCAAGGTTTAAAGGGTTGTAAAGAAATCCTAATTGTGTTTTTTCAGAGGCTTGAAAAACCCTTTTCCACTTTATGCTCTCAGCCCCAATTCAAAGTTATAGAGGGTATTTCCGAGGTGCTTCCCATATTGGAGGACTCAAGGAGGACCTAAGGATCAGTGCGCAATTGGTTCAGTAGTCGGATGTGGGGTGTGCGAAGTCCTACAAAGGTAATCTTAGGCAAAATTGAGCAAGTCTTCTCAGTTTATTTTTCAGTTTGTTTTTTCTTGTTCTTGGTTCATATTGTATTCAAATGTTTGTCTAAGAGTAAAAGTTCATTTTTAAGACATTGAGAAGGAGATCCTAGATTGGAGAAGGTTTTTACTGTCGTTGTGTATTTTGGCAATGTAAGTAGAATTTACCCAGTTATTAATAAAAGATAATAAAAACTTTCTGAATTTATAGCCTGGGAACCCTACATAGCCACTAATTTTATTATTCCTCATTTTTCGATTAGAAGCAATAATTTCAGCTGACAACATAATCTAGATTCATAAATTGGGCATCCAAATTAATTGAATTAGCATTATCAGCATGCGCCACTAAATTCAAAGTCAGATTATAGCCTTGAACAAATTAAGTTGACATGGTAAATAAGCATATATTTAATATAAGAAATATATCTAAATAAAACTGACCTGTTGTCAGTATTGTTAGTTATTGCCTCCTTGGCTGTGTTACTGCTGTCATCAGCATCTCCCTCCCATACAACCTCAGTCACTGAAATTTACACCAAAAGATTTAGCACAATAAGTCAAGTGAGAAAGGTAAATAAATCAACCAAAATGCCTCCACATCCTGTACATACTGCAATATGATCAAGATCCAACTGCAACATTTGCTAAAAAAAAAAAAACTTGTTAAGAATATAAAATGTCCTGAATCCTTTGGGAAATCATGGATTATAGGGGAAAGCTTTATTTTGCCATGTGAAAATTTTATTTTCTTTCTATAGTGTGTAAGCTACTGAAACCAGATGTTTGAGACAATACAACAAAAGTCAATACGCAAATAACAGGTCAATTATATTTTTAATGAGAAAATGAATCTCTCCACATTTATGCAAATTAGATAGAATGCTTACAGTAATACGGACATAGCATCTACATGGATATTATTCTTCCAACAGAAAATAACTATCTTCCAACAGAAAATAACACCACAGGAGCTGAGGAACTACTTACACTTCTACTATTACTATATCAAAAGATGTCAAGAAATAAAGCAAAAAAGTTTGACATTATGTAGAGCTTTCCAGGACTTCTTGTAACCGAGATAACTTAATCGATGCTGTAATAATTTTTTTTTTCCTGTTTATGGAAAAGAGAGTCTATAAATTGGGGAATTGAACTTAAGAGGCATATATTTGAGAAGTAATAACCAAATATCAATTCATTTAATAAAACAATGTCATACATGTCTACTTTACTGCTTGTCACCAAGGACTAAAAAGGAGAAAAAAAATGTTCCGATGCAATTTAAACAGATGTAATTGATATCAACAGGACAGAATTAAATTTCCACAGCAGCAAGTGTCATGATCCCAAAAAGTTTCCTTTTCTTTCTGTTAGTGGTTGTCCGGCTTTTTTTGTTTTCTATAAATAATTTCCAGAGATGCTCAAATGAAATGTCATGTGCTCATCAGGACGATTGCAGACAGTCCCACCAACCCAAAATTTGTAAGTTTCTGTTTTCCTTGTTTTGTTTTGGTAATGAGTAATGACATAAGAATTAAAACCCACAATTTGTGTTATTTTATACATACCTTCTCTCCCCCGCTCATCAATCCGTGTCTTGAGAACTTTTCTCCGCTTAGGTGGGCCTGCAGGAGCGATGGCAGCATTCTTATCTTCATTATTTTGTTCTCCATTAATATGACCACGAATCACCTCAGACGAAGGTACCTTAGACACCACACCCTTGCTAGCATCTTCTATTTTCTCAGTCGTCCTCACACCATTGTCTCTATGTTGCTGTTTCTCTTTCAGATGCCCATCACTATTCTGCTCTTTAGTATGCATATCCATTTTCTCCAGAGCAGACCCAGAGTTATTAATACCAGCTTCAGCTCCAAAAACCGATCTGCTTTTTGGAGGCTCTGGTGTTGCAATGCTTACAACAATTTCATCATCATCGTCATCATCATCTGAAGGACAAAAAACTACCCTCCGCTTCCTTCCATTTCCACCATTATTTGATATTCTTCTTCGTGAAAAGCCTTCCTCTTCATCGCCACTACTCATCTCCTCCACCGCCTCACGGGCACGTATATGACCTTCAGCACTCACTGGACAACAATAAATCAAAGGAAAAGGCATTAATTTGACCATTATTTGTACAATGGTAATATAATAAGATCAAGCATTTGCATTTAGGATACAGAAAAATGGACTTCTCATTATAGTTGACTTTGCCGTGCAAACTAAATTCAGCACCCAAAAAAAAACTAAAACGCGGATTTCCACTAATTCACTGCAAAGAATCTAAAAATTGTATGGGTGCCCCCTTGCACTTTGAAATTCACAGAAAAAGAAATACTGGGATGAGGACCCTTCCCAATCCAAGTTGACTAGGTAAAGAGTAAACTGGGTTCAAGAGAATATGCAGAATCTTATCAAGACTTGCCTGACTGAAACCCTCTAACCCAAGCAACATTCAAGAAATCCTTAACCTTTTCCATATATTGCTACAGTGACTATAGTTACCTCTGACAGTGATTAAAACACTAGTGTAATTGTTATCCTTTTTCAAAATATTGCATCAAAGGTAATTTTAGAAGAATAATAATGATCAGAAAAAAAGGAAGCTAAGATTATTCACTTGTTCTCAAAATTAAGATTGAAAACCAACCAACATGCTGTACATTTTCATATAGAACTATAAAACATTTGTTCTTCTAAAAGTGACATTCTTCAAATCACCCAAAAGAATTAGCATCATTAGAGAATCTATCAATATTCTTTTTCAAAATATTGTAATTGTTATTCTTTTTTAAAATATTGCATCAAAGGTAATTTTAGAAGAATAATAAGGATCAGAAAAAAAGGACGCTAAGATTATTCATGGTTCTCAAAATTAAGATTGAAAAGCAACCAACATGCTGTACATTTTCATATAGAACTATAAAACATTTGTTCTTTTAATGAGTGACATTCTTCGAATCACCCAAAAGAATTAGCATCATTAGAGAATCTATCAATATTTCAGTAATAATACACCCATCTATGTATCTTCTTTAAGAGAAATTGTTGTACTTCTTTAGTTATGTTTATTATAGTTATATTATGTTTTTATTGATTTTTTTGCGGAAATATTCTTGAAATATGGGGATATTTGAAAGTTTTAACATCCCTATAGAAAAAAATAAAGATTTTAAAGCAACCAAAATACTAAATTCCCAAAAATAGTTGTAAGATGTGAATTATTGAATTTGTATTACATTTCTTACTAGTAAAGGATGATTGCAAGAAATCAATATACCATGAATATTTTGCTTGTAGGATACAAAACTTTCATAGTCTTTGAATTACCTTGGGCATAACAAACTATCAGAACTACATACATGCATTTGTAAAATGAGTTTTTACGATTAGGTGTACATGACCAAATACTACACTAGTTGTGAGAGATAGAACATGAGTAGATTCTGTATTTTCATCTCAGTGGAAAGGAAGGTTAAAGATTATATTGGGTATGCAAGATTTGTGAATCCCAAAAGGGAGAAATGGCACGTCTTCGAAATGCGAGAGTGAATCTGCTAAATCACACACAGGTAGAATTTTGAATAAGCCCAAAATCATACGGGTGATAGATTTAAAATTGTAAGTTTTAAATGCTGGTGTAACTTACATATGGTTTTTGGAACACTCTCGACCGAATCTATCTGGTCAGAGCTAGGCTTTGATTTTGCAGATGCACGGTCCCATAAACTTGCAAGAGATCCCGCAGATGAGCTTTTGTCATTAGTGGTTTTCTTTTTACCAACATGAATTGTGTCAACTTGTGGCCTACCACCCTGATTATGAATTTGTTGGGCACCTTGATTTTTTATGACTATTACTGCAGCCTTCTCCTGTAAGCCCTCTTCCGTACTTGTTTGGGGTGCTTTTTCCTTTTGTGCCTGAGGATCCATTTGCCTTTTAAGCACAATACCATTATTTCGTGACGGGACCGCCACATCTGAACCCTTCTTAGGCTCCGGATGCCCAACACGCAAAGGTGCTCCACTAGTGTTGCGCTTGACAAAAGAGTTTGAAACTGCACTGAACCTGAAGAAAGGAACTTTTGTGTGTGTGTGAGAGAGAGACAGAGAGAGAGACCATCAAGGAAAATGGAGTTGCATCATACCTGTTATCCCTCAAACAGTTTTCCACAGTTGAAGGCTGATTAAAGAGCTCCTCTGCCTGTACAAATTCGGCATTCCAGAGTTCCGTGGGATCCTTTGGGATACAAGGTTGCACGCTGTATACCTGAACAGAACAACCATCTTTAAACTCCCGCTGGACTTCTGCACCACCATGAGACAAGGGAAAGGCATCTCCTTGAGTACCACAAATGCGAAGCATTGGACTAAGATATAAAGACATGAAATCATGCAAGACATAAAGATAAGCTCTTTCAAGGAATAATGTTTTGTGCTTTATCCATAGAAAAGAAGACAAAAAGGGTACTGTAACAAGTGTTGGAGCATTGTAGAGGCCTACAAGGGTATTATGCTTGCTCCTTCATTCCATATTCTCTTTAAATGTGTAGTCCTAGTGAAGATGCAAATTTGAAACCCAAAACTTGTTTCAAGTGGTTTAATATCTAAACCTTTTTCAATTTAACAATTATAGCAAGGTGTATGCTATAGCAGGTTACTCTTTCATCAGGAAAAACGTTTCAGCCCAAACTTGCCAATGACAAGTTTATGGCAATGTAGGAATCAAAGCTTTTGTATAGTGTTTGAATAAAAACTTAAAAGTTATGATAGCATGCACACATGTTTTAGATGCAGCTCTATAAAATATGCATGTTGGTACATGTGGTGTCTATTTACGTATCTTCATTTTCCTTATACACATGCAAGCCTGCACACATGTAGCAACCAATGATAAATCTAATGAACATAATCTAAAATACATGGTTGCGCACCATGCCCAAATTCCAGATCAATGACCACTCTGTCATGAATGAGCCTAAAAAGCTTGAGGCACACATGAACACTTTCCATAAATGTCCAAAGAATTAATGATGTGCAACCAAACACAATAACATGTCCAACACATATATCTGTTACATGGCGAGAAGAGAACACAAGTTCATCCAGATCCTAGGCAGCTTCTTCATACTATGAAATTTACAGCCATGTACCCGACTACCTTCTTTCACTTCGCACAAAATTTCATCCAAGGAAAATATTTGAAGATGCAGGCCATTTCATACTTTGAATTTTAAAAACCTCATCTTTTTTGGTGGACAGATCATAACATTGTCATTTGATCATGATTGAGGTGGGAAAGCACGTAATTCCACAACATTTTGTCAACTTCTTTATTCCAAGGGAAACATCAGCCTTATATAAAAGCACTTTGAAGTTTTCTATTAGGGACCTTAGGTATGGTGAAACACCTCTCTATGTGGCTTCTAAGAGGCTAAGTCATGATCTAAGAGTTCCTTGCAAATTTGGACCCAATAACTTTTTTCCTTCTCAATTTTTTTAAACAATAATCATATTCACATGAGTTTATCTAAAAATTTGGATTTGTTCATGTTGCAACATGGCATGGCAGACATATTAAGTTCAAAAAGGATCCAGGTTTGCGTTAGCGAATCATACCATCAAGGTTAAACCTTGACACCAGTCTTATGGAGTAGTATGGATGTTTGCTGGTTGACCACCCAGATAGCGCATAAATTACTTCTAACCCATCTCCATGACAATCAACAAACTCTTGAAGCAGTCTACACATGTTGACAAGATATCAAGCACCATTATGAAATCTAAAAAGTGTTAGACGAGAAATATAATATTGAATCAACAGACTCACAATAGTCTACCTTTTAGCAATGTTTGATGATACAGAGAAATTGCGGCTAAGCCACTTGTATGATACCTGAGAAGGAAATCGTTTCTAAAAAAAACATAAAAACTTACATTCCTTAAAACAAATGATCAAATAATCAAGGACATCAGCATACTCAACTACTCCAAATCCGAACAAGAATAGTAAAACCATATCAAAAATTTTAATCATTGAACTGAGAGAAAAAAGAAGTTTAAAATGTTCCATCCTTCCATGGAAGAAGATAAGGTCAAGCCTTGAGGGTCAAGCCCATTAGAAGTGATAAAAAAGGTAACAACTGAAAGGCAATACTAGATCTCAATAACATAGAAAGGAAAGCAATATCCAACCATGACAGAAATGTCAGTATGCCCTTGAGGAAAAAAATGGATAATCTAAAATCAGTAGTCCAGGAACCAAATGAGGCAGCAAAGTTTGATATTGGAAGTCGGTAAACAATTATAAGCTTTACAAGCAAATCAGTCAAACTACTATTCTTCTTGCACATAAAAACACCAAATTTAGTAGGCTAGAAATTTTTTTCCCTACAACACCTAGTTAAGTTTACTCAAAATATTTTACAGAACAAGCAAATTTTGTTCAGTTTAGTAATCCAAATGACAGATGCCTCCAAGACATTCACATGTCCATCTTATACATAACTGCATGTTTGCCTGTTTGTCCAAATTACACACAATCACATCTTAGGAGTCTTTATCAATCTAGAATTTTTCAGCCTAGTGGAACCAAATGACCAACATGCATTGTGTTTTATTTACAGGATGATTAAACTTGGAATAGTCTAATTAATCCTTGGAAAAATAAGCCCGTAAAACATTTTATGGATGAATTTCAGAAAGTATATATTCATTGTATATGGTCTACAGTTAAATAATGGCTTGATGCTTTCCCCAGCATTCATTAATATAGGATTTCAAAGGTTATTGAAGATATTCTTAACTCAATTACTTTAGAGGATGACAAAGGGTTCAAACAAATGCACAACCTCAAGCTGCAAATGGCCAAGAACCTAATGCCCCACACCATATGCCCATATTCCTCCCATAGCCAATCACCAGTAAGTTTGAAACACAATCATTGTAATGTTGACAAATAAGGATCTAATCCTAGATTCCACATTTCATTACTATAAGAACATATCAAAAAAGGAAGTCACCTAATACTAAGGAGGGTAAGGGGGGAAGAGCGTTATTGAGTCATCTTCCTGTGAAGAGGACATCTCAGGAAGTTAAAAGTGTAGCGATGATGAAAATGGCCCAAATAACCAGTATCCAAGGACAGTGAGTGCATTGCATGACACCTCAATTTGACAGTATTCATGTGTTGTAAAGTTCATAATGCAAGCATCAGAATCTAAATATTTATATCTATCAGGTCTCTTTCTTTTGAAATATTTTGTTTTGTGATTTAATATTTATCCATGATTTTGACATAGATTTCATTGTCTCATGATTTAATCACAAGTTGCAGTTCCTTAAATCTGTCAGCAACTGCAACAACACGGAAGAATTGTCACTAGCAAAACAATGGAAACTGATAGCCCTGATTTAATAGGTAACAACAACATTATGCACTGGAAGAGACATGAGTATTACTACTGTTTCCCATATGTTTTTACTATTTTTATACCGATAATTGTCTTGGGAATAATAATTTTCTTAGTATTACAATTTAATTTTCAATATTTGCAGATATTTAAGCCTTGAGGATTCTATGACATGACCTATCTTTCCTCAACCTTAGAGCACCATTAAATCCCACCTGACCTTGCATTTCATGACTTGGTGGATAAAGGTGATGGCAATTCTCAGAGTCCTTGGGTAAAAGCACATCAAACAAAACAACATACAAGGGAGGAGTAATTCTCTAATTTCTATTTAACTGAAAATGATATAGAGAATACACAGGCAAATCCATATAATAGGGATCCATTCCTGAACTCAGAATCTAATACAGATGGTCCCTTTAATAAAAAAATAAAAAATAAACAAATCAAAGACATAACCACACTACATCATGAAATTGTTGGGACAAAGCTATAGTTTAGGAAGCCCTCTGCAATGGACAAGGGCATACCCCAATATATTAAAAAATAAATGAGCATACATGCTCTTCTGAAAGGATAAGTCTTGAATGTTCAAAAGATAAAAACATAGTCTTCAATTTACAAGAACAAACATGTTGGTGGTATAAGACCAATGGGCTAGAAATGCAATCTTTTAAAAAATTTCCATTGTATAAGAACCCAAGGGTTTAAATACATGATTATCTCAATACAAAACTATAATACATATATTCCAGCCTACATGGTTTATACACATTTGAATAATAAAATTCAACCCTAATAGGTCCATTACAAATCCTTTACTCAAAAATACAATTAACTCAATACAATATTCAAATATTCACAATGTACATCTCTACAACATATTGCATGCCTTGCACTCGCAATTCCTCATTATATCAAAATTATATGATAATTTCATCTTCATTCTTCATCCTCATCATATATCATAATGTCTCATACACATCATATACTAGAACATAATAATTCGATAAGATTTCAATTCGCACAAATAGTAATGCATAGCATTAAAGTTCATACTACAAGATTAAAGAACAATCTCAATATACACACAACATATTCAATTTAACCAATCATGAATCTATTTAATAACTGTCAATACATCAAATTAACATGCAAACATCCATAGGGAAACCATGATTCGAACCCCTTGTGCCCAGGCCACGAAAGGGCCCTTTGATAACTTAATTTTGTCCCATTGTCTAAGGCACGGGTGATAATAATAACTCAAGGATCAATCCAATAGGAATCAAATGATCATTTTTATTTCACTTAATGGGGATCAAATTATGAGAGAGACATGTATCAAAATAGCCCTTCAAAGTTTGAGAAAGATACTACACAAAATAAGGAAGTTACGGTGAAACTACACCATGTGGTCTATAAGGGACCACATGAACTTTCAACATTAAAAAAGGAACTCAAGAGACTATTTCATATGCTCAAATATGATGAAATAAACCTCTCATCAGTTGTATATTCTCAGTAAAAATTCCAAAAAAATAAGATCAAGAAAATCAAGTTGAAACTACTCAAGATCATGGAATAAGAAAGGTAGTCTACACATACCATGTGTATGGACTATACTATTGCTTTGGGACTCTTCAAATATCACGTTTTCATGACAAAAAATGAAGAAATCTACTGTAAATTAAGGATTACAACAAACTTTAATAATGGAAATGAGATAGGAATTAAAAATATACGAAAAAAAATCAATACCTTAATGAAGCAATAATATGGGCTTAATCACATAAATGAGGGACTACTCCATAAAGGGTTTCAAATGAAAGCTCAAGGAAAAAGATAATCTCATGGGTCCACATTTTTGTCGAGGGCTCTCTCTCTCTCTCTCTCTGAAGTGAATACTCAAGTTAGGGTTATAATTGATCCCATAAGTTACTTTTATACTTAGATCATAAAGATGGATTTGATCTTGATCCTTGATGCCTTAGATCAATGGCACATGAGAGGCTTTTATCCAAGCCGCTCAGCCATATTTTATCACCAAGATCAATTGATGAGTTTTTGACATCCTTCACTCCTTAAAACCTAAGTTTATAGTCATTTTACCTTGCAACACTTAGCTTCATGTTTTATTTCCCATTAAGTCCAAATTCATATTTACACTTATGCCCATGGTTTTTGAATAATTTGTGAGTCAATAAAATACAAGGACATGGACATAAAGGTAATATGGGACATCCACACATGTGAATAAAATATCTTATGACACCACCAATACGATTTTAACAACACTAAAGTTTCACATGGGTCAAGCCCATAAGGTGGTGCCATATAAGATATACCTACATGCTACAAAATCATATGTGGATAATAATATGAATTAAATTAATTCTCAAAATCCCATGACTTCACAAATGATAAAAATGGCACATATGAGCAAAAAAAACCATGTGGCTTAAATTAAATTTAAGTCATAACCATATATAACACTTTAAAATAACAAGATAACATGTTATAACATAATACCAACAAAAACACTAATGACAAATAGGTCCCCATATGGATATGATATCAGCATGATGTCATCCACGAGTGGGGAGGTGGGGGTGCCACGTGGCATCCCTATGGCCACTTGGGATCTATGTGTCATCCCCATAGGATGTCCTTGCTTGGTATTTATGTTAAACAAATTTAAAAATCACACTTTTAATTGTTTAAAAAAATCTGAAAATTCTTCAAAAATCCCAAAAATTCTCGAAATGATTTATCAACATTATTACACAATTTCTCATCAATATAAAATCTTTTCTCATCAATTTTAGATCAATTTGGGCCAAAGGTAAATGAGACCTCTAGACTTATAACACTAGTCGGAGTCTTCCATTGGGCTAACCCGAATGACATTCCACAGGTGTTTCAAGCCGACCCAATGGACCTATGCTCCACAATCTATAGCAGGGACACATAATTGATCACATCAAAGTCGTTGAGCCAGAGCTTCCCGTCATGAGGGTTCAATGGATTACTGGTGCACCCCTATGGGACGTGTTCCTACTCAAATACATGGGTCCTCTCAAAGCACATGTACACTAGCTCTTTTAAGTCTGATAATAATATAAAAAAGTGGCTTCTCCATACGACTATAAGTACACATGCCATGGAACGGTCTCGTGTCGGGATACGGGCTCATGTCCCATGAGCCAACCATTCCATACATGACGAATACTCTTTTAAATACTCGGGTTCTATTATTCTCGATTGGATTCTCCAAGCCCAGGCTTATCACATCAACTATGAGACATTCTAATCAATATAATCCTGACTAGGAGGTGAACCTTACACCTCTCGGAGAGTTCACACTCTCAAAACGTATACTCTCAATGCCTCAAATACTCGGGGTATATGAATCTAGGCCCCAGTGCACCAAGCACTCAGATTCAGTCTCTCTCTAACTCCCACTGATTCATAAAACTCTTGGCTTGAAGGCCTTAAAAGGCCACATAGCCAACAAAACATACAGTAGCAGAATTTGAGGTCTAAGGAATGTATATGCAGATAGAGATTATTTGTTTCCATGCTTGCCAAAAATGAATGGCATTCTGGAAAACAGAATCTGAAAATTAAATTGCTGCTCAGTCTTGTTCATGAATTTTATACTGGTACAGATTTTCCTCCAAGATAAAAAAGGTAAGAAAATACCTACCACAATCAAACTCAAAACAAAGAGAAACTAACCCTAGGTTGGGAACTCCAGGGAACAGCACAATAAGATGGATAAATATTAAAAAAAAAATGAATCAGCAAGGAAACAGATACAACAACTGCAGATGGCATTCCACAAAAGGTTTACTTTCAACTCCGACCAACAATTGAAATAATCAATTGATAGAGTATCAAATCATACGGAAATTTATGCATCTTTTCGCTGCCTTTGGTCTCTTGGATGGGATTGAAACAGAGAGATAAAAAATCGCAGCTTCAAAGATGAGGATTCTAAATTGATTACATAAATACCAATTCTTACGATCAAAAGAAATATGAAAAATACCAATAATAATTGCTGTGGAATAAGTAAACGTTGGATAAATGAGGTTTCTAGAGTTTACCACTTGGAGCCGATCTGAAATTAGGGTTTGGATTTCGTTGAGGATTTCTGAGGAATTGAAACCGCCATGGCCCATGATTTTTATTTACGAGCCCTCACTCACTCTTGAGAATTGAGAGGAGAGGGAGAGATATTGGGGAATATTTGAGGGTACGTTTTCCCGCCTTCCTCCACTTCTCGTTAAAACAGGCCGCGGGAGCTGACGGCGTCTTATGATGATAACGACGGACGCCGTTTATTTTCCTCCTGTAAACGTAGATAGGAAGGTAAACGACAGGGCATCGATCGTCCACTGAGAGAATGTAAGGTGAAGATAGCCCACGAACAGCATCATTTACTATTGGTGTACACCAAAAACTTCTATATTGCCCTTTATTGCGTATTAGTGACATGTACGTATGATGCAAGAATACTAAATATAAATCATTAAAAGAAAATTATAATGAAAACTAACTGTTCAAATATTTTCTTATTAGAATTATTATTTTTAGTTTTTAAATTTTAATTATTTTTCATTTTCACGATCTTTTTTTGTTAGGGATTACATGTCCTTAAAAATTAAGTATTAAAATCCATCTCAAAAATAGATTTATTAAAAAGCCCGCATTTTTTACATATGCAGACTTGGCAGCATAGAAACTGTGTCCTTTATTTACCATCTTAAACCGGCGCGTATTCGATTATAGAGAAAGTTATAGAGGAAAAGTATTCCATTATAGAGAAAGTTATAGAGAGAGAAAATTTGTTGGATCCATCTCCATATACATGCTTCTATTAGATAATAATTTTTTTATATTTTAATCATTTTATTCTCTAATCTACTCTAAATTATTATTAATACATATTATAAATTTATTATTTA